>CM062813.1:616182037-616782037 GCA_031772625.1 Pinus tabuliformis
TTTTTACTGCAATATGTTTCCATCACTTCTTTTCATTCCTATGATAATTCCAAATTCAAACTCAGCTTGAATCTCGAATATTTCTGTGTGCTGCTCAAAGTAATTCATGGGTATTGTTTGAAGGTAAAGAGATGGAAACAACTCTCAAGAGGCGACCTTATCCCTGTTTATGAGCAAGCAACCTCTTCCAACTATAAATGAATGCGATCAAAGTAGTAAATGTTTTCAGGAAAGTCAGATTTGTGCTTCATATGATGATGATGATGATGTGCCAGTCTTTCTAAACTGCACAGCGTTCCAGCACAAGCTGGGAGGCTATCTGCATGCGTATCAACTAATAGGACTAAGAAAGCGATCAAACCTATATCAACTAAGCAAATTGCAAATACTTACAGCCAGGATGAACAAATTCTGTGTAAAAGTATTTTTCATTAACAGAAAAAGAGAGTATATTAAAAAAACATGGCAAAAACTGTTTAAAAAAAAGTGCACAGGTAATCAAAATTACAATCAGAAGTGGAAAAAACCTGTATTTTGCATGAACTCTCACTTCAAAAGGGAAAAATCTGAACCAAAAACTTGTGCTGCTTTTGAAGATTTGTTCTTCTGAAAATCAGACAGAATCCTGATATCGTGCTTTTAAATTTGTAAATCTCAGTGCTTTTAAGGAATCGAAATTTGTAAATCTCAGTGCTTTTAAGGAATCGTTGGGTGCATTAATGAAAATAAATTTAACAGCTGAGAACTGCATATTTATTAATTCATTACATCTCATGCAGCCAGCCCGAACTGTCTCATGCACTGTCTCATGCAGCCACCCGAACTGTCTCATGACATCAGATTAGATTTTTAAGGAATCTTTGGGTGCATTAATGAAAATAAATTTAACAGCTGAGAACTGTATATTTATTAATTCATTACAGCCCGAACTGTCTCATGCAGCCAGCCCGAACTGTCTCATGACATCAGATTAGATATCAGATGGAGTGGTAATCAACACTTAGTTTACTAACTACTTTCACCTAGTTTACTAACTATTTTCGCAAGTAGCTTATATTTACTGACAAAAATGCTTTCAAATAACTACTTTCACCTAGTTTACTAACTAGTTTCCAGGTAGCTCATATTCACTGACAAGTTTTCAAATTTTATAATATATGTATATTTTTTATATATGGAAAAAAATTGTATTGGACCAAATTATAAGTAAAAGTTCAATATGCATGTAACGAAAAATCTATTTTTTATTGTTTATTTTTTATGTTAAATAATATATTTAGTAATTATTAAAAGAAAAAAAAATAGATTTTTCAATTTTTTTTATTTATGTTAAATAATAAATTTAGTGATTATTAAAAAAAAAGGAAAAAGATTTTTCCTTATTTCAAATAAGTAATTACTTCAAACACACAATTTAGTAATTATTAAAAAAATTAAAACTAGAGATTTTTTTTTTAATACAAATAAAGAATTTAGGAATTTGTTAATTATTTTTTATCTCTATTTTTCTAGCAATATATACTTGTCTCGTATAAAACCTCATGCAATAAGTTTGGTAACACCCTTGAAATAGTATTTACTCTCGTTTATTAAATATTTTGTATTTCCACTTTTCAACTTCAGTGACAAAGAAATAATAAATTTTGTTAACAATGAGTAAAATCCATCAAAAGTGTTGCCTAAAGTCATAGTAATTTGATCTATTACAGATGATGAAACTATTAGTGAAATGAAAGATTTCAATATGTGACATAGTAATCAAGATAATTTATAAGAATTCTTACCTATAACTATTCATGTGATACATAACTTTGGTTCCATTACAAGAGATATTGAATAATTAGGCCATGTTCATTTTAGCAATGATATAAACAATAATGTTCATTTTAGCTTACCTATTCAATTAATTTGGCTATTATATCCACTATCGACCACTTGGGAAATATCACATTAGTTTAAAACTTGCTTACTCGGTCTTCACATAACCAAACAATGGGTCATCAATTAACACAATTACCTTTCCATCATCTACCTTATCCATCTGCCAGATCACTAAGCTGCTATCCCCCCAGGACACTTAATGCTCTATACATACTTACTATCTCGATACTCGACACCTAACATATAGACGAGCTTGTAGATTGAAGCCCTAATGTCTCAATACTCGATATCTTGAAAGGCCAATGGTCGGGCTATCAAGCGATCAGGCCCTCAGAAGAGGCTAAAGAGTGTCATTGATACTAATTACCTTTCCATCATCTACCTTATCCATCTGCCAGATCACTAAGCTGCTATCCCCCCAGGACACTTAATGCTCTATACATACTTACTATCTCGATACTCGACACCTAACATACAGACGAGCTTGTAGATTGAAGCCCTAATGTCTCAATACTCGATATCTTGAAAGGCCAATGGTCGGGCTATCAAGCGATCAGGCCCTCAGAAGAGGCTAAAGAGTGTCATTGATACTGATTAGCTGATATATTAACATCCAAAAGCCCAACATCCATGTCATCGCTATATGGTTACCACCTATACATCACCTCGGTGCCTAATCAACCTTCCATTGCCATGTCAACATGCCACATCACTTACCACATTGGTATGTCATGTCATCTAGACCCACATTGGTGCCACATCATAATGAAACGTTAGCATGTCAAATCAACTGCCACACAATTGACTGTTGTATCCCCAGATCCACGTCCACTCACCACATCATTACTCTATTGATACCAAGGTTTCTTGTTGGTGACTAGTGTCCTACTTACTAATGTCTACTACCCAGTATTGTGCCATTTTGATAGGTTGATGTACCAACAACTAATACATTGCATTAGTGTTGGTTGACCTCAAGGTGTCCTTAACACAGTTAGCCCGAAATTTGACCTCTCAATGGACTATAGTCCCCAACCATCAAGTGAGAGTCCTTGAACCCTCTATCTCCATGAGCTAATGGATAATGTAGGGTGATATGCTAATATCGAGGACATGTTTGACGTGGAATCTAGGTTAGCTGGGGATTTTTGCACAATTAAGTGATGGGGAGCACTATTTTCCATCATTATAAACCATAGGTATATAGATGGTGTATGGGTGTTAATGTGAGGATAATTTTGCCCGACAAGGATGGCTTTGTTTGGGTCCTTGGACATCATCTAAGGAGAAACACCATTATCATGCTAGGGTCTAGTACGAGTGGTTTTTAAGGCTTAGTAATAATACAGACTATGCACATGGTAGAAAACCACCCTCCAATGCCTCTAAGGTGAATAGTTGGCCTAGTGGTACTCATGGAGACCATCTAAGGGATGGTTCTTAGGCCCTTGAACATTTTTCAAGGATGAAAACTAGTCCCTGAGGGCCTAAAAGAGGTGTAAGATAATGGTCATAGTCCATGTATAAGCTCCCAGCCACTTCAATACAACACCTACAAAGTTGTGGAGTTGCCTCCTCAAGGGCAAAGGTCTTGATTGTGTGTATATCTTCCTTGAAAAGTAATTTCTCCATTCCGTAAGGGAAGGGTCTGCAAATCAGTTAGATATGGCCAATATTCCTATGGAAACCAACCAAGGTACCTTTTCAAAAGGAGATCCTTGTGCTTTTCCTTTCTTTGGAAACGTTGGTACTCCCTTGATGGCCACTTTGAATATTCCTGGGTTGAATGTTGGACTACTCGTTTGGCTGTGGTCCACCCCAAATATTCCCAAAACTCTTGAAGCTTCTCAGATGAATGCTTTATTTCAGTGGCATCACATGGGTGCTAATTGTTCATCTTCTATCCAAGAGAAATCTAGGATTCATTCTTCTCCTCCTTGTAACAAGAAATCTAAAAAGAGGAGAAAGAGAAAGTCAAAGAAGAAGAATAATTCTATCCCTTCATCATCAACCTTTGCAAGTCATGTTGGAGATGAGCCTTTAGCTGCAGCAAGTCATGCTAGGGGCACGAGTCTAGTCACTGTGAGTCATACTAGCAAAGATTCAGGATCCTCTGCAAGTCATGTTCAGGACTCTCCACAAACCACTACTAGTTAGGTTGGCGAAAGGGAGGTTGATAAGAAACCTGGACGTAGAAGTTTTAAACCTAAGTTCCCTTGTAAGATATGCAAGGGAGACCATCTTACTCATTTATGCCCTGGTATTCCAGAGATTCAAAGGATATGGTCCGAGTCTGAAAGTACTTCTACTCCTAGATCTGATATGGTTTCTCATTAATCCCACCAACCATTGGTTGATAATGTGGTTGAGCCAATGCAATCTCTGGCCGATTACACTCCTTTTTTGGGGGGTGAAGTGCCTAACAAAAGAGTCTGTTTGATCTCTAGTGCAGAGTCTTCTGATATAGCGGGCATTCCGACTGCTTCAAATGTTCGCCCTCCAAGTTCTAGGAGTGTCTCCTTTGATTGGGATAGTCTTGTCGAGCCTCGTCTTCCTTCCACTGCACCTTTCCAAATAAAAATTGCTACCCAAGTCTGGGAAACGCGGTGTAAGGACCTGCGGTTCGGTTTCTCCCCGTCGGTGCGAAGTGCGAACTCTACGACCGAAATGTGGGAAGGGACATAAGTATAATGCACATTAGAGGTGGAGCGATGGTTGGTTTATAGCGTGGGAGCGTTTGGCATAACCCACGGGCCGACTCACATGTTGGGGCGACTTGAACGAAGGATTGTTTGCCGACCAGCAATCGGATGGCAAGTTTGCGACGTGTAAGGGCGTTTTGGCACGCGGTGGTCGAGTCGGCCTGGGCAGCGACTCGCCCAACCGCTCGTATAAATATGGCAAGGCGTTGGAGCATTTGGCATTCATTCGAAGATGGACATTCGAACATGAGCATTCGGTGATCAAGAAAAAAGTGCGAAGTAGTGGAGCAGGTCGCAAAAGAGGCGCGGGCATATATGCACCCGCTCTTGGGCAAGCACACACGATACGCACAGGGTTCGGTTATCGGGTGAGGGCGCGGGTAAGGAAGGCACCCGCCGTTCGGTGTGACACGGGGTGTCTCGTGTAGGTCGCCCGCCCGTCGTGGAAGAAGAAACGCGGAGGTGTCTCGGGTGACTCGGGTAAGTCGCCCGCCCGTCGTGCAAAAGGAAACGGGGGGTGACTCGGGTGAGGTCGCCCGCCCGTCGTGCAGCGGTAAACGAGGTTCGGTCGAGGAGTACGGTTGGCAGCTTGTGTGAGGGCGCGCCCGCCCAGCTCGAGCAAGGAACTCGGTTGGCACACAAAGGTGTTGCCTATTTGTAAAATTGGCTAAGTATGAAACTTGGTGTTTCCCAAGTATACTTGTAAAGCCTCGTAAACATTGTAGAGTTGAATAATATATTGTATTCGGGCAGACTCATTGTTCAGGGAGTTGCCCCTCCCTTTACACTGTGCAATTGTGTTCTTCATGTATAATTGCTGATGATAATTGCCTATGCGTATGGGTGTTCATTGGCATAAAGGAAACACAATAATACTTGGTTGCGAAAAACAAACTAAGTAGACTAATGGTTAGGCGTAGTCCATGAACATAAGTATTGGTGAAAAGGAAGTGTTCGGTGGCGCCGCACCTCGCCAAGTACGGCTGAAAGGGTACTGTAGGCCTGGGGGCGTGACACGCGGGGTTCCCATGTCGCTCGCGCCGTGTTGGGGATGGCGCACGCCCCTTGATACCTGCACGATGGGCGAGCCACCGACGGAAGGCGCGCGGGCGACCCTTGTTGCGTGCCCGGATGAAAGAGGTGACCATGTGGAGCCGACCCATGGGTGCGACGGTGCACACGAAGGGACGCGGCGGTTCGTTGGAATGGGGCGTGTCGAGGTTATGTGGCAGGTCAGCCGGGCATGCATGTTGATGGAGCCGACCCTTGTTATCCTCGAGAGACACGGCCCTTGGGCGAAAGGATGCGTATAAGTAAGGAGGATGGCGTTCGACGAAGGGACATCGAACTCAGACTTCCACATCGCAGAACAAGTGCGAAGGAAGGAGTTGGGCGAAAACGGAAGGAAGAGAAGGACGCGGGTAAGAGGGCCGCACCGGCGGGCGGATTACAGAGGGCGGGTCGGGCTTGGTAGCGCGGACAGGCAGAGCGGGGCGGGTTACCATCCGGGCAGGCAGGCCGCACTGCATGCGGGCCATGCGCCCTCACTATGGACCGCACCGACGGGCAGAGTTTGGGCGCCGCGGAAGGGAAAGTCGGGCGGACAGGTTCGCAGTTCAGGTGTGGAGTTGTGTCGTGCAGGCCGCGGGCCAGTGCAGCACGACCACATGACACGACAGGTTGAAAGAATAATTGAAGAAGATAAATTTATGGTAAGTTATTTTCGCTGCATTGTTAAGAACACTTATTGGAAAATTGACCGAGTGTTGAAGTAGGCGTAGACCGTGTACATCGAGCCTGCAACCTCACATCAAGAAAACTTGGTGTACATCGAGCTTGCAACCTCACATCAAGAAAAAGGCTCGGTTGGTCAAGAGAATGAAGGTTTCTTCATTGGTAAAGGATCTCGCTAAGGATCAAAGGTTGGAGTCTCTTCTAGAGCTAGTCCACCATGGACTATCAAAAGTTGAAAGAAGGACAGAGTGCCGGGAAATGAAGCGCCGAAGAAACAAAGTGCAGAGAGGGGGAAGGACTCAACTTGTGCTTGGGGGAATATTATTGTCAAGGGTCTAGGGCTTCGCAATGACCAATAAGAAGCTTATGAAAGGGTTTTCCTCTCTGAGAGAGAGAGAGGTTTTTCCCTGGCAGATAGCCAACATCCTGTGTTCTTGTTCTTATGTTTTTGGCACCAGTTTGATGAAAGTAAACGCACATGCATTAATAAGAAGAGAAGAAGATTAAGATAACACGATAAATTGCAAAAGAGCTTCACAAATTGTTATCAAGTCTAGAAGAATCCCGCTATACCCCATTGCCCCAGATTCTTCAACGCGGTATCGGAGCTAAGGTGACACATCAAGGAAAGGGAATCTCAAGAACATCCGCAAGGTTGAAGCGTCAAGCCAAGAAGTCTCAATCACATCAAGGACAAGAAGGTCTACCATCTATCATTCATCATGGAAGACTACAAAGCAAGAAGAAACGCCTTGTATCAAGGCACCTACAAGAAGAGCCACTTTCCACGAAGGGAGCAATGACATGACAAACCAGGGGGAAAGTGATCGATGGCCGGCTGCCAAGAAGAAGTTCAAACAAAGACTTCATGACATCGAAGGAAAGAAGGAGATCAAGCGGCAAAAGGACCCACGAAGAAGACGTTGTTGATGAATGGACAAGTCCCTAGCTAAGAGGGAGTTCTAACAAGTTCCCAACTACAAAGGAGCTTGGGCAAGTTCCTTGTCAGAGGAAACTTGGGCATGTCTTCCCCAATCAAGGGGAAGAGATAGACACAACATTCTTGTCTTCACTTGGCAAGAAATAACAGGAGGATTGGGCAATCATTTGGCATCTGATGCTCTTTGAGGATGTGTAGGGCACCCAAGACAAGAGTAGGCAAGAGGAGCGATATTCTTTGAGGGCTGGGAACCCAAGACAAGAATTGTCCTGGAAGGTCATACTCAGGGAACACCTGGGTGGGTATGTACCTTTAGAGACAATGAACAAGGTGTTTATAAGCCATTGGCCTCGCCAGCATTGTGCTTTGATCTTATGAGAGATAAAGCTGTTAGTCAAGGCCTTGCTTCTCAGATGAATGCTTTATTTCAATGGCATCACATGGGTGCTAATTGTTCATCTTCTTTCCAAGAGAAATCTAGGATTCATTCTTCTCCTCCTTCTTGTAACAAGAAATCTAAAAAGAGGAGAAAGAGAAAGTCAAAGAAGAAGAATAATTCTATCCCTTCATCATCAACCTTTGCAAGTCATGTTGGAGATGAGCCTTTAGCTGCAGCAAGTCATGCTAGGGGCATGAGTCTAGTCACTGTGAGTCATACTAGCAAAGAGTCAGGATCCTCTGCAAGTCATGTTCAGGACTCTCCACAAACCACTACTAGTTAGGTTGGCGGAAGGGAGGTTGATAAGAAACCTGGACGTAGAAGTTTTAAACCTAAGTTCCCTTGTAAGATATGCAAGGGAGACCATCTTACTCATTTATGCCCTGGTATTCCAGAGATTCAAAGGATATGGTCCGAGTCTGAAAGTACTTCTACTCCTAGATCTGATATGGTTTCTCATTAATCCCACCAACCATTGGTTGATAATGTGGTTAGCCAATACAATCTCTGGCCGATTACACTCCTTTTTTGGGGGGTGAAGTGCCTAACAAAAGAGTCTGTTTGATCTCTAGTGCAGAGTCTTCTGATATAGCGGGCATTCCGACTGCTTCAAATGTTCCCCCTCCAAGTTCTAAGAGTGTCTCCTTTGATTGGGATAGTCTTGTCGAGCCTCGTCTTCCTTCCACTGCACCTTTCCAAATAAAGGTCAGGGTTAATTCCACAAATATCTATCGATGTATGGTGGATGAAGGATCCTTTGCAAGTATTATATCCTCTTTGACTTGGAAATACATACGAGCTTGTAGATTGAAGCCCTAATTTCTCAATACCCGATATCTTGAAAGGCCAATGGTTGAGCTATCAAGCCACTGGGCCCTCAGGAAGAGGCTAGAGAGTGTCATTGATACTAATTAGTTGATATCTTAACATCCAAACGCCCAACATCCACGTCGTCACTATATGGTTACCACCTATACAACACCTCGGTGCCAAGTCAACCTTCCATTGCCATGTCAACATGCCATATCACTTGTTACATTGGTATGCCATGTCATCTAGACCCACATTGGTGCCACATCATAATGAGACGTTAGCATGTCAAATCAACTGCCACACAATTGACATGCGATATCCCCGGGTCCACATCCACTCATCACATCATTACTCTATCGTTATCAAGGTTTCTTGTTGGTGACTAGTGTCCTACTTACTGATGTCTACTACCCAATATTGTGACATTTTGATAGGTTGATAACGAACAACTAATACATTGCATTCGTGTTGGTTGACCTTGAGGTGTCCTTAATACAGTTAGCCCGACATTTGACCTCTTGATGGACTATAGTCCCCAACCATCAAGTGAGAGTCCTTGAACCCTCTATCTCCACGAGCTAATGGATAATGTAGGATAATATGTTAATATCGAGGACATCTAACCTAGACTAGGTTAGTTGGGGCTTTTTGCACAATTAGGTGATGAGGAGCACTATTTGCGAGCATTATAAACCATAGGTATATAAATGTTGTATGGGTGTTAATGTGAGGATTTGCCCAACAAGGATGACTTTTGTTGGGGCCTTGGACATCATCTAAGAAGAAACACCATTATCATCTTAAGGCCTATGAATGGTTTTTAAGGTTTAGCAATAATATAAACTATGCACATTATACAAAACCACTTCCTGGTGCCTCTAAGATGAATGGTTTATAGAATGCAAATGTATGTTTATATAATTTATAGGATGTACAGGTTAGTTAATATTATATGGTTTGTATAATAAAATAAATGGACAAATTAATAGAACTGATGGCAAATGAACATTTAAAAAATTATTATGATGAAGACTTTTCAAACAATTTTGTGGGAAAATTCAATTAATAGAACTGTTGGCAAATGAACTTGAAAAAAATATTATGAAGTAGACTTTTCAAGCATTTCTGTGAGAAAATTTAAAATTTTGTGGGAAAATTTTAAATTTCGCTTCTCCTTGTGTGGGCTTGGCGCCAATCGGCTGTTCTTTTCTCCTTGTCTCGAAGTCCCACCGCCTGAACATTCTCTTCCAACGATTGATTAAGGTGTCGCTGTCAGGGTTCACACCCAGTGGAAAGCTTATTTTCTGAACCAGCTGTCTTATATTATTATATGATATTTGGCAAGGTGGGCTCTAAATATCTGGTATTCAACGATTTGGAAAACTTTGGAGCAGACAGATCAGTGTGCTTTGAGGAGCAATAGCCAAGACAGGTTTACCAGCTCTGCATTTAATACTATTTTTTCTGTGACGCCGATCTTCCATAGTTTTTGCCTAAAACAGGTATGTGTTTTAGCTTTCTCTTTGTTTTCTTAAAAAATAGCTCCTTGAAGATAGGGTGTAGAAACTGCAGGCAAAATTTTCATGTATGTTTTAGCTTCTGGATCTTCTCCAGTGCCATTCCTGCCTCCTTCTGTAGCCTGCTTGAGGAGATGATTGATCAAGTGGGGGCACATGTACGCCTAGTGCCGATTTTGGTGGAGATTAAGGAGGGGACCCTACGCTCTCAGTTTTTTGTAAAGTTATGATTATGCTTAGGGCATATTTTATGAATCATTAGGGGAGATGGATCCTTTGGGTAAAAAACCTTGACAAATTAGATCTCTTTTGTGGAGAGTAGAGTGAAGGTTAGCCATTTCGTCTGCGGACGGGGAAGATTTGCGATCGCACACACAGACATTTGAATTGCAGAGACGGAAGTAGAAGAGACAGGAACCATAGCAGAACGAGGAAAGTAGAAAAGACGCACAACAAGCGATATCATAGCAGAAAAAAGAAAGTAGAAGAGACAGGGACCATAGCAGCTTCCTCCCACTGCAGCGAGAATCATTACATCCCGTCGTATACCCTACCGGATTCCCAGTCGTTGCAGATTTCGTCATAACCTGTCATCTCATCTCAGGGTTAAAATTATATTAAAACACCCGGGACTATTGACCTTCAAAAAAATCATAAAAATTTTGTTCTTGGCACTTCTGCACTTGCTAAGACAGCGATGAAGGATAAAATACTGGTTGTGGCTGAGCAGTATACGGATATCTACACCAAAACCCAAAACTGGTTGAATCTAGCCGATCTTGCATTGCAAGACCTTGATAGGGGTATACCGATTTTATCAATAGGATGCATATGTTTGTATAGTTTTTTTATTTTCTTAATCATATGACGAAAACCAGAGTACAAGAATATGGGTTTCAATGCTTTGCAACTTGGAGAACTGGGAATATTTTGATAAGAGTATATATATTCTTTTCAATCCATGTCCTTGCCTTGCAGGACATTGAGAGGGGTATATAGATTCTTCTCAATGGAAAACAGTTGCAGTTTGTGTGGTTGTTTATGATCTTGCCATTTATTCACGTTTTTTTGTAATATGTAAAAAGTTGCAACCTCATTAAATGACATTTACACAGCTAGAATACACCAGTGCTACCTCTAGAGAGATAAAATCAGCTGCGTTCATCTGATTCCTCAGTGCTCAAGATACTGGCCCATTGATTATGTATTACAAAAAGTTGCAACCTCATTAAATGACATTTACACAGCTAGAATACACCAGTGCTACCTCTAGAGAGATAAAATCAGCTGCGTTCATCTGATTCCTCAGTGCTCAAGATACTGGCCCATTGTATAAACATGATCGAAGGGAATATCCTTCGCTTTGACAAGTGAAATAGCTAGTAAACTCAAGGCAGCAATATCAAGATGAGTCCATATGTGCTACATTATTAGATTAACTTGGTAAACTGATATCCTGTTGCCTGTTCAGATTGTTGGGGCTACCTTTAGATTCTTTCTTTTTGATTGTACAGACTTTAAACACATACCCAACCCATTTCCTTGTAAGCGTTACTAAGCATAGGATGATAATATGGGGCATTTTCTTGGATCGGATTCCAGCTTAGTTATTTCCTCTGCTTTTGGGCATATGTAAAGTTAAGTGCATTTTAATGGAATGTGATTGCTTGTTTCTGTGTTAAGATATCTGCAAATTTCCTTGCTGACACTTTCACATCAATGTAAGAGAAGTCCTTATAATCAAATGGGTATTTATCCCAGGAGTTTATTCTTGTACATTCTCACACTTTCAAGGCTTGCATATGTGCCATAAATCATAGACAAGTACCCAGACTTGGAAGAAAACTCAAAGTTAGAACCTCTTTTGACAGCGTATAGGTCCTCCTCATAAGATAGTTGTAGAGACTTCTCCCTTCAATGCGGTTGGGCTTTAAGACTACCGCTAAGACGCGCTAGGTCTCCTTACTTGAACAACACCTAAAACACATCCTTTAGGACTGTGTATTGAGTCTCTTTCTTATTGTGGATTAGGGGTTCATTTAGGCTCCCTTTGACTGCGTCTTAGCTGTGAATAGAAGACTGCAGCTAGGGCTCTTTTGGAGCTTCCTTTGACAGCGTATGGAAGCCTCCTTGCTGTGATGAAGAGCCTTCTTTTGGGACATCGAAGGAGCCTCTCTTCACTGTGATTTAATCCCTTTAGGACAGCATATAAGGCTTGCGGCTTGGGCATGTTGTACAGCAACTAGGGCTCCTCCAAGGCTGTCCTAAAGGGCTCTTTAGATCAATCCTACACCTCTTGACGAGACTGTCCTGTTGTGCCACTGCTGCACTATGTCATGGCTGTCCCGTTGTGCCACCACTGCACTATGTCATGGTTGTCTCGTTGTGCTTTGCCATACCATAACAACACCATGAATTTGCCACACTAAATACTAGTTGTCCCATGTTGTACCATTGTACCATTGTTGTCCCGTTGTGCACTATATGCCATTGACCATTGTTGTCTCATTGTTGTAACATATGCTGCACCATACTGCGCCAAGTTGCCTTTGTTGTCCCATTGTTGTATCATTGCAGCACCATGTAGCATTGTTGTCCCACTGCTGCAACAAACATCTTGCTATCCATACTGCTGCACCATTGTTGCACCATACATTTTGTTGTCCATTCTGCTGCACCATTGCTGCACCATACATCTTGTTGTCCATACTGTTGCACCACTGTTGCACCATACATCTTGCTGTCATCGATAATACTACTATGGTCCCTAACCCCATTTCCCTGCTCATTAATCAGATGAGAGGTACTTCCAATGAGTCTTAGATTGCATAGGTAGGATGCCTCGATAGGGGAATTGATCATCTATCCTACAGGAGAACTAATCATCCTGGCTCATAGGAGAATGAATCATCCTATCCCAAAGTCACCTTGGGGTATTACAAGAGAAGGCTAAGCTATTCATCTTGTACACAGTGCACCATTAGGGGAGGGTGAGTTTCCCTATGGTCGTGTGTTGCTCCAGTAAGTACCCCAAGCCCCTTAGATCTCCCAAAGCTCAATGCATGCAACATGCAGGACCCTTATACGAAGGTCTCTCAACGACTCCAGTTTGTTCGGGAAAGTCACAGATTTGACCTTTCCCCTGGGCTTTGACAAAATGTTTGCAACCTGTACATCAGTCTCAATGCCATGGAGCCTCCTCGCTCATCGACTTACCATATTCTAGATAAGTTAGTATCTGATGTCTATCTACTGGAGCAATCATCGAATACAGGATTTCTCAACAATCGAATCCCCCCTGGTTGTCACAGAGGATCACAGTGGTATTCATCATGTGTACAAACAACGCACTGAAGAGCTTCCACAACCAGGCAGCGTCACACAAGATCATACTCGTAGCTATGTATTCGGTCTCGGCGGTGCTTATAGCAATCGACTTTTGCTTCTTGCTCATCCATGATATCGAAGCAGAATCCAAAGAGAACTAGCACTGAAAAGTTCTCTAGTGATCCTCCACATTGCCTGCCCAGTCAACATTCGAATAATCATGCAGCTTCATATTTCAGGCAGTGAATCTCAATCCATGAGAGATTGTGCTCCGAAGATATCTCAAAAGATTCTTGGCACCAATCTAGTGAGGCTCAACCAAATATGAGCTCACCATGCTAACTATAAAACATATATACGGACGAAAGTTCACCAAGAACATCAATGCAAATGAGTTTATGAAACTTAGAGGCATTTCTCAAATCTGGTCCAGCATCATCACAATATAACTTCTGAAAGTTAAGATCCTCGAGGTAGTCACGGTCTTGCAGTTTACTATTCCACATCCGGAATCCAACTCTCTCTTACTTTTGCAAGTGAGAGGGTCTGCACCTATTAGAAATAGGTCGTTCTTAGAAGGTGTCGGTATGAGAGGTCTATCATCCACAATCTTCAAACAATGGTTTGGATTGGCTTCACTCTTAGTGAATCTCAACTTCATCTGACAATTATCAATCCTCTCATATCAAACCCGCGGTGATTTGCTTCAAGCCATAGAGGGCAGCGTATTTGACGCAGAGGCCCAGAGAGGCCAGCGTATTTGACGCAGAGGCCCAGAGAGCTAACGCAGGGCCTCCTGGGACTGACACAGGCCTAGATAGGCTGACGCAGGGCCAATGCTGGGCAAGGAGAGGCTGACGCAGTCCAGATTGGGCAGACGCTGGGGTTTCAGTGCAATTTTGTGCTGAGGAGCTGTCGGAATGATTATCTGAGTTTTCAGCCAGGAGATCTGTGAGAAACTGTGAGGTATTACTGCTAAGGAAATTCTCTGTTGGGTAGGCCAGTTTTGACACCCAGATTGTACTCTTATATTGCTTAGTAAAAAAAACCCTCAGATAGCTGCACCGGTTTTCTCGCATTGGGTTTTTCCAGGGACATTGGTCCAAAAATAACGGTGTCATATGGTGTGTTTGTTTCTGTTTCTTTTAGTAGCCTTTTGTGTTGCAAAAAACACCTCTTATACTCCCTTTTTCTTCAACTAGCCTTTTGATAGTAATATATACGAAGGTCTCTCAATGACTCCAGGTTGTTCGTGAAAGTCACATATTTGACCTTTCGCCTGGGCTTTGACAAAATGTTTGCAACCTGTACATCAGTCTCAATGCGATGGAGCCTCCTTGCTCATCGACTTACCATATTCTATATAAGTTAGTATCTGATGTTTATCTACTGGAGCAATCATCGAATACAGGATTTCTCAACAATCGAATCCCCCCCTGGTTGTCACAGAGGATCACAGTGGTATTCATCATGTGTGCAAACAACGCACTGAAGAGCTTCCACAACCAGGCAGCGTCACACAAGATCATACTCGTAGCTATGTATTCGGTCTCGGCGGTGCTTATGGCAATCGACTTCTGCTTCTTGCTCATCCATGATATCGAAGCAAAATCCAAAGAGAACTACACTGAGAAGTTCTCTGGTGATCCTCCCCATTGCCTGCCCAGTCAACATTCGAATAATCATGCAGCTTCATATTTCAGGCAGTGAATCTCAATCCATGAGAGATTGTGCTCCGAAGATATCTCAAAAGATTCTTGGCACCAATCTAGTGAGGCTCAACCAAATATGAGCTCACCATGCTAACTATAAAACATATATACGGACGAAAGTTCACCAAGAACATCAATGCAAATGAGTTTATGAAACTTAGAGGCATTTCCCAAATCTGGTCCGACATCATCACAATATAACTTCTGAAAGTTAAGATCCTCGAGGTAGTCACGATCTTGCAGTTTACCATTCCACATCCGGAATCCAACTCTCTCTTACTTTTGCAAGTGAGAGGGTTTGCACCTATCAGAAATAGGTCGTTCTTAGAAGGTGTCGGTATGAGAGGTCTATCATCCACAATCTTCAAACAATGGTTTGGATTGGCTTCACTCTTAGTGAATCTCAGCTTCATCTGACAATTATCAATCCTCTCATATCAAACCCACGGTGATTTGCTTCAAGCCATAGAGGGCAGCGTATTTGACGCAGAGGCGCAGAGAGCTAACGCAGGGCCTCCTGGGGCTGACACAGGCCTAGATAGGCTGACGCAGGGCCAACGATGGGTAAGGAGAGGCTGACGCAGTCCAGATTGGGCAGACGCTGGGGTTCCAGTGCAATTTTGTGCTGAGGAGCTGTCGGAATGATTATCTGAGGTTTCAGCCAGGAGATCTGTGAGAAACTGTGAGGTATTACTGCTAAGGAAATTCTCTATTGGGTAGGCCAGTTTTGACACCCAGATTGTACTCTTATATTGCTTAGTAAAAAAACCCTCAGATAGCTGCACCGGTTTTCCCGCATTAGGTTTTTCCGGGGACATTGGTCCAAAAATAATGGTGTCATATGGTGTGTTTGTTTCTGTTTCTTTTAGTAGCCTTTTAGTAGCCTTTTGTGTTGTAAAAAACACCTCTTATACTCCCTTTTTCTTCAACTAGCCTTTTGATAGTAATATATACGAAGGTCTCTCAACGACTCCAGGTTGTTCGGGAAAGTCACAGATTTGACCTTTCCCCTGGGCTTTGACAAAATGTTTGCAACCTGTACATCAGTCTCAATGCGATGGAGCCTCCTCGCTCATCGACTTACCATATTCTATATAAGTTAGTATCTGATGTTTATCTACTGGAGCAATCATCGAATACAGGATTTCTCAACAATCGAATCCCCCCCTGGTTGTCACAGAGGATCACAGTGGTATTCATCATGTGTGCAAACAACGCACTGAAGAGCTTCCACAACCAGGCAGCGTCACACAAGATCATACTCGTAGCTATGTATTCGGTCTCAGCGGTGCTTATAGCAATTGACTTCTGCTTCTTGCTCATCCATGATATCGAAGCAAAATCCAAAGAGAACTAGCACTGAGAAGTTCTCTGGTGATCCTCCCATTGCCTGCCCAGTCAACATTCGAATAATCATGCAGCTTCATATTTCAGGCAGTGAATCTCAATCCATGAGAGATTGTGCTCCAAAGATATCTCAAAAGATTCTTGGCACCAATCTAGTGAGGCTCAACCAAATATGAGCTCACCATGCTAACTATAAAACATATATGCGGACGAAAGTTCACCAAGAACATCAATGCAAATGAGTTTATGAAACTTAGAGGCATTTCCCAAATCTGGTCCGACATCATCACAATATAACTTCTGAAAGTTAAGATCCTCGAGGTAGTCACGATCTTGCAGTTTACCATTCCACATCCGGAATCCAACTCTTTCTTACTTTTGCAAGTGAGAGGGTCTGCACCTATTAGAAATAGGTCGTTCTTAGAAGGTGTCGGTATGAGAGGTCTATCATCCACAATCTTCAAACAATGGTTTGGATTGGCTTCACTCTTAGTGAATCTCAGCTTCATCTGACAATTATCAATCCTCTCATATCAAACTCGCGGTGATTTGCTTCAAGCCATAGAGGGCAGCGTATTTGACGCAGAGGCCCAGAGAGGCCAGCGTATTTGATGCAGAGGCCCAGAGAGCTAACGCAGGGCCTCCTGGGGCTGACACAGGCCTAGATAGGCTGACGCAGGGCCAACGCTGGGCAAGGAGAGGCTGACGCAGTCCAGATTGGGCAGACGCTGGGGTTTCAGTGCAATTTTGTGTTGAGGAGCTGCCGGAATGATTATCTGAGGTTTCAGCCAGGAGATCTTTGAGAAACTGTGAGGTATTACTGCGAAGGAAATTCTCTGTTAGGTAGGCCAGTTTTGACACCCAGATTGTACTCTTATATTGCTGAGTAAAAAAAACCCTCAGATAGCTGCACCGTTTTAAATGGGTTGTTATTTGGTTGCTTGAAACTGTTCATGTGCTGTAGGTGTAGAATTTCTTTGCTAACAAAATTCAGAGTTGATTTGCCTCCCAAACAAATTATTGTTTGTGTGTGGATTTTTTGATTTGTTGATCTTATATGTCTTGCCATAATATTACAAGTGTCCACAATGAATGAAACTCTGTGATTTCTTGTTGGGGTTGCACATTCTCTAAGCATGCTCCTATTTGGATTGCAGGAAAATCAAGGTTATGGTCTTGAATACCAACATGATTGGACCAAGAACCAGTAATGTATGTCTAACAATAGACCTTAGGCAACACAAAGGACACACCTCCAGTCATATGATGGTCTGATAATTGATGTCAAAGAATTTTTAAACTCCAGTATCAGTTGTAGTTGCTTTAGTTTCTTAAATAGTTTCTTCTTCTGTGATTGGGTGCATAGTTATACTTATCTATTGATCTGATTTTGTCAAAATTTGGGTTCAAAAACTATCTTGAATTCATGTCTGGAGGGATATAAAGATAGTGGTCACTGCAAAAGGTAAGTTATTAATGGTAGGTGTTGCCCATATTTCAGAAATTTTGATATAAATCCTGAGAGAAGCTTTGTATCCTAAATTGAGTGGGGCTTTAGGATTGAGAGACTTGGGGATCCTAAACAAAGCATTGGGAGAGAAATTATGTTGGGATTGACTTCGGGTTAGAGATGAACTCTAGAAACAAATATCAAATATGGCCACTCTTCTCAATTGAAAAAGTTGCAAGCAACCAAGCATCCTCTAAGACCTTCCATATGAAATTTGCCACAGGCCAACTAGACCTTAATTCAAAGTCATGTTTTTTGAGAGACCTGGAATGGTCACACTAGTGACTACATTATTCTCAAAAGATTCTTGGCAATAGATGCCACAATTGAGGGATTGTTAATCCTAGAGATTTAATAACATTTACTTCAAAGAATCAGGGTCTTACTGTAGAAGAATTTTAGAAACTGATTCAATCCCCTAGGCTATGGAAGGAATGGAAAACAGTTGAAGATTGGCAATCACATCCATCTTTCTCTCCCTGGCCTAGGGCACTGGACTCTACGTTCCTACTCTGGAATGTACAAGGATTGATATTTTCTTTAATAAAAGAATTATGCCAACCTTTATGCTCCATTGTTTATTCATTTAAGCATTTGTGAGATAATATTTTACAGGAGGCAGGGGTTGGTTGGTAGGGCCCCTAACCCAGCTTGTTTCCCTCCTTTGTGCTTTTTGGGTAGCATATGTTATATAACTGCTTTCTGTGTTTGATATTTTATTTCTTAATGTGCTAGTTTGTATCTTTATTTTAAAGTTATTACACGTCAATTACAATAGCAATAGGGATTGCATACTTTGACATTCTGATTTAATTAAATCTTAAATTTTTTAAACCGTAGTAGTTTTCCCTATGTGCATTGTAATGAACCAGCAATCTGATTTTCTATCTTTTGAATGCATTTCTTTGGTTTTAAGTCATGGATCAAAATTTGTAATGTTTTATTGATAGCACAAAGCGTGATAGATCTACCAACTATATTTGTGCACTCAATGATTTTCATTCCTGCAATTTATCTCTCAATCAATTCTCAATTACGTAGGGATAAATGGTGTTTTAATATATATGTATTGTATTATGTTAAATATTGGTGATATGTATCAATCCTACAGGAATTTGAGTCTAAATTCACATCCTGGAGAGAATATATATATATATATATATATATATATATATATATTGAAACATCGATCTACAGTTCAATTTCACAAGTTGAATGTACAGAGCATTTATTGGATTTGTGGGAACCTATGTTCAAGGTTATTTGAAGAGAAAAGGAGCTTTGGACATCAATTTGAAGAGGCACATCATTTTAGGACATGCTCGATTGATGGTTCGTTAAAAGTTTCTATATATACATCCACCAAGGAAGTCGTAATAAAATTGTATTCCAAGTTGTCTTGTTTGTTTTAAGACTCGAACTTGAAATGAATTTGTTGCAAATCTTTTTGGAGAATATGATAGCAAACCATGTGATATAAGCCAAATTGAACTTGCATACCAAACCATTTCAAAAGGATTTTAATCTTATCTATAAACAAGATTTGAGAATATTTTATTGTGACATGGTGTTTTCTTTGAATGCAGTAATTTCCATAAATCATATTATTTCCATATTTCATTATACAAGCTTCTATAATCAATTTGAGATCCAAATATACATTTCACAAAATATTGAGTTTGTACATCACCCTATAATACTTATGACGAAATCTTGAGTGTCATATTTGAGTAGAGACATTTTTATTCATGAATATGATTTATGGGTTAGACAATACAATATTTACATGGTATTCTTTCTCAACAGATTTAAACTCTAGAAACAAATATGGGTTAGAGATGAACTCTAGAAACAAATATGGGATATGAAATATGGCACTCTTCTCAATTGAAAAAGTTAGAACCAAGCATCTCTAAGATCTTCCATATGAAATTTGCCACAGGCCAACTAGACCTTAATTCAGAGTCATTTTTGAGAGACTGGAATGGTCACACTTGACTACATTATTCTCAAAAGATTCTTCAATAGATGCACAAACATGTGAAATGAATTTGTCTGCAAATCTTTTTGGAGAATATGATAGCAAACCCTGTGATATAAGCCAAATTGAACTTGCATACCAAACCATTTCAAAAGGATTTTAATCTTATCTATAAACAAGATTTGAGAATATTTTATTGTGACAATGGTGTTTTCTTTGAATGCAGTAATTTCCATAAATCATATTATTTCCATATTTCATTATACAAGCTTCTATAATCAAGTTTGAGATCCAAATATACATTTCACAAAATATTGAGTTTGTACATCACCCTATAATACTTATGACGAAATCTTGAGTGTCATATTTGAGTAGAGACATTTTTATTCATGAATATGATTTATGGGTTAGACAACTACAATATTTACATTGGTATTCTTTCTCAACAGATTTAAACTCTAGAAACAAATATGGGTTAGAGATGAACTCTAGAAACAAATATGGGTTAGAGATGAACTCTAGAAACAAATATGGGATATGAAATATGGCCACTCTTCTCAATTGAAAAAGTTGCAAGCAACCAAGCATCCTCTAAGATATTCCATATGAAATTTGCCACAGGCCAACTAGACCTTAATTCAGAGTCATGTTTTTTGAGAGACCTGGAATGGTCACACTAGTGACTACATTATTCTCAAAAGATTCTTGGCAATAGATGCCACAATTGAGGGATTGTTAATCCTAGAGATTTAATAATGTTTACTTCAAAGCATCAAGGTATTACTGTAGAAGAATTTTAGAAACTGATTCAATCCCCTAGGCTATGGAAGGAATGGAAAACAGTTGAAGATTGGCAATTACATCCATCTTTCTCTCCCTGGCCTATTTTTAGCTCATAAGCTTCAAAAATGAAAAATATCCAATGCTCAGGATGAAGACAAACTCTGGTGAGGTTCTCAAACCAAAGGGATGTTTACTCTCAAGCTAAGTCACAGGACATGTCCCCTAGGGCCCCGTGTCCCGTATTTTTCGTATTGGACACGAAAATGGCCCTAATACATGTCCAATACGATTTACAACGTGTCATAAAAACTTGAATACGTATTCGACGTTTTCCTTCGTTTCCTACATTTCGAATACGTGTATTTCGTAGGTAGAATACCTTGCCCTAACGTATTTCGACGGTTTGAATACGTACCACGAAAAAAACATAGTTTAAAGCCTACGCGTTGGTCTATTATCGGTTATTTTCGTCCAACTGTCATCTGGAGCTATTGTCTGGAGCTGCGAGCGGGGTGTTTGTCTTTGAAGTTAGCATTATAGCTGAGGTCTGGATCTATTTGAAGTCTGGAGCTGCGAGCAGAGTGTGCCAGTGTGCAGCGTTCAGGCATTGCTGGGCCAAAGACCCTCCGCTCTGATTTCAGGCCTGAGGTACTCCACAGGTATGCACAATAGTTTAAACATCACTGGGGTAACTTCTCTTTACATCTGCGCTAATGGAACACTCCACCAGTGCCGTAATCCTTATCCTGTCTGTTGTCAAGGCTGAGTTTCTGCAGGGGTTAATGATGTCCATTACTAGAGAAACCTCACATTTGTGAAGACCCCCGAATCCTCCAGAAAATGATGACAAAACCAGCATTAAACAAACCCCAAGATCGTTGTTATTACCTGGTGATGCACGCTTCAGAAATTCAGATGGCAGTTATGGATCAGGATTTGTAGATCAAATAGTGTGTATTCCTTCAATCAAGGATTCAAGCCTTGCTGTGACAAGGAGTCCACAGATTCACAATGTCTCTGACTCATTTTAATTTACAATAAGGACTGCTTCAGAAGTCTGTCGTAATTAAGGGCTAATCCATACCATAATTCTGAGCCTCAATGTTTCAAACTTTCAACCACTGTCTCACCTAAGTGACATCAATAGGACCGCAGGCATATAAATGTAAGCTATTAAGAAATCTAAACTTTTCTATTGAAGCAAATTTCCAGAATAATATCAAGCCAAGTGAATAACTCTAATATTGATTTTCATGACTTGCTTCAGAATTTTCTCACAGTTGTAATGGCTTTGTCCTGGTCCCAGGATGATTCAAAGATCTGAAATGGATCCATGCCTCAAATTAGGTTCATAACTAAGGCTGAAAATATATCCCTTGGTCCTTCAAATAATCCAGTATGAGAATAGCTAATGAATGCCCTTCAATTTACTTCAGGATTATGCTTCAAACTTAATAATACGAATAGTAAGTTCAGGATTTGAAGACGGAAGAGTTGAAGGATCTTGAATTGTTCAAAACTTGTACCCTCTTACCTTATCATGCTCTTCTTTGACTACTAGCGAGTGGTGGTCCTCACATTCTTTACATTGGACTGAATACGCTATTTCTTAGACCATTTGGAGCTTTGTGTGGAACATTCATAGACACTCTCAAGCACATTGGTGGCATCATGGCATGAAATTATGAACATCAAATTTCTCTAAAATCTGTGACCCCAGGTTAAATGTGCCCTTGATTTTATAGAGATATAATGTCTTAAAATCAAGACAAGACCAGCAATCAAGGGTAAGGGATAATAAGTTTTCCAATGATGGAACCATCATCCATTAGTGGAACCCTTTCATCAGGCTGCAAGAGGAGAAAATCAATGATAAAAATATCATTTAGATGTCTGCATGAGGGTACTGTTAGAAATGCCAAGTTGCCACTGCCAGCATTCATTGCTAAAAGCTTCCTTTGCCCCTGCTTTGCACTGCAGCTTTAGTAATGGCCCCCTTCTCTATTGAAGCCTCCAAAGCATATTAGACATGTGGCAAAAAAGTTGATAGCTGAAACTTTCAGCTTTCCACAGAATATGAAAAACCACCTTTTATATATATATGCAGGCTGCAGCTATGCTTATTGACGTTGTGTGAAATGAAGTCAGTGTTGTGGAGTTCACTGTGTAATATGTATATTTCCTTTATTACCATGGGTACTGTCCCCTGTGGCTACAGTTTTTCGTATAACTGTTTGGGCAAATAATTTTTCTGTTTGGGTTACTTGTCTAAAAATCTCGGAACATGCTTGTGTTGAACTAGAACTTGAAGAACTCAGACAGTGACATACCTTTGCAGCCTCGGATTTCAGAACTATACCACAGTTCGAATTGTAGCCCTATACTTAGGATCGGACCTGTGGAGATAAGCCTAAACAGCTCGGACTTACCTGTGTGGAGGGCTGAAAACTATTAGCATTTTAAGGGATCAAACAACAAGACACAAAACAGAGCCTTTTCCTAACTTTTAACAATTTGTCATTAATCACATCAAAGACACCCCAACAATTTGTAACAAACTGAATATTGAATTAAAATTGAAAAATTCTTAATTTGATTAGATAAGCTGCAACCTGCAATTTAATATGGATAAAAAACTATATTTCGGTATATATATATATATATATATCTATATATATATATATATATATATATATATATATATATATATATATATATATATATATATATATATATATATATATATTATTATTAAATATATATAAAACGTGTCCCCGGTGTCCTGTTTCCGGGTCGCTACGTTTCGTATTGAATACTCGTATTTACGTGTCCTCCGTGTCTCGTGTCATGTGACTTAGCTCTCAAGAAATCCTACTCTCTTATAGTTGGTCATCAATACATCCACTAGGATCCCATTTGGAAGAAAATCTAGATGAATGGTGTTTTCCCATGGTCCTCAATTCCTTTGGCTAGTTGGATGACGTAAGATCCTCACATGGGATCAAATCAGGAAAAATGGATTTTAGGGCCCCTGACTTTGTACTTTATGTTGGAATTATGAATATTCTATGGAGCATATATTGAATGTATGTCCTTCCATTGAACATATTTGGATGCATAGTTGACTGCCTTTTGGATCCTTGTACTGTAACTTCAACAATTTTTTATTCTTGTACTCCCTCATAGATCCAGCCTATTCAATAGTCCAGTTCAAAATAGAGAGTGGATTATTTCCCGTAGTTTTGTCATGTCAATGCTTTGGAAAGAAAGGAAAAACCAAAAATTTAAGCAAAAGAAAGAAAGGACAAAGTCATGGTCTACATCAAAGTGCAACATGGGGGTTACATTACTCCTACTCAAACTCACAATGAAATGCTGAGGTGCCAAGTGTATTACCATGAAAGTCTACAGCTCCCTTACTTTCAGTGTCTGTGAAAATAGGATTAGTTTAATGAACTGTATTTCTGTGACCTCAAAAGTGTTTTCAGGATTTAAATTATCAGCAAGGAAAGCGTGATCTTCACCATACTTTTCATATGGCCGATTTTCTTCCCCTACCTTTGCATGTTGTTATTTGGTTGCTTGAAACTGTTCATGTGTTGTAGGTGTAGAATTTCTTTGCTAACAAAATTCAAAGTTGATTTGCCTCCCAAACAAATTATTGTTTGTGTGTGGATTTTTTGATTTGTTGATCTTATATGTCTTGCCATAATATTACAAGTGTCCACAATGAATGAAACTCTGTGATTTCTTGTTGGGGTTGCACATTCTCTAAGCATGCTCCTATTTGGATCGCAGGAAAATCAAGGTTATGGTCTTGAATACCAACATGATTGGACCAAGAACCAGTAATGTATGTCTAACAATAGACCTTAGGCAACACAAAGGACTGTTATTTGGTTGCTTGAAACTGTTCATGTGCTGTAGGTGTAGAATTTCTTTGCTAACAAAATTCAGAGTTGATTTGCCTCCCAAACAAATTATTGTTTGTGTGTGGATTTTTTGATTTGTTGATCTTATATGTCTTGCCATAATATTACAAGTGTCCACAATGAATGAAACTCTGTGATTTCTTGTTGGGGTTGCACATTCTCTAAGCATGCTCCTATTTGGATCGCAGGAAAATCAAGGTTATGGTCTTGAATACCAACATGATTGGACCAAGAACCAGTAATGTATGTCTAACAATAGACCTTAGGCAACACAAAGGACACACCTCCAGTCATATGATGGTCTGATAATTGATGTCAAAGAATTTTTAAACTCCAGTATCAGTGGTAGTTGCTTTAGTTTCTTAAATAGTTTCTTCTCCTGTGATTGGGTGCATAGTTATACTTATCTATTGATCTGATTTTGTCAAAATTTGGGTTCAAAAACTATCTTGAATTCATGTCTGGAGGGATATAAAGATAGTGGTCACTGCAAAAGGTAAGTTATTAATGGTAGGTGTTGCCCATATTTCAGAAATTTTGATGTAAATCCTGAGAGAAGCTTTGTATCCTAAATTGAGTGGGGCTTTAGGATTGAGAGACTTGGGGATCCTAAACAAAGCATTGGGAGAGAAATTATGTTGGGATTGACTTTGGGTTAGAGATGAACTCTAGAAACAAATATGGGATATGAAATATGGCCACTCTTCTCAATTGAAAAAGTTGCAAGCAACCAAGCATCCTCTAAGATCTTCCATATGAATTTGCCACAGGCCAACTAGACCTTAATTCAAAGTCATGTTTTTTGAGAGACCTGGAATGGTCACACTAGTGACTACATTATTCTCAAAAGATTCTTGGCAATAGATGCCACAATTGAGGGATTGTTAATCCTAGAGATTTAATAACATTTACTTCAAAGCATCAGGGTCTTACTGTAGAAGAATTTTAGAAACTGATTCAATCCCCTAGGCTATGGAAGGAATGGAAAACAGTTGAAGATTGGCAATCACATCCATCTTTCTCTCCATGGCCTATTTTTAGCTCATGAGCTTCAAAAATGAAAAAAATACAATCCTCAGGATGAAGACAAACTCTGGTGAGGTTCTCCAACCAAAGGGATGTTTACTCTCAAGAAATCCTACTCTTCTATAGTTGGTCATCAATACATCCACTAGGATCCCATTTGGAAGAAAATCTACATGAATGGTGTTTTCCCATGGTCCTCAATTCCTTTGGCTAGTTGGATGACGTAAGATCCTCACATGGGATCAAATCAGGAAAAATGGATTTTAGGGCCCCTGACTTTGTACTTTATGTTGGAATTATGAATATTCTATGGAGCATAGATTGAATGTATGTTCTTCCATTGAACATATTTGGATGCATAGTTGACTGCCTTTTGGATCCTTGTACTGTAACTTCAACAGTTTTTTTTTGACCGCCCCAAGAATGCCTATCTGCCCTCTTAGACAGAGCAATATATGCGTGATAGAGATGAGATCTGTAATTTTCCCATTTGACATTGAGCTCCATCAGAAGAGCCAAATTTTCAGCGTGGTCAACTGGAAGAGGAGGAAATGACAGATTGTTGGCAGCCAATATCAGCAAGAGTGAACAGCTCATGCCTATGTAGAAACTGGATGATTGGGGGAGGAAGAATGTGATTCCCAGCCAATCCAATGATTACTAAAATGGCTTACAACTTCCTGTAGGATGTCTTTCTGAGTAGTTAGTATTATATTGTCCATATTTCTAATATACCAGATTGTGTCGGAATTTTTTCTTTTGGAAGCTATCTTATGAAAGTACTTAGTATTATTATCTCCCCTAGAAACCCGCGTCATTTTTATTTTTTGTCTCCATTCCTCTGCCTGATAATTTAGAGAGCTCCAATATTGTATTTTTGCTTTGTTCAGATAGGAAATTAGGACTTGTAGGGTCCATCAATTCTGAAATCTCTTTATCTATAATAGAAAACTCCCGAGAGAGTGTCTTCTTGCACTTGATGATGCATGTCTTAACCTTTGACTTTAGCCTGTGCAGTTTTTGAGTGACCTGATACATCATTTTATTTTTCATTATCCCTAAAGGCTTCATCCAAGATATCTTAATCAGGTCCACTAAATATTTATCTTGTAGCCATACTTGATTGAACTTGAATGGCAATTCCTTGGCTTCTTGTTCACCATTCCATTCCAAAAAGATTGCATTATGATCGGAAACTAAAATTCCTTGGGGCAGAAGCAGATGCAACTCAGTTGCTTGAAAGCACAAGTGGATGTAGAAGGATCGAGTTTTGTACATATCCTATGGGGAATGAGCCTGCCAAATCAAACAAGAATATAAGAGAAACGGTTCAGGAGGATGATGAAGTAAGAGATGGTGAAGGGGGTTTGGGATGAGAAACAATGCAACTTGAAGATGAAGAACAAGCTCCAATGGAATGGGCGAGGACAGACTTAGTTGGTGAAAATCAAGGGGAAACATTAAACACCAGGACTGGTGCTGAACCAAAAAGATTACCTGATACATATAACAGTGGCCAGCATTTGGTGAGAACATCCCATCCTATTGGAAACTTGTTAAATGGGGAGAGGCAGAGTCAATCACCTGTCAGTCAGCAGCATAGAGATGAGATAGATGCTAGAAACAAGGGAGATAAGCATTCGATAGCAACAATTGATCTATTTGCATCAGAGGTTGCTGGTAGTTGGGCAGTCAGTACAGTTGGTTCAGTTCATGGCGACAATGAATCTCTTCGGAGTGATGACAGACAGCCAGGGACAGGAAGGATCAGTGATGAAGGAATTAATCAAGATTTTGATGCTAGTAAGATTGCAGCAGCAGGTGAGAATATTAGGTCCAGGCAAGATCTACTATTAAGTAGCTTGAAGTGTCAACACACAGTGCCTGAAGATGCAGTGGCAGGAAGTCAAAATTCTCCACCTCCCAAGTTAGCTTCTTGGCAAAGCTATGAGCACCAAGCTTTGAATGAGATGCTTGATAATGTTGCCCCTGATTTCAGGCAACTTCATAGACTTAGAAGAAATAACGATAATGCCCCTGACACTGAAGAAGATATTGAAGGGGAAGAAGATGATAAAAATCATGATGATGATGACACTAAGGAGGGTTCAGAAGAACCCGAATCTAAATAGGAAACTGTCTTTCTATTAACTCTGGATGTGTCTGAACACATGCCAAATGATTCTCCTGTCATGGCAGTGCAATTGTTCTTTGGTAAGCCATGCCATTACTTGGTGTTTTTATGACTTCCATACCTAATGGTTTGAAAGTTTGACTACTGTAGTTTGGTTGAAGTAATGATCCATGGATGGTAATGCCCATTAGATGTATAAGCGTGCTAAGCTTTTGCTTGGAAGGTGCTTAGAAATTTTTTGGCTTTCTGAACATTGCGATCTCTTGTATGACTGTAGATGAGTTCCTATTTATTGATTGTTATTCTACATAAGCAGAGTACACTTTGGTAATTTGGTGCATAAGCACCTTGACTCTGCCTCTGTAATATTAATTTTAAAATTCTAGCAGACAAGATCTGTGAGGAGGTGCTCCAAATTTCTAGGAAAACATCATATATTTATGATGATATACCATTGCTTAGTAAATTGATGCAAACAAATAACAATTTTTTTTTTTTTTTTTTTTTTTTTTTTATAATGTTCTGGCAAACGAATATATTCATTTACTGGGAACCAATTACAACTAACAACCAAATATACTACTTGAATCTGAAATCTTCCACCTTTGCTTGCTAAGCAACTATTTATCTGTTGATATTTTTTCATCCTTTTTCATTCTCACTCATCTTGTTCTTCATTTCTGTGCATGATCCTTCTTTCCTGCTCACTTTTTCATCTTAATTGCTCCATCTTAGTCATATTAAGCTTCTCTTCTCATTATTCGCCAAGTTTCCCCGTCCATATGGCCTCTCTTGGGAATCTATTTCTTGACTATTAATTCCTAGAGTCGACATACTGTTATCCTTTCTACTACTATTAACTTATTCTAGCGTAGGCACCTACACTTCATTTGGCAGCTCCCAAGGGGCATGTTCTTTCTTGGGAAAAATATGATTATGATTTATGCCTATAGCCTTACCATACATTTTGATGTCATCCCAACCAAGTCTACGTAGGAATTTTGCTATTAGATGTATGGTATTATGGCATCCCAAACATCTAAAAGGGATTCCCCAGTAATCCACTCATTTTATGATAGATTGTGTACTCTAATAGATATCAAGGGTAGCCAAGAGACCTTTTATGGAATCTGGTTCAATGAAAAACCATGCTACTCATTTTTCTAGAAGGCCAGCACTCCCTTCATCGACATAATAGAATTTTCCTATCTTGTTGGCAATTTCCATGATTTCCTTCTTGGTCCATAGTTCCAAAGGAAGGCTAGGGAGTTTAACCCATATGTATTTTCGTTGGGGATCTTCTTTAATAGGATTAAATCCGACTGTCTAATTCTACAAGCATAAAAATCACCTACCTTTCACACATGAGATTGAGCCAATCCTATCTGCATCTTCCACTGTCATGAAGTGGAATCCAAACCAACTATTGAGGAGCATGCTTACCTTTGGTCTATTTCCAACAATATAGAACCAACATTTCTGCACCCATTCTTTCATTTGTCCACTAGACATCCTAATGTGTTCCCAGTGGCCCACTAATACCTTATGCTTCATCTTTACCACATTATCCCAATATATATCAATACCCATAATGAGTTTTTGAATCTGTTCCTGGTTCTTGATCGATTTCTTTTACGTTTGTCTATTGTTTTTTGGATCGGGTTCCATTTGAAGATTCCTTTCCAAGATATGTATTTGAGTCCTCATGTTGGGATGTTTTCAACAGGCCAATGGATGTGGGAACTTGATTTGGTCTTCCCAGTCTCTCTGCAAATTCATTTTCTATGACTATCGATACTTCTATAATTTTCCCGTCGTCATAAATCTATTCCATAGAAAAAGATTGACCAACCATGTCAATATTGACTATTAGAACTGCATTACTTTTTAAAGCCAACGTACTGGTTAGCACAATGCTACTACATATGGGTGAAAATAAACTCCAAATAAAATGTGAAAGTGTGACCGATTTTATTTGTACTATAGAACAAAGGCTAGTGGGTTAATCTCCTAAAAAAAGGTGTTAACATAGTCTGTCGAAAGGTACATTTTGCATCAGGATAACCCCTAGATTGCTATGTTTTTAAGAGGAAGCAAAAACATGGAAAATGTTTGGTTAGGTAGGAATACAACTTGTCAATTTGGTCTAGCTTGAGTGATTAAAAGAGAAGGTTGTTAGGCTCTCCACCATTTCATGGATTGATATAGTGATGAGACAAAAGAAGCTCTCTCTTGAGACCTGACTAGGTGATTCATAACAGTTGTGGTGTTGGTGCCTTAACTTAGCTAGAAAATGCCAAAACTCTATTGATGCACAAAATTTATTACTGAATCTACCTCAGAGTATGCCATAGTCACTGAATATGACATGCATGGTTTTACCAAGGAGGCCCTAAACTTCTGAACAATGAAACTTTACATCGGTATCTTGGCAATAGCTGCATTGGTCTTATTAGCATTACACCACTTTTAATATGGGTCTTCACAACAGAGAATCACCATTACACTTTGTTGATTTGTGTTAAAAAGAAAAATAACACGCAATAGATTTCTTTTGGAATGCAATGTTGTTGTTGGTATTTTTCTTGTATTTGTGCCACACGTAAAGCTAACATGCGTTAAATTTCTTTCACCTTGCAATATTTTTATTGGAAGCGTGCTTGTGTTTGGGCTAGAAACTATGCTAGATTTCTTTTTCTTTGCAATATTGTTGTTGTCAATTTGGTTGTTTATGATAAAAGGAAATCTAGCAAGTGTTAGATTTCCTTCACCTTGGCAATGTTATTGGAAATGTTGTGCTTGTGTTTGGGCTAGAAGTTATGCTAGATTTCGTTTGCTATGCAATATTGTTGTTTTCAATTTGGTTGTTTATTATAGAAGGAAATCTAACACGTGTTAGATTTCCTTCACCTTGGTAACGTGCTTTTGTTTGTGTTAGAAGGAAATATAACATGCACTAGATTTCTTCTGGCATGAAATGTTGTTTTTGGTAGTATGCTTGTATTTATGCTACATGTAAAGTTAGCACGCGTTAAATTTATTTTACCTTGCGACGTTGTTATTGGAAATGTGATTGTGTTTTTGATAGAAGTTGTTGGATTTGGTTTCCCCTACAATATTATTGTTGGCAATGTGCTTTTGTTTGTGCTAGAAGTAAATCAAGCGTATGCTAGATATCTTTCACATTGCAATGTTGTTTTTGGCAATGTGATTGTGTTTCTGCTAGAATAAACTTTAGTATGTGTAAGATTTCTTTTACTTTGAAATGTTTTTGTGAGTAATATGCTTCTATTTACGTTAGAAGGAAATTTAGCATGTGGTGGATTTCCTTCGCCTTGTAATATTCTTATTGACAATGTGCTTGTTTGTCCTAGAAGGAAATCTAGCACGTGCTAGATTTATTTGACCATGTAATGTTGCTTCTAGCAATATGCTTATGTTTGTAGTAGAAGGAATGATATTGATTGTTAGCTTTCATTTGAGGAAACAATGTTTCATTACATACAATATTACTACCATGCTATTTTAATTTTTGCATCTATATTACTTTTTCGTAAGTTGTGTGTTTTTATGAAAATATAAAGTCACACTTTACACGGTTCAACCTTTTAATTACAAGTTACGTTTTAATTGTTGTTACAGAATTGATACAAGCTACAATGGAAAATATAACTTTGGCAAAAGGGGACTATGTTGATCTCCTTATTAATGATCAAGTCATTGGGCTAGGAAGGGTCGAATCTGCAGAGTCTGGAACTTATTATGTTGGAGAAAGGGTTAACGCTGGTTATGTTACAATTTTGGTAATTGATGTAACTCAACCACATTTGATTGATGAGGATGTTAATGAAGGGGACATACATCCATGGAAGATCATGGATTTGAGACACAACATAGGTAAATCAAAATATTGAAGCATGTGTTATATATTATTGATAGCATAATAAATGTTTTTTTTGAGTAAATACTAACCTTATTTACATTTGTTTATAGGTGCAAATGTTTCTTCCACATTTTCAATTGGAGCCAAAGTAGATCTTTTGCAACATGGAGTGAAGGTGGGCGAGGGCTCCATATTCAATACAGAGCTTGGGCATAAAGTGCATGGAAAGATGGTAAAGAAAGGATGCATAGTGGTTAAAATCGAGAAGGTGTTAAAACATAATGCTCCTCTACCACATCCAACAGGGTTTGAGCATACACTTGGGGGTGCATTAGAATCTTATGAAATTTGGCCAGAATCAGATTTGGAGCCTCACTGTCATGATCATGCCACAAATATTCCCCAAGATAGGGTTAGATTCATATGTACAAAGGTTTCTCTTACACATGAATGCATGGGAACAAGCATGTGCATTGCCAAAGGAATGCTAGTTAATGTCCGCGAGGATGACATTGTTGAGGGTGAAACACTAGGTGAAATGGATTTTGGTGTTTTTCTAGAAGAGATAGATGGAAATTGTGAGATATGCAGAATTGGGGATAAGTCTATACACTGTTTGGTTAGATGGCCAATAAATAAGTTGGTGGATAACAAAGGTGTGATATTAAGGGTCAAGGAAAAGTTCAAGGAGCCACCCAAGGAAATGGTGATATGGGATGTTATAGAGGACACAAATCCCTTAAACAATTGGGATGGGTACTTTTGTAATGAAAAAGATAGAAACTCAATTGATATGCATGTAACAAGGCCATATAAAAGGATTAAACGAGTTATGGCTACAAAAAAAATTGTAAAATGTCAAACAAAAATAGATGAAGAGAAAGAAATTCAAGTTTTGGCAGCAGATGCATGTTGTAGAAAAGATTGTCTTCAACATGTGGATAGGAAGGCCATTGCAAGTGCTAGAAGGGATATGAGACAAATAAATAAAAATGGTATTAGAGAATTTGTCTTGAATTCACTCATGTCAAACACAGTCATGTCAAAGGGCCATGGCCATGGCCATGGCTTACCAACTATTGCTAGAAATGTAAAGGACATGAGATTTAATGGGAATATTATTTGTAAGAAATCATGGTATAAGATACATAAAATTCCTCAAAGCACATTCTATAACTACCAGCATTATTTCCAACATGGACAGACCAAAGCTATTCATGGTAACACCAACACATGCAAAGCAAGAGGTCACACAGTGGCAGCCATAGAATTATTGCACAAAATTGTAATGGATAATTCAGATTTTTCACCAAACCAAACACGTCAAGTTGAAGAAGATGGAACATCTGCTCCTTTAAGATTGCTTCCTTCGACTTACACACAAAATTCTTTGTTAAAAGAGATCAATGAGGCTCTTCAAAAGCTCAATTACCCATCAATATGACAGTCAACAATGAGCAATATTTGGAATACTAAGTTTCGAGATGTGGCATTTTCAAAGAACACCAACTTCAGTAAATGCAATGAATGTATTGTTTTGAAAGCACAAATGAAGTCAGCAACTACAAAAGAGTTGGAAGAAAAGGCACGAGGTAGGTTGAAGAAACATAACAAGATTGTTATGTGTGGAAGATATTGCTACTATGCCCATAGAATTATGTCAGAGCGGTTTCCAAAGGAGTATTCGAGCATTATCCATGATAAAATGGACAAAACAAAGACTTCAATCCCAAGGCTACGTGTCAAATCAAAATCTATTGTAGGAACAAATTTAGGTTTGTCATTGACAGGTATGCTTACACATGGGCATAAGGCAGGAGGTTTTGGTCATTTCTCCTTACCATTTGTCCATATGGGATCACAATTTACTATTACATCTCTTGAAAAGTGCTTAAGGGACCTTGAAGACCCACAAATGGATATGTATGGTGATCTACTTTATGAAAGTGGAATTTCAAGAAACCCACTTACAAATGCATTACTTGACACCTCTATTTACTCAAAATGTCAAGGGTACGAGGATGATTTTATATTTCATGGAGGTTCAAAAAGTCAAAATGTTGATTTTAAACCTCTTCCTCCACATTTGTTGCTACAGTTGGACAATGCAGCAAGTGATAATAAGAATCGCTATCTTTTCATGTTTCTATCACTTTTAACTGCACTTGGTGTCTTCATCACTATTGAGGTTGGGTTCTTGCTTGTGGGGCACACCCATGAAGACATAGATGGAACCTACGGAAGAATGTCTTCCAACCTAAAAAGTAAAGATATTTATTCTTTACCTGAAATGATGGATACATATCGTACAATTGAAGAAAATCGAGTGTTTCCACCTACACTTATTGACAAGGTCTATGACTTCAAAAGTTTCCTAAATGGATACATCAAGGAGGGAAAAAATGCACTAGTTGGACATCTTAATGTCCAATACTTCCAATTTCTTGTACTCAATGATGTTCCAGTACTAAGGTACAAAGAATCAATTAGAGATACTGAGTGGTCAGAACCAGTTGAGTTATGGAATATAGATGATGAAGGCCGACCTATAATTCCCATAGGGAAGCCATATTTCTTAGCTTCCAAACAGAATGATGTCTATTTAAAAGAACTAAAGGAAGGGATAACATCATACATAAAAATGTGGAAAGACACTATTGGGAATGAGGATTCACCAATTGTTACGGAGGAATGGAAAAATAGAGTAGTGTATTGGGAAAAAGTTCTTGATACATTAGATGGAATCTATAATGATGATAGAATAATAGATGGAACTGATTCATCTTCTGAGGATTTCTGGCCCAGGACAAGGCACATTGTTGATGTTGATCGTAATGCACTCCAAGTAATGTCAAGTATTATGGATGGAGATTTTGATAATGTGATAGATGAACCAATATATGTTGGACCCAAATGCAACAAGCCAAAACCAACTTTCAATCCGATGATTGATGTTGAGAAAGGAAAGATGTTGCTAGTTAGATCAGGAAATGAGGATGCAGGAGAGATGATTTGGATGGAAAAATCCATCTCAAATATCTTTAGGGATAATGAAAGTGAGAATCTTCATGTAAAGGTTGACTGGTGGAAGCCTATGTCAGGGAAATACAATGGAAAATTTTTAGAGCAATATTGGGTACCAAATCCTGATGACACAGAACTTGGCTCTATTCCAATTAATACCATAGTGTGGGCATGGATGCCAAAGAAAAAACATTGCAAGAAGATCAAGATAAATAAATATGGTGTAGAAGCCATTCTTGATCTACTTGAGCGAATATCTTAAGAGTAGGTTTATATGATTCATGAATGTAATTTTTTTTGAAGGATCTATTAATATACATTCATACACACTTTTCCATATTTGTTGTATATCAAATATTCTCTTCATATTCTTTTTGGAGGAGTTTTATATTATTTAATATTTCAATGTAATCATGTGTTATACAAATTACATGACAATGCCATAAAATATTTAAGTTTTCAAAGCTTTATTTGACCAACATGACTTCTCACCATATCAAATATGCATAATCAAATTCAATAATGCACTTAAAAACATCTTCTAAACTTGGTCTATTAAAAAAACAATGGAGTACCTAATTAGTATTCTATTTAATATAAACCATTTAAACACTTAATGAATAAATTCTAGACACTAGAAAAAATGTTTGAGGCGAGTTTTCCTTAATTTTCCTTATTATAATTGATATAAATCAAATTCACTATCTTGTTGCACTCTAATTTATAAAAAAAATATTTTGATCATTGAACAACACAACTAGAATTATAAAATATTTCCTCTTATAGATTTTGAAGTGGTGCCAACATTGTACTAGTATAATTAATATGTACTTAACGTAGGAAAAATAGTTAGTGTCAATTTAAAATGGTCAATAGTAGCAAGAAAAACAATATTAGTATATTCTTAAATAACTTTATAGGTAAGTTTTTTTTTGTTGCAAAATCTATTATTCACGAGTCAAATTTAATACATAAATATAAATGTTAATGATAATAGAAATAATGTAAGGAATCTAAGTTTTAGATGAATGTTAATATGTTCTTTTCAATATAATATCCTTAAACACTACATGAATATAAACTAAACATTTGTAATAAATATCTTAGTCAATTTTCTCTCTTTCTTGTTGTATTTGAAAATAATTAAATTGTACTACTTTGTTACTATTCTAATTCATGATTGATTTTGATCATTGTGGTCAATAATAGTAAGAACAACAATATTAGTATATCGTTAAATAACTTCATAGGTAAGTTTTTTTTTTTTTTTTTTTGCAAAATCTATTATTCAAGAGTCAAATTTAATACATAAATATAAATGTTAATGATAATAGAAATAATGTAACTAATCTAAGTTTTAGATGAATGTTAATATGTTCTTTTCAATATAATATCCTTAAACACTACAAGAATAAAAACTAAACATTTGTAATAAATATCTTAGTCAATTTTCTCTCTTTCTTGTTGTATTTGAAAATAATGAAATTGTACTACTTTGTTACTATTCTAATTCATGATTGATTTTGATCATAAAATGATTGATAATTGAGACAAGAGACTGATTTTATAACCCAATATGGGGGGGGAAATAAAAATTATGTTCTAAATAGAAAAATAAAAGAAATGAATGTTTTGTAAAGTTTTTAGAAGTATATAAAATGTGTGAATTAGATGTTTAAATTTTATACTTTTTCAAAAAATTTCAGCTAGATATACAGAGGAACTATTTGAAGATTTATGTTAACTAATTTATGTCCATATCAACTTCTTATATATCTATATATAAGAAAAAAAAAAATATGGTTAAAATTCTTATTTGGTCATATATATACTCTATTTAGCATTCAAAAATATAGTTTCAACAATGAAAAATAACACATTGTATCTTTCATTCAAAATATTTGCACGTGAAGAAATTTGATCCCTACATCTCCACTTAAAATGGTCTATGATGGTATATATTGGACACATACTATGATTATTTGTCATTAAATAACTTTATACTTAATATATAGCTTGCATATTAATCTATTATTAATTAAGTAAGCCTCAAGTTTTAAACATAGAAGTACAAATAATAAATAAAAATAAATTGTGCTACTAGCATTCAACATTTAATTTGATCTTAAAAAAATATTTTCTCCACAACTCTAAAATGGTGCAAACTTTCTACAATAGTATGTAATGTTGATGGTGATAATGATGATTATCATCCACTAAGACCAAATATGGTATTTAAGAAGGTAAAAAGATATTACTAAATGTTATTTCGAATTTTATTGTTATGCTAAAAAAACATTAAAAGGAGTGTTTCAAGATCATCATAATTTTGTTTAGTTAAACAATCTCGAAGGTTGGTAGCGTCACAAATATTTTGAAATTTAATTCCAATATGAGTATAAACTGGATGATCTATGACAGTTTTTAAATCTTCAACCATATTACTAGTGTTGCAAAGGTGATAGCCTTTTTATTGTGCTAACACTCTTTTAGTAATAATCATAACTTAACACATACATGATATTTTACTATATATTGGATTATAATTAAATGGGTTAATAATAGCAACATACACATCATTATTTTCATAAAATAACCTTAACAAACTTATCTTTTAACATAAACCATACAAATATTAAAAATAGATAATGTAAAGAATTAACATTAAGATGTGAAAGATTTGCTTTTGCAAGTTTATATAAATTTGTTTTATAAATTTTATCATGATAATTTTTACACAAAAAATGGTGAATATCTACATTAAAATTAGTGAACTAAGTGACTTTCTAATTCCTCATTTCGAAAAAAATTAATCTAGTTAATGTTCTAAATAATGGTATATATTGGACACATTACTAAGATCATTTGTCATTAAATAACTTTATGATATATATTAATCTATTATTATTTAAGCAAGCCTCAATCTGCTATTGACATTCAACATTTAATTTGATCCTATTTTTTTTTTCTCCTCAACTCTAAAATAGTGCAATCTTCCTACAATAGTATGTAATTATGATGGTGATAATGATGATTATCATCCACTAAGACCAAATAAGGTATATAAGAAGGTAAAAAGATATTACTAAAAGTTATTTTGAATTTTTTTTTTCTCGGTAAAAGACTAAACTATTATATTATGTACAAGAGTAAAAAATACATCATGGTGAAACAAGAGAGAATCAGGCTCTGGGTATGTCACCCGAGAGCAATTGAGGCATCCAAAAAACTAGCTCACGCAGGGGCGCCAGACACAAAAGCCAGACTTCCATAAGAGCACGCCCACGCAGGGGCACCAACCATTACATCCCACGTAGGGGAGACTGACCTTACCCAAATCGTTAACACAAAATTCAGGAACAGGGACATTCAACCAGGGCACGAAAGAGACCAGAAGCATGGTTACTATAATTGAGTCAAAAAACAAACAGCAGAAGACACCAGTCTAAGACCAAACAAAAAGCCATAGGAACCTTGTGCGCGGGCGTCATCAATCATCCATTTTCACTTCAATCGTCCATAGGCTTCTCTTTCAACAGTAGTGGGAAAGGTGTCTTCCTCCTCGCCAGTTCCCGCCCTCTGTTCTTGCTTGCGTTGCTTTGCGTTTTCCGGATCTGCGGCCGCATCTTTAACCTCCTGCTCCTTATCAGCTTCAGGGGCCTCTGCTTCATGCTTCTGATTGTCAGTCGTTCTCTGCCCCTGTTCATCCAGGGCGTCCTCATCTTCCTGGGAATTTTCTATGAACAAGACTGAGACATGCGCTTTGATCCGCGGAGTTATTTTGAATTTTATTGTTATTCTCAAAATGCATTAAAAGAAGTGTTTCAAGATCGTCGTAGTTTTGTTTAGTTAAACAATCAAGAAAGTTGGTAGCGTCACAAATATTTTGACATTTAATTCTAATATGAGTATAAACTAGATGATCTATGAGAGTTTTTTTAATCTTCAACCATATTACTAGTGTTGCAAAGGTGATAGACTTTTAAATTGTGCTAACACTCCTTTAGTAATAATCATAACTTAACGCATACATGATATGTACTATATCAGATTATAATTAAATGGATTAATAATAGTAACATACGCCATTATTTTCATAAAATAACCTTAACAAACTTATCTTTTAATATAAACCATAAAAAATATTAAAATATTTAATGTAAGGAATCCAAATTGAGATGTGAAAGATTTGCTTTTGCAAGTTTATATAAATTTGTTTTAAAAATTTTATCATGATAATTTTAGAGAAAAAATGGTGAATATCTACATTAAATTAATGAACTAAGTGACTTTCTAATTCCTCATTTTGAAAAAACTTAATTTAGTTAAAGTTCTAAATAATGGTATATATAGGACATATATGGTAAGCCTCAATCAACTTTTTTATTAACATAAAAGTACACAAAATAAATAAAAATAAATTATGCTACTACTCACACTAAACATTTAATTTGATACTATTTTTTTTTCTCCTCAACTCTAAAATGGTGCAAACTTCCTACAATAGTATGTAATTGTGATGGTGATAATGATGATTATCATCCACTAAGACCAAAAATGGGTAAAAAGATATTACTAAAAGTTATTTCGAATTTTATTGTTAATATGCTCAAAAAGTATTAAAAGAAGTGTTTCAAGACCATCATAAGTTTGTTTAGTTAAACAATCAAAAAGGTTGGCAACGTCACAAATATTTTGAAATTTAATTCCAATATGAGTATAAATTGGATGATCTATGAGAGTTTTTTAATATTCAACCATATTATTAGTGTTGCAAAGGCGATAGACTTCTAAATTGTGCCAACACTTTCTTAGTAATAATTGTAGCTTAACACATACATGAGATTTACTATATTCGATTATAATTAAATGGGTTAATTATAGTAAAATACACATCATTATTTTCATAAAATAACCTTAGAAAACTTATCTTTTAATATAAACCATAAAAACTATTAAAATAGATAATGTAAGGAATCTAAGATTAAGATGTGAAAGATTTGCTTTAGCAAGTTTATATAAATTTTTTTATAAAGCTTATCATGATAATTTTTACACAAAAAATGGTGAATATATACATTAAAATTAGTGAACTAAGTGACTTTCTAATTCCTCATTTTGAAAAAACTTAATCTAGTTAAACTTCTAAATTCTAGATCCATTAAAAACTTCCAAATTTAATGAAATATGTGCTACAGTGGTCAGCACTATAATCGACAGTTGGCTAAGGTAGTCTGTAATAGTATTGGTCTTTCCATTCTTGTACTTAATGTTCAGATGGAACTATTGTATGTATGTGGACCATTTTTGATGGCAAATGCTATGTAAATTTCCTTGTGTCTATATGAACTGTAGGGGCCGACAGTCTAAGTGGATGATTATTTCCTTCCCTAGAATGTAGTGTTTCAATTGATGAAAAGCATGCACAATGGAATACATCTCTTTATCATAGGTGGGATACTTTAAGGCTGTGTCTCAAAGTGTCTCACTGTGATATGCCACTAGATGCCCCCGCCCGGTAAGAACTGCAACAATAGCATAATAAGAGGCGTTTGTCTCATTCTTAAACGGTTGTTGAAGGTATGGTAATGTGAGCACTAGTGAAAAGGATAGGTAATGCTTCAACTTGGTAAAACTCCTTTTGTTGGGATTCATACCAAAAGAGATTTTATTTCACTCCACTGTTGGTGACTTGACTTAATGTCCAAGTGATATGAGAGAATTCCAACATAAACCTATGGTAGAAATTAGCAAGGTGAAGAAAGATGCAGAACTCTGTTAGAGTGGCTTGTGTTGGTCAATCCTAAATAACTTGTATCTTAGTCGGGTCTACATGCCCACTCGACTCATCAATTATGTACCCCAGATATTGAACCTGGCTCATACCAAAAGTGCACTTCTCCAAATTGGCACACAATTTGTGTTGTCATATGGTTTGGATGACCTGTCGAATATGGTGGAGGTGCTCTTCCAAAATTTGGTTGAAAGACTAGGATGTTGTGCAAATACACTACCATGAATGAGTTGGTGAAGGGCCATAATATGTCGTCCATCAAACTCATGAAGGTTCTGTGGGAGTTCATTAACTTGAAAGGCATGACCAGCCATTCAAAAATGCGCTCCTTGGATTTAAAGGCAATCTTCCACACATCATAGGGTTCGATTGGTACCTGGTGATAGTGGGACTTTAAGTCAACCTTGTTGAAATATTTGGCCCCCTTGAGTTCATCTAGAAGGTCATCAATCCATGAGATTGGATATATATTCCAAAGAGTGATATTAATCAAATGCTTGATAGTCAATACAGAGTCTCTAGGTCCCATCCTTATTTTGTACCAACACGATCAGGCTCCCATAGGGTGGTGAACTTGGCCTAATGTGCCCTTTCTATAACAACTTCTGAATTTACCTCTTGATTTCATCATTCTCCACAACAGAGACTGATAGATCAGCCTGTTGGGTAATGGTGTGCCCGAGGTGATATCGATGGAATTCTTGACTTGACAATGTAGGGGTACCCCTGTTGGTGAGGTGCAGATGTCCCTATATTCCTCCATGACCTTGTCCATCTATTTCTACCATGCGAAATAACCTTGTCTGGAGGTTATGGATGTGGCCAAAATATTCTTCTTTCCCTAAGGGTGAATCATATGGAAGATATATTTCCTGATCTAGGAAATAATCTTACTTCATTGCTTCATAGAGATCAAAGAGATGGTGGTAGGCAGTGCTACCTATGGTATCCTATATAATTTATTTCCCAAAGAAATAATAATAGTGTGAGACTTAGGATCATACATAACATGATGCTTCCACAAGAATGGTTTGCCTAATAATACATCACACAATTCAAGAGGATAAAAATAAAACTATACCTCATTTGTGAAAGGGTTTATGTTGTTGGGAAGGTGACATTGCTAGCTGACATGGAGATCTCATCCTTGGTGAAGGCACTCGATAGTGTACATCTATGGGCGTGGTGTTTCCTATACGCCCAACTACTTCATGACCTTTGCTGAAATGAGGTTCTTTTGGCTTCAACTGTTAACAATGAGCTATAGTGGAGAACCCTTCACCCACATCTATAAGTTGAAGAGCCTCTCCCACTCCTATAGGTCCTTGAGCTCAGTATTTTTTATCTTGGTGGTGGAAACAATGGAACTTATCTCTACATCAATAATTTGTTTCCCTTTATCATTTCCTTTATCATGTTCTAAATCCGAGTCAGAACATGCATCTCATTTGGAAGCTTTCATCTTGGCCACTAGTGACTGCTTGGCTCGACACTCACTTACTTTGTGAGTTGGGATCTTATGGAACTCACACTAATTCCCTGTGTCCTTCTTTATCTTTGTGGTGTTGTGCTTTTCTTGCAGCTTTGGTAGGTTGTCCTAGGTCACTCCGCCTTGCCTTTGTCCTATTTTTTGTAGTTTTGGGTGCCTTTCCCCTGATTCGAATTTGTAGATCCAAAGTATCTCTTATTCTATTTAAATTTCTACTTGATCTTGACAACTTATCGATAAACAACAATAAGATAGGATGTATCTAGGAACTCAATCTCATCCTAAATGTATTTGTGTAGATAACTATGGTACTTGAGCACCAAACACTGCTCATAATTCTTAATACCTAACTTCGTGCGAAGGGCATGAAAAATATTTGTGAAGTTCGACACATCTTAGTCCCTTCCCTTCCACAGTGTGGTCTATTTTATGTATTTTTCTTCATAGATATCAATAGGGTAATATTGTTCCTTGATGGAATATCAAAAAGTATTCCAAGTGGGTGCGTCTGAAAAAAATCAGGGTTCACTCTTGTCCTTTTGTTTATAGTGGGTTTCCCACCACTCCTTGACATGGGGGGTGGCTTTAAGGAGTGAAAAAGTAATATTTTCCTGATTGGAAAAGTCATGAAATGAAAAATATCCTTCCAATATATTTAACAAGATATCTACAACATTTGAATTTATTTTTCCTTCAAATATGGGAATGTCAGAGTTGACTTGTACCTTAAAGGGAGTGGCTACTAGATGAAGATGCATTCTTCTAGGTAACCTCCGAAGTATCTGGGAAGCATTATCCATCTTCAAATTTCTCTGTCACTCAAAGGCTTCCTCTAGCAATATTTTGAAATGATCTCCTTCTCTCTTGTCTTTATTTTCTTCCACCATGGGAGGTTGTTGTGATCTGTGAGTCTAGTCTTGTAAAAGTTCAACTAGTTCAAACACTAACTCCTTATACACTGACCTTGTTGGGGACATGCAAGGAAGAACATAAAAAGATAAGAGTGATCTAATACCGCTGATCCAAGCTTATATAATAATGCAACAAAATATAGATACAAACATAAACACCAATATGTAGTAGAAATAAAAATTCATTTCATTAATATCAAACAACTTAAATATTCTCACATACAAAATGGAAATAAACTAGCTCGGGCGATGGTAACTTATCTATGAGAAGATTTGTGGTGGCTACATCCCTATGAACTATGTTAAAATTAGGTTCAAGGGATTTTTTGTTACTTAAAAATAGGGGGAACCCTAAACAACGAAAACCCTAACCCCAAGAGATGGAACACCAAGACTTTGTGGGCCCTTTTGGGGTTAGTTGGACAACCAATTTCTCGAGGTCGTAACTTGGTCATATGATCTCTGTTTGGCGTGTACAATACCTTGTTGCAAATATCTCTTCGAGTATTACATGATTTTATGTAAGCCCTTACGTTGGCTATGGATTTGTTGTGGACCTCAAAAAAATTTATTTAGGGTTCAAAACAACTTCGAAAGTCGAGGACCCAAAAAACTGCTAAACATAGTAAATGCTATTATAATCAAGAAAACAGATGAAACCAGTTGGAGTTCTAGGTGGAATAGGGGGTGGCCACAAGTATCCACCTGGATCTGATAGTCATTAATAATTTTTTGTTATGAAAAGTTTGAAACAAAAATTTGAACAAAATATGATAATTTTGTTTTAGTAAAATCTAATATTGTTTATTAAATTATTATGTAGAGTTTCACAAATTATAGAGGAAATATAAAACTAGTAGGCCAAAAAACTATGATGAAATCTATGAAAAATAGAGAGATACACCAAAATGAAATCTATGAAAAAATAGATGGATCAACCTCAAGGAAATCTATGAAAAAATATTTGGATCCACCTCAATGAGGTTTTTCCCATTATTGTTTGTATTCCTGGACTAGCTGATGGGGCTTATTGTGCTTGAATTCTTTCCATTCATTATGCTAAGTCTTTATTTGTAGTTGCATCTCATCTAGCATGAGAAAATTTTTGTCTTTACCATCATTACATTTTAGGGGCACCTCACCTAATAATTTTTTGATCTTCCAAAATATATATATTGTATGCAGATACTAGTTTTCATTTCCTTTAATGTGCCTTGTATTTGGAACTAAAGGAATAATTTATAGAACAATTTCAAAATCATAAAGAAACTCTCTCTTTAACTACTCATTTTTCCTCTTTAAGATTCTATTATATTTTAATTGAAATTTCAATGTATAATTACCTAATTAAAGTCTCTACTCTAAATTGGTCCCACAAACCTCATCTAACTTCATAATCACTACCTCCTATTCTATTTGGACCATCATAGATAAATTTGGGATCTGGTGCTAAATCAAGAAATTAATAAACCAAAATTGCATACGAAACACTTTGTTAAGTTTTTTTACTTATCCCTCTTTCCCTTATTTCAATCCTAGTGATTATGGTTTGGCCTGATTGTTAATCAATGGATCAACCATTTTATTAGAGGAAATTGTTGTAAATATTTTATATGATGGATATCCTTTAAATAAAAATTTCATCCAACAATAACCTCTTATTATAATTACGTTTAAGGTATATGATGAGCCCTGGTATTGCACCAAGGATGTTGCAACCTCCAAGGGCTTCTCAACTTTAATTACCAACCTGAGGTTCATACAAACTTAGAGGTGACATTTCTAAATGCAAAGTATGTTAGGTTCTATTCATGTCACTCCTATTCATGAAATCCGATCAGGGTATTTAGAGACCATTCCTACAACTAATTGCAGTGAAAACCTCTTATGCAAGCATAAATGAACATGATTCCACTACCAAGGTGAAAATGTCAATCATCAAATGTAAATTCTAATTGAAATTGTATAAGGGAAAATAGGCTAATTTAGTGGCATAAATAAATCAGAATATTATGCTTACCATTCATGAAATGTAAATGCTAATTGAAATTACATAAGGAAAAAACCTAATCTGTTTGTAGAAATAACTCATGCTACTCTATTTTCACAGTGGATTGAGATAAACAAGCTACCTTTCATGATTCACTTATCGACTCACACTTGCTGAAATTCGGAAATCATGTATTTAACATGAGTATGAAGAAAAATAAATGTTAAATCTAACTTTGTTTTTCTATCTAATGGTTGCAGTGATGGAAGGATGAGGTCGGAGTGGTCCTAAGGACTTCCCTAATTATCAAATCATAGTGTATGGGTTATTATTTAACTTAGATAGTCCAAAGTACATGTTTGGAGCAAAATTGGTTGAAGAAATCAAAGCTATAGGGTTGGTATAGGAGGTGCTATAGGAGGGCTTATATTGCTACAGGAAGCCATGTTCTGCTACAGAAGGGGGTTCAAGATGATTTTATGTCTTAGAGGTGGAGAGAGGTGGATAAAGGTAGAAGGAATTGAATGAAGGACTTAGGAGTCCCTTATCGAAGCCTAGTACCCCTTGGACGTATATCTTGCACCAAAGTTGATGCCCACGGTGTCCTTCATTTGCCTTAAAATAGTGAATTCAAAGAAAGAATTTGGAAACAAGGTGAGGTACCTAAGAGGAATGTTGAAAGGCTTAGGTTGATGTGGAAAGGTGTTCCCACCCCTGCAGATCAACACAATCCCTACATCTAGCCAGATACATGCATCAAATGATCAATAATACAGTGAGCCAAATTATTATGGAAAATATGAGTTGAATTTGATTAAGATTTGTTTTATCCCAAAACACTAATCTAATCACTCAATTTAATGCCACTAACTCCTAAATTGTAGAGAATAAGTAGGAAAACTGACATCTATCCATTTCTGAGAAACCATAAACACATATTTTTGAGTTGTTATTTTAGTTCTTTACCATCACTCTTCGCACAAGAGAGATGATAAGCAGACCTCCAATTAAATGTTTTTAAGATATAATATCTACTGAAATAAGAGAAGGATTGCAATACTTTGAAACAAGTACAGAGAAGGAAATACAAGAGAGGGACTAAATCCTTGGGGATGGGCCCAAATATAAGGGTTTCAACCCTCCAAAACTAACTAAGATGAAAAACAATGGTAAACTTCTTATTAAATAAAAATAATAGTCTTATACATAATATGAATGCTAAAATAACAATTTCAAGTTCTAGTCTCTCTATAGCTACCCCTAGCTATAACAAAAAAAATCCTACTGAGCCTTTCAGCAGGCTTAATTATACAACAGTGATTAAGGGGAGACTTCCATGAAAGGAGGAATATTTCCCTCCAAAATATCGATCTTTGTGGATCTGGTTCCCTTTCTCCTTGCCATTCACATGGAGTTCCTCAACTGACAGTGAATTAAAGTTTTTGGAGAGGATTTTGTGATATCAAGCCGAGTTATGGAGTTAATGAGGTGGACAACCTCCCTATATTCTCTCTAAGTGTCTCCATCAAGCCCCTGTATGGTAAATATCTCTAAAAGTGCTTCTTTGACCTACATATTAATAACATTAGGCCATACAATATGAAAAACACCTTTTAGTATTCCTACTAAGCACATTATTTCTAAAAATGTGAATTAATGTGAGAAAAGGACAGTTTTAAGGACTTGAGTATATCACAATGAACACCAAAAGGTACCTATTGATTGGACCCACCATCAACCTCTTGCTAAAAATGTTTCTCACCCTCTGAGCAACTCAGTCACTGATATGAAGTTCATTCATGGCCCCATTGACCTCTTTGACACTCCAAGGAACTATAGATGATGTGCCTTCTTGCGAATAGAAACCTAAATTTTCCTCTATATCTGCCCATTCCTTTTGTTCCTTTGTTTGGTGTCTACCTTCTTGTAGGCCCAATAGTAAGGTAGGAATGACTTTGAGGCATATCAACCTAATCTTCAGCATTTGCATGATCCTCTTGTATGGGGGGGTTTCTCCAAGCCATTCCTTAGTCATTATGGGGAGTGATTCTCTAATTTGTACACTATGAGGTGGGCCCTACCATCTTCTCTCACAAGATTGCTGACTCTTTGTCCCCAACATCCTAAAAGTGTCTTCAAACTTCAGGATGAATTTCTCTTGGGATGCTATGTACCTAGGTGGAAATACAAGATCAAAGGAGATTAGATTGTGGTTGTTGATGACAACCTTGGGGCTCACTAATTCTGCCTTGATATATAACGGCTGCTTTTCTTCTTTTGTCATCACACTTTTTACTTCTTCAGCCCTGGTCTCCTCATGGGTCAACCAAGAGTCTAATGTAATTAATTGCATGTCTCCAAACCTTAATTTAGGTTCCCATAAATTCATGTGTGTGAGGATCAAGTCATGCATGTAAAACTCAACTAGCTTGGCTCTATCCCCAATACTTTGCCTTTTGCAAAAGTTGATGAATTTCCCTTAGTCTCGGAAAAACAATGAGCCATCTTGTGCCAGTGTCTTAATTTGAAACTAAAACCACTTATCTTTAAGTAAAATAACATAGGATTTGGATGGCTTCCTACATTGTATATCTTCCATGGATAAACTTGCCATGGTGGTAAGTTATGTCTCCTTTTCTTGCACCTCTTCTCTTATCATGGTGTTTTTTTCCTGTAGCTTTCCCCTCACGATTTACTCTCTTAATTTCAGATCATTCAATTCTTTTCCCATCTCATTAAATTTCTCCTACATGAGACCCATATCCTCTACACTTTTGGATTTTGTAATCTGCATCCATCTATGTCTTCTACCTTTTTCCTTCTTTTGTACTGGCTACAACCACCCTCCAAAATTTTTCCTTAGCTTGTTTTGGAGCCTCCCTACCAACCATTCACAGAACTTTGTCTTGCTTCATTGAGTACATAATATTGAGTGTTTTTCAAGCACAAATGCAGCATGTTGAGCATAGCTTGATGCATTCCCCTCATAGGTTATTCACCCAGACTTGGTCCAGCTGCAGGCTGAGCAACTTCCCCAAGAAAATTGCACATTTATGGAGGGTAGCTAACCTTCCATCCAGAAATTACACAATTATGTCTGGCAACCTGTTGGGCTCCAGAATTGCGCAATTCTTCCAGCCAACACCCCCAGTAGAAATTTTGCAAATTTCCTCAGTAGGGCTACTCAACCCAGAATTTGCACAAATCTGGGCAACAATCATCTACTCTACCTAGAAATTGCGCAAACCCCCTAGGAAGTCATCCTATCTCCCAGCCAGGATGCACATTTTTCTCAAGCAGTTGAGTAGCTACATGCATGAGTAGTTTGGTTGACCAGTTCCACCCGGGACCAAGCAAACTTGACTTGCATGCATGCAGGAATTGTTCTTCCTAGAATAGCAAAAGGAAACATGAAAAATTTATCCCATGATTTAGAGAGCTATTTTTAGCAGTCCAGGGTTATATGCAAAGTTATTTTAGAAATTTCTCTCCAAGTGTCTCTTTTTCCTAGATTTGTGGCATGAGCGTCATGAGCCGAAACATATTTATTCGACGCATCAGAGCTCATTTCTTCACATCGATCTTGGAGATCTGACATCCCATAGCATGTTGGCTTAGTGGTGCCTGACCCAGGTTCAGAGGTGATTTAGCCAAACAAATTCCAGTACTACTGTCCCTTTCGGCAACAGTCCAAGGGGCGCGGACTGAGGTCTCACCTGATGTAGTATGGGAGGGTGCTAGAACCAATTTTTGCACCCTTGGGATGTCTGATGGGTTTTTAAAGGTCTGCGGTTTGACCTGTTGCTATGTGCACTTGGGATCCCTTTGCGACCTGCAGTGCGGCTTTCGCGCAGCCCTACTTAGGGTGCAACTCGTATAATCCCCAAGTTCCTTGTTATTTAAACGATTAATTAACTTGTGTGTGTGAGATTTATGGTTATTATAGCATAATCAACAATCATATTAGTGCGTGCAATACATAAACAAGTATGAACATAAAGAAGATAATGCACAACAATTACGCAAAATTAGGATAAAATTCACTTGTCCAGATTACAGACTTGACTTTTGCCTGCGCACTCAGCTACAGGGGTCCACACACTCAGCTGCAGACTCTACTAGGCCTCTGTGCACTCAGCTGGGGAGCCTCTTCCTACTACTACAACCCAGGACACTTAAAATTCTACTCTAAGCTCGAACCATTCCTTCGCTATTCTCTCTATCCATCACTTATTAACTAACTTTACAACTTAGAACCTCGCTCTATTTATACAATCCCATGGTTCGCGAACCATGGGTAGGATGAATTTATACTATTTTACAATACAATGTTTACGACATACAACCCTATGACTTGATTGTACACTTTGCACTCCCCACCCACAATTCACAGAGTTTTACAACATCTTTGACCAAAACTTGTGCCTTGAGCCCAAAAACCTATTGTGGGGGGGATTCCATTCACAATAGGCCCCAAACATAATCATCGTGACTCATCTCGAGTCATTATGCTGGTACAACAATCTTGGCACAGAGCCCCTCCAATCGTTCCTTCACTTCCCAGAGGTCTGCAGTGCACTGTTCTTATATTTGCTAGACCTACTGTATGTTCTCTTCTGTTGCTTCTGCATCATCCATGTCTAACTTATGTGCCGATTTCTGGTTCTTGTGTTTATAGTCCCACGCCCTTGTCTGGCTCCTCGGTTCATGAAGACTGTGCTTCGGTTGGTTAGTCAGATAGCTTGCCCACCCATGTAGGGCTTCAGGCGACTGATGTTTAATTTTCCGGGGAAGGGTTCTCAATTAAGTTTGACTAGCTGGACCACCCCTCTGTCTGTGACATCTTTTACCACATATGGTCCCAACCAGTCCATTCTGAACTTTCCTGGAAATGTTTCAAACTTGCTGTCATACAGTAGCACTAAATCATTTACCTTGAAGGTATGCAACTTGATATGGCGGTCATGCCAGGCCTTTTCACATTGCTTTTGTACCTGCTGCGAAATTCAGCTAAAAACCATTCTTCCTCGAGTTCTTCTAATTGTGCAAGCCTTTGTTCTAGAGATTCGTGGTCCATCATGCCTATGAGTGTTTCTATTCGTATACTAGGTACAATCTATTCATCGCCCTGACTGCTTCCGTACCATAGACCAAATGGAAGGGTGTTTGTCCTGTCAATTTCTTGCACATTGTCCTGTACGCCTATAACATAGCAAGTACACGCAGGTCCCAGTCATCCCGCTATGTGTTACATACTTTGGTCAGTGTAGTCTCCAGTATTTTATTGAATGCTTCTATTGTTCCATTGGCCTGCGGGTGGTATGGTGTACTTTTCTGCTGATAAACTTGGAAATCTTCTGTGAGCACGTTGATGGTTTCATTCAAGAAACGTGTGCTGCGATCGCTCATTAAGATTTTTGGGTAGCCAAATCATGTCAACACGTTTTCGAACAAGAACTTTGCAGTCATAGTGGTTGTGTAGTCCTTGACTGGTTGTCCTTCTGCCCATTGTGTCAGGTACTCTATCGTGGTGATGATGTAGTGCGCACACATCTTCCCCTGAGGTTTGATTGGGCCCACAAAGTCGATTGCCCATTTCTCAAATGGCTACAGTGTCATTTGGGGATTTAGTGGCATCTCATCCCTTCGTGATGGTTTTCCTATCCTTTGACATATATCGCAGGCCTTACAATGTGCTTTCAAATCCTAGTGTAGGGTCAGCCACCATAACCCTGTGTGAAGAATCTTTTGTGTGGTCGCATGTCCTGCATAATTTCCTCCTGCAGTGCCCCCATGTGCTTTTGTGAGGATCTGACCTTGTTCAATTTTAGGTACGTATCTTCACAATATCTCATCGTTGCCCATCTTGTAGAGATGCCCCACGATGACAGAAAAATCCGTCGTGCGCACCACCAATTCCTTCTTTTGTTGGATTGAGTACTCCTTCAGTGCAGTCCCTATTATTAGAAAATGGATTATGTCTTCAAAGTGTCTATCCCCGACATGTACTATAAAGCACTGTGCATCAGGTAGTCCCTCCTCCAAATTTTTTGGTTCCTCGCCCATATCAATTCACGACAAGTGGTCTGGTCCTGTGTTTAAGCATCCCAACTTGACTATGACCTCAAAATCATATTCATGAAATAGTAAAAGCCATCTGCATATGCGCACCCCCAATACAGGATTTTTCACCAAGTATTTCGACATGGAATGGTTGGTATACATCTTGAAATCTCCGCCAAGTAAATAGCGTCAGTGTTTCTGGAGCATGTACACCATTGCCAACCCCTCACGTTCGGTGGTAGAGTAGTTCTTTTCTGCTTTGGACAATTTTCGACTCACAAATGCGATCGGGTGATCCACACCTTCTGCGCCCTCTTGTGTGTGTACGACTCCCAATGCGATACATGATGCATCAACATGTACATGAAATTCCATGTCCCATTTCAGGAAGACCAAAATTGGTGCGATGGCCAGTTTCCCCTTTAGGACATCCAAACTCTTCATGAAATCATCAATCCAACAATATGTAACATATTTTTTCAATAGCTTTTCCATCAATGCGGTTATTTGTGCATAACTTTTGATGAACTTCATATAGTATCCAGTGTGTCCGAAGGTAGCGTGCAGTTGTTTAACACATTGTGGTTCTTCCAAATTGAGGATAACGATAATCTTCATAGGGTCCACCATCAATCCTTATTTGCAGAGCACATGTCCTAGCAGGTTTCCAAAGGGAATGAGGAATGTGCATTTCTTTAGGTTCAGCACAATCTGGTGTCGGCAGCGAGTATCCAAAATCAAACGTAAGCTTGCTGCATGGTGCTTAACTAATCCAAAAACAATCCAATCATCCAGATAGACCTCCAAAAATTTGTGGATATATTCTCTGAACGCAGCTACCATGATGCACGAAAATATAGTTGGCACATTCTTTAGTCCAAATGGCGTCACGGTGTATTGAAATCATCCCCATTCTGTTCTGAAGGTTGTCTTGCTCCTATCTTCTGGTGTGATCTTGATATGATGGTACCCTGAGAACCCATCTGTGAACAAGTATGCTTCCTGACTGCCAACATTCTCTAGTACCTCATCTGTGAATGGTGTTGGGAATGGATCATGTCCACAGTCGTCATTCAGCTTCTTGAGGTCTACGCATATTCTTATTTCACCCTTCTTATTTTCCTCTTGTACCACCATAGGAATCACCCAGTCGGATTCTTCCACTGGTTCAATAATTCTGGCTACGAGCATTTTGTCTAATTCGTTGCCGACCTTTTCTTTATACTTTGGATTCAAGCAGCAAGGTTGTTGCTTAATTGGATTCATGTCGGATTTCAGAGTGATCTTAATCATCCCTAAATCACCCATGATCCCTTTTAAGTCCATAATTTTGGTTGGGAACAGGTCTTCACATTCACGAAGTAACTCAGCGACCTTATTGACCATGGCATCATCCCAATAGTCCCTAGGCATTACGTATTTTGGTTCTACCTCCGTTTCAATGTTGACCTACTTCGTCTTTCGCGGCGCGATGATGTTGGGGTTTTCAACTGATGGTTTGTGAATCTCGCGAGAGCCTTTTGTTTCTGAAAGGTTAATGTTACGTGGGTGCTCATCATCCTCCTCAATATTCACGTTATAACACTTTAGTGTGCTACTTAATTGTACTTCGCAGTCTGGCTGAAGTATTTCCATTGGCTCCTATGGTATTTTAAAGATAACAGATTTCACTGCTTGTAGCACATCGTCCATATTATCTGACCAACAATCTTCAAATGTGAATGTTAACAAGAATTCCTCGTGTAAGATGTCCCATTCACCCGTACCATGGTGTAGCTCTGTCTCCATATACCAATTCATGGGTATGACGTCTAGGGTATGGTAGAATAGGTGCACTCATTTGGGCTATGGTTTTTCACCATAGGCCTTGGTCCATTTGGCGAGGTGCGTGTGTGGATCATTTCGTCCATCACATTTTTCTACTAGTTGTACTTGGGGTTTTCCAAACTGTAGGCGCATCATTCTTCTACATCCATGCTAATCTTTAGAAGTTTCTTGATGCATACCCCACCATTATGCGGGTGTTGCGCGTAGTGCCCACTTCAACGCTTCGAACCGCTGCTGCTCTGGTACTACACTTTCAAATTTGGTCAGAAATTCTTCCACCTCTGACAATCCATCATATGTCGGCAACTCCCTTGCCTCTATTGCTACACAACGTAATGACCTAATCATCATGTTGTAGTTTAATGTTTTTACTTCGTGCAACAAATTCTACCATCGCTTTCTCTCTTCGTGTGAATCCAAAGTGTAGGAGATTTTGCGCACCCATGAAATCCTCCCATCTGCAGTTGGATTTACTCAATCCTCTCCTTGTGTAGTTATCTTGTAGATACAGTTGAGATCGTCATCACTATCATCATCATGCACTGGTTCAGTGTATCGCGCTCCTTCAGCTGGGTCTAGTGGTACTACTACACTTAGTGACTTTTTCTCAAAGATCATTTTGCACTTCTTTAGGTTTATGACTCTATTCATATCTGTAGCCTAGTCTATTCCTAGTAGTGCGAGATAGGGATTGCTATCATTGACAATCTCTATTACTTCAAAATCCTCCTATGTGCTCGCGCCTTCAATATCGACTGTCACCCCTTGCAATATTCCCATGGGAAAAATCTTCTGTTGGTTTGCCATTCGTAAATGAATAGGGGACCATTACAATGTAGGTCTACCCATGTGTTCCCATGTTTGCTTTGGTAGTACATTCACATCCGAACCCAAGTCCAAGGATTACCTGATCCATTTCATACTTGCCTATTTGCGTAGTCAACCTCATCTCCCTTCCTGTGCGCAATGCCTGCTTTCCCATTTTTTGGACCACGCACGATTCTCCTGACCCCATGCACCTAGTGATAAGTTCTTGTAGTCCTTTGACTACCTTGTTGTCACACAGTAGTTTCATGCATGTCTCTAGAGAGGTAGTGAGCATTGAAGGATCCATCCTTGATTCTATTTGATCCTTACTACTTGAAGTGGAGGCCTCCGTGAAGATCTTCTTAGCTTCCATGAATGTATCCTTCGCGCATTCTAAATCAAACTCGGGTTCCTTTGTAGGAGCCTTGCGAACCCACACACTTTCTTCTAGATGATTCCCTTTATCATCTCTAGTCATCTCACCGCTCCTGAGCATCATGTTTACATTTGGGTCTTCTTCGCGCGGTTCAGACCTCATCATTTGTAAATTCTAGGTCAAAGGGGTTTGGAGTACCCCCTTTTCTCGCATCTACGTTAACAGCGAAGGGCAATCTTCTGCCTCATGATCAAACTAATTATAGTACCAACATGATATCCTAGTCAGGTTCATACAATCGTGGGCATAATTCCCTAGCCCTCCACAATTCTAACAAATTATTTGGCCGTGACCCCTTCCTGGTCCCATTCCACCTCGACCTTGACTGCACCCCTGAAACACAATGCATGCCATCTTTGCATTTGGGTCAAGGGCTCATGTTTCGGCCAGCACCCTTTAGGTAGGAGTCCAATCCATGATTAGCTCATAGCTTCAGTAGGTGCGTTCGTCATGGCCTACGGACCTACAGAAATTACAAAAAAAATACAGGGACGTTTGCGTATAATTCTGCAACAGATGACAATTATTTGTTGTATGCTTTCCTCATATCCGGTAGATCGCACACCATAATGCAGATGCCATGCTCGGCCCCACCTGTGTCTCCCGTCTGAATGGAATTGGCCTTCCTCCTACCAAGTAGTTCACGAACACTGGACAATGATCTTTATCGTGGCCCTGGCCTTTACATTTTATGCACCATACTTCTTCACACACCTCTGACCCAGGTGCCCTATCCTGTTTCAAACTCTGCATTTCCAGAAATAGATTCTGTAGCTACACTTGGATCTGTTGGACTCCCAATCCAGGGTCTTGTATAAGGGTCTAATGCAACCTGATTGCCATCTCCAATGCTTTGGCCTGGGTGGAAAGTTTTTGCTGCGACAACACCATCCTTAAGTGTGGCATAAGTGAGGCCACAAACCATGCACGATGTTTTGCATCCTTTAATGTCATGTTGGCTTCGCAGATCCTACTTTTCAGCCTTTCGTCTAGATCCTAGGGGGTCTTGCCCGAGAGCAACGCGATCTCTTTAAACCCGATGATTGATTGTGTCTCTGACTTTGGCCTGCTAAATTCACTATTCAACGTGGTCTAGATATCTGTAATTCCTGTGTTCGGGTGGTCATTAGAATGCTTGATATACCACGTTAATGCATGATCCTACAGTGCGCTCACCAGCGTAGCAATTTTAATATTATCATCCACGATGCCCTATGCTTCCCATACTGCTCTTACCACAAACTAGAATTGGTCTGGGCATTTTCTACTCCTCTGAACACCAGCAGTTTGATCGCACTTTCCATACTGAACTACAGAGGTGGCAGACAGGGAGTGGGTGGAGATGGAGGTGAGGGGGGTGAAGTGGTTGGCGATGTGGGTGGATGTGGTAAATGTGGAACTCGTTGCCTTATCAAACTGACTGTGCTTCTCGGAGAAACCTTCGTGAACTTGTCCTCACTCTCCTGTGAGGGTGAAATCAAGGGACTATTTTCTAATTCTTCACTACTTCCGCTTCTGTAGATATTTCCACTCTGCGTAGTCCCAAACATTAATTTATTAGCATAACCCGCTTTTCACACAATAGCATCTTAATCCAAGTGTTCAAATATTTAATGTACTTACCTTGCGGTCCCTTGAGAATGTCACTATGCCTTGGTGTAGCTGACGGTCATGTCTACCACGAACTCAGTGATAAGTCCTCCTATTATTCAGTCGAGCTAATGGTCCACAGCTCGCGCTATCTTCTCTTCTAAGGCTTCTAGTCTGCACACTAGTTCCGGAGTCCACACTATTGGTTTGTCGAGCCTACACATTCCCTCGATGTCTGCTAACTTTGTGATCCACTCATATAGCTCAGATGGAAAAGATGCAAAGAAAATTTCTTGGATTTCTATGTACATGTAGTGATCCAACCACTTCTCCTTAGATACTTGTGGATTTCTATTTTCCTGCGCCGTGAACTCGTGAATCTTCTTGTCCAGCTACTCTTCAATTTCTTTTTTTGTAGGATTCTAGTGGCATGACATTAAACATCCTTTATGCAGATTTCAGTCCTAGCAACACAACCTTTTGTTGGCTTAGTGGGGCATGACCCAGGTTCAGAGGTGATTTAGCCAAGAAAATCCTATTACTACTGGCCCCTTCAGCAACAATCCATGGAGCGTGGACTAAGGTATCACTGGATGTAGTATGGGAGGGTGCTAGAACTAGGTTTTTGCACCCTTGGGATGTCTAATGTGTTTTTGGAGGTCCACGGTCTGACCTTTCACTGCACGCACTTGCGATTCCTTCGCGACATGCAGTGCAGCTTCTGTGCAACCCTACTCGGGGTGCGACTCGTATAATCCCCAAGTTCCTTGCTATTTAAATGATTACTTAACTTGTGTGTGTGAGATTTATGGTTATTACTGTTGGCATTATGAGAAAAGTGTTGCCCTTGATGGCAAATCACACAGATGATAGATCATAGTGCAGCCGGTCAGCAGCAAGGATTTGATGATCAGACTACAAGAATGAAGAGAAAATATATATACGCAGGTTCATCGTGACTGAGCCACGTGTACACATGTGTTAGTCGTTGAAAAGACACGTATGTGTATACACGCACTTTCATGCAAGGGAAGGCGCATACATTGGGTTCTGGTCCATGGTAGTTAGTCCTTGGTATTTGGACCTATGATTTTGGACCATGGTATCTCATCTAAAGTGCTGATCCCAAGTATTGGGTCCATGGTATTGTTTTGTTATGGTTTTTGACCGTGGTATTGAGTAAGGCCTAAGACTATAAAAGGAGAAGAAGATCATTAGGCAAGGAGATGGGAAAAACACTTGAATATCTGATGAAGTATGAGATCTAGTATGCAGGTAAAAGGTTTAGGATGCATTGCTAAGGAGGAATCTCACCGGTTGATGGAGAACAAGATCTGAGGATAGACCGAGATCAAATGGTTTGAAATGAACTATCTCTATATGGTTTATTATGCTTGTTGTAGATCTGTATACTGACACATGTAATGTTCTGAACTGGGTATAACTTAAGATTGAAATAGCTGCAAGTCATGATTGAATATTTATAGATCTATACGTGGGTTGGCTTTGGTGAAAGCGCATATGTACGCAGTTTTGGTTCATTGTAGTAGCGTATACCATTTGAGCTATGATGTTTGAAGTTACAGGTGGTTCTGGTTGTTGATGAGTTCTGGTGACTGTTTAATGGTGTCAGTATTCTAGATATTATGTTTGGTTGATTGTGTTTAGCTTCAGTGGTGATGGATGAGATCTAATAATGGATCAGGTTCATAATGACTCATATTTATGTGATCTGATGGACTAGATCTGGTTGCTAGCACACATATTATCCTTGCATATGTAATAATCTGGATATGTTTGAAGTCAGGAAGTGCATCAAGTTATAAGTAAGTAATTGATGATATATATGCTGGTTCACTTTGGTGAAGTTGCATATACACGTTGGTTCAACACTTCCAAGTAGCGTATGCACTCTGATGCATGATTGTGATGATATAGTTGGTTCTGAACATTGTTGCAAAGTTCAGTGTTCGGCTCTATGTTCTGGTGACTGCAATTTTTGTTGATAGGGTTTTGGTGATTCAGTATTGGGTGATTCAGAGATTGATGATGTTGGTATTGATTGTTTTTGTGCTTTAATGTTATTAATGGATCCAGTATGAAAATTGGATGAAACATGGCCTTTCATATTATAGTGTTGTGCTTCAGGAGTATCTAGTCTGAAAATGTATGAAATGTGATCCCTGGAGGATGAAAGGAGATTGTAGGCCGGCGCCTACGTACTAGTACATCAGCTAGTACAAGAGAAAAGGGGGTGGTAGCTCCCTTGCAGTAGTAGCTAGAGAATGAGTGAATATTGGAGCATTCAGTAGGTAGGCACCTACGTACTAGTAAATGGATCAGCTAGTACAAGAGCTAAGGGAGTTGTAGCTCCCATCTAGGAGAGTCTGGAAAACGAGAGAGGGTTGTAGCCCTCTACAGGTAGAATCCTGTCTACTGGTATAAGACTGCACTAGTACAGAACTATTGTAAAATGAAGTTTCTTATTAAAAGAAGATAGAGACGACTTGTAGTAGGTGGTTTTCACCCACATTGGGTTTCCACCTTATATCATGGTGTTCATGTGTGCTTCTTGTGTGTGATGATCTATTCTGTTTTACTGCACCTGCTTACTGTTCATATGGTTAATGAAGTTCTGATGCACTAATTAAAGATCAACATTTAATGGATTAACTGAATCATAAGTATTCTGGATATATGCTAGTTGCATTAGACACAGTTGCGTATACACGCGGGTTTAATTAACTGAAGTAGCATATATGTATCTAAGTATGGAAATGAATTTTTTTATTGATTTGATAATACTGATTCACCCCTCCCTCTCAGTATTATTTCCAACAATTAGTATCAGAGCAGGTCCTTTGGTAGAAGCTTGATCGCTTGAAGGAGATCCGTAGATCAATGGGGAAGAAGATTAAGAAAGCACCTAAGAAGAAGAAGAAATCTCAGAAGAACTATGACAGTGGGAGCATCGATTGGGGATTATGTGGAAGAAGCACTTCAGATTCAGAATCACTTCAGAATGAAGATGAACAATATCTATCAGGTATGAATTTTTTATCCTCTAGTATCCATCCATGTGAAGATGATGAAAGTGATAGCGAAGAAACTAAATTTGCTCTTATGGGTGAGCAAGAAAGATATCAAATAGAGGTAGTATTTAGATGGCTTACAGACAAAATTAGAGAACAACAAGATCTATTGAAAAAAAGGGAATGTGTCTTCAAAGAAGAAGCTACCAAACTAAAATCTCAACTAGAGGAAGGAAACAAGGTAAGGAAGTTACTCAAGGACCAGGAAAATAAATGTCAAAAGTTGAAAGATGAAGTGACATCATTAAGAAATGAAGTCAATGAAAGGAGCACAACCATCAAGAAACTCAGAGATAGATCCAGTTACTATGAAAGTCTTGAAGCCACGCTCCGCCTGCTAAAAGAAGATCTTGAAGAATCAAAGAAGCAGAATAAAGAACTACTCCAAGCTCATGAAAATGAAGTTCTTGAACTAAGACATCAGTTAGAAGAAGGAAGAAAAACTGAAGAAAACGTGAAGAAGCGGTATCTTGAAAAGGGAAAGCAACATCAAGTTGAGGTAAATATTCTAAAAGATAAATTAGAAGAAAGAGATAAGCTCTTATGATTTCAAGATAGTACTAAGATCTTGGATGATATTCCTAGTAGTCAAAGGTCTCCTGCTATCAAAACTGGTCTTGGTTTTCATGAATCTATTGAAGGTGAATCTAGTTCAGAAAATAAGACAAGGAACTCTACTGCAAAATCTAAAATGCTCAACAAGGAGATTAAAAGTCGACCCCATCAACAGCCAAGGAAAGAAATTCTTCGAAGAAAACCTTTTACTTCTCCAATGAATAATGTTGAATGTTATGTATGTCATAATCTTGGACATGTTACAGCCAGATGCAGAAGAAGAATGGTTCAATACCATCACACAGAAAAATCATCGCGGTCCAGATACTTTAAGGGATATTGTTTTTCTTGCAATATGTTTGGTCACAAAGCTATTGATTGCTACAGAAGGAATATGAAACATGTAAGATGCTATGCATGTAGCAAGCTTGGACATATAACAAAGGAATGCAGGAACAAGGTACGGGCACCACACCAAAAGGAGAAAACATCATCATACTTGAAGATATGGAAGAAGAAGGAAGTACAGTCAGAAAGATGTGGCACAACACCATATATAGACATAATAGACTCAGGGGAAGCTAAAAGTGTAAAACTTCAGTGTCCTAAATCTCATACACAAGTTGCATAAAGGGAAGTCATGTATATACGCGAGTTAGACACTGCACAGTCACGTATATGGCAGTCTGAGGAAAAGCAGTAGGGACAGGCTTAGAAAAAGGATCTGATATGATTCAGTCTATTATTTGCTCTGTTTGATAATGGTTACAATCTGCTAATGATGTGTGGAAATGTCTTGATACTCATAAGATGTTTCGAAGTGTTTTTGATCCTAACTTGATGATGATGATGTCGTGATACTCCTTGCTGATATATGCATGATTAGATCTGACAGTAAACAGATGGCATTGGTTCAGGGGGAGTTTATGTTTTGAATAATTGTTGGCATTATGGTTAGTAGTCCTTGGTGATGAAACTTATATGGCTAAATGTTATATCATGCTATGATATGGTTATGAGTTATCCATTATAAATCTCATATGATTCTTGGGGTTACATAGTTGATGTTCAGATCAGATTTGTGGTTGATTCTCTGATGATGCATATATGGTGTTTACATGGTGATCTTCATAAGGATAACGAGAAGTACAAAGCTTGAATACACATCTTCTTTACTTGATGATGAGTTACTCATATGTTGCTGTCACCATATGCATAAAGACCATATAATACAGTTATGATGCAGGATTCCTATAGTTCTTGGAACTCATGTGGATAAGGATTGTTGCTGTTGATGATATCAAGAAGTCTTGACAAATGATCTTGAGCTCAAGATACATAGTGCTGATACATGGATGACTACTCTGAGTTGCATTATTGGAGACATGATGATGATGAGTTCTTACCTATGTGATGACAAGTTAAGACTTACATATGTTGATTGATGCAGATGTTCCCAAGTAATGATACATGGATAATATATCATATCATGCAGATCTTGATGATGATGAGATGACTATGGTGTTTTTCACATATGATATAATGTGAATAATTTTATGATGGTGATCAAAAGGATGAGTTGCTATACATACCTTGTTACAGGACATTTACACGTTGCTGATCTGGAAGTGGTTGTACGCGATTTTTATGAAGAACATGCACATATATACACTTGTTTCTATGGATACAGTCGCGTATATGATTTGATATTTGATTTCAGGTGGAATAGGTGTAGAAGGAGAACATGGTTGCTGATTTGAATGATGATTGACATATGCTACTGATGACTTTCATATAATTGTTTTAAATATTTCGTCTCTATGTAATGTATATCTTTTCTTATCAAGGTCATGTAATGGCCTATGTTGGTTTCCCCACTATGCCTGGGATGAATAATGTAATGTACTTATTTTTCAGATGTAAACTTCTGGTGTATCCCCACTTGGTTGGGTAGATGAGTCACTTTTGGTATATACCCACTTTGATGGGAGATGGATGTATGCATGAGTCCTTGGTGATAGGAAAGTCATTTATGATGTATAACATCTTTGTGCAGACCTTGCTTACAGTCAGGGGGAGCATGAATGGCACACTTCAGCAGAGCAGAGACTTCAGCATGTACTCAAAGCGAGCATGGATAAATTAGTACACCTTGGCATATAAAAAGGGGGAGCTCATTCAGAAATTTCAGCAGGTAGTCAGGGGGAGTATGGTCAGTGGGATGCTTATCAAGGAAAGTGAATATCTTGGTTCGCCCTTTGCCCTTGATGTCAAAGGGGGAGAGTGATTTGGTGTTGTTTCCATCAAGTCCAAAGGGGGAGATTGTTGTCATTATGATGCATGTGTTGTACTTGTTGGAAACCCACTAGTAGAAGAACACCTCAGTTATTTATAACTAGATGAATCTACAGAAGAGATATCAGATGTGACTGAATGCATGGGATGTCGTACAACTCAAAGGAATCAGATGATAGTTTTTAGTATGACAAGTTAGCTTTGCCATCAAGTCCAAAGTGGGAGATTGTTGCCATTATGAGACAAGTGTTGTCCTTGATGGCAAATCACACAGATAACAGATCGTAGTGCAGCCGATTAGCAGCAAGGATTTGATGATCAGACTACAAGAATGAAGAGAAAATATATATACACAGGTTCATCATGACTGAGCCGCGTATACACGTGTGTTCGTCGTTGAAAAGACGCGTATGCGTATACACACACTTTCATGCAAAGGAAGGCATGTACATTAGGTTTTGGTCCATGGTAGTTAGTCCTTGGTATTTGGACCTATGATTTTGGACCACGGTATCTCGTCTAAAGTGTTGATCCCAAGTATTGGGTCCATGGTATTGTTTTGTTATGTTTTTGGACCGTGGTATTGAGTAAGGCCTAAGACTATAAAAGGAGAAGAAGATCGTTAGGCAAGGAGATGGGAAAACGACTTGAATATCTGATGAAGTATGAGATCTAGTATGCAGGTAAAAGCTTTAGGATGCATTACTAAGGAGGAATCTCACCGGTTGATGGAGAACAAGATCTAAGGATAGACCGAGATCAAATGGTTTGAAATGAACTATCTCTATATGGTTGATTATGCTTGTTGTAGATCTGTATACTGATGCATGTAATGTTCTGAACTGGGTATAACTTAAGATTGAAATAGCTGCAAGTCATGATTGAATATTTATAGATCTGTACATGGGTTGGCTTTGGTGAAAGTGCATATGTACATGGTTTTGGTTCATTGTAGTAGCGTATACCATTTGAGCTATGATGTTTGAAGTTACAGGTGGTTCTGGTTGTTGATGAGTTCTGATGACTATTTAATGGTGTTAGTATTCTACATATTCTATTTGGTTGATTGTGTTTAGCTTCAGTGGTGATGGATAAGATCTAATAATGGATCAGGATCATAATGACTCATATTTATGTGATCTAATGGACTAGATCTGGTTGCTAACACACATATTATCCTCGCATATGTAATAATCTGGATATGTATGAAGCCAGGAAGTGCATCAAGTTATAAGTAAGTAATTGATGATATATATGCTGGTTCACTTTGGTGAAGTTGTGTATAAACGTTGGTTCAACACTTCCAAGTAGCGTATGCACTTTGATTCATGATTGTGATGATACAGTTGGTTCTGAATATTGTTGCAAAGTTTAGTGTTCGGCTCTGTGTTCTGGTGACTGCAATTTTTGTTGACAGGGTTTCAGTGATTCAATATTGGGTGATTCAGAGATTGATGATGCTAGTATTGATTGTTTTTGTGATTCAATGTTATTATCGGATCCAGTATGAAAATTGGATGAAACGTGGCCTTTCAGATTATAGTGTTGTGCTTCAGGAGTATCCAGTCTGAAAATGTATGAAATGTGGTCCCTGGAGGATGAAAGGAGATTGTAGGCCGGCGCCTACATACTAGTACATCAGCTAGTATAGGAGCAAAGGGGGTAGTAGCTCCCTTGCAGTAGCAGCTAGAGAACGAGTGAAGATTGGAGCATTCAGTAGGTAGGAACCTACGTACTAGTAAATGTATCAGCTAGTACAAGAGCTAAGGGGGTTGTAGCTCCCGTCCAGGAGAGTTTGGAAAACGAGAGAGGGTTGTAGCCCTCTACAGGTAGAATCCTGTGTACTGGTATAAGACTGCACCAGTACAAAACTATTGTAAAATGAAGTTTCTTATTAAAAGAAGATAGAGACGACTTGCAGTAGGTGGTTTTCACCCACATTGGGTTTCCACCTTATATCATGGTGTTCATGTGTGCTTCTTGTGTGTGATAATCTGTTCTGTTTTACTGCACCTGCTTAGTGTTCATATGGTTAATGAAGTTTTGATGCACTAATTAAGGATCAATATTTAAAGGATTAACTGAATCATAAGTATTCTGGATATACGCTAGTTGCATTAGACACAGTTACGTATACACGCGGGTTCAATTAACTGAAGTAGCATATATGTATCTAAGTATGGAAATGAAAAAGTTTTATTGATTTGATAATACTGATTCACCCCTCCCTCTCAGTATTATTTCCAATAATTACAGCATAATCAACAATCATATCAGTGCGCGCAATACATAAACGAGTATAAAAATAAAGAAGATAATGCATAACAATTACACAGAATTAGGATAAACTTCACTTTATTAGCTTTGTGTCCTCATTATAGAATCAACTATGCCCTGCACACTCAGCTGCAGGGGTCCGGGCACTCAGCTGCGGACTCTACTAGGCCTCTCCGCACTCAGCTGTAGAGCCTCTTCCTACTACTACAACCCAAGACACTAAAAATTCTACTCTAAGCTTGAACCATTCCTTTGTTATTCTCTCTATCCATCACTTATTAACTAATTTTACAACTTAGAGCCTTGCTCTATTTATACAATCCCATGGTTTGTAGGTCGACTTTACACTATTTTACAGTACAATGTTTAGGGTGGACAACCCTATGACTTGATTGTACACTTCACGCTTCGTGCTCGCAACTCGCAGAGTTTTACAACATCTTTGACCAAAAATTGGGCTTTGAGCCCCAAAACCTGTGGTGGGGGGGATTCCATGCCCGACACAGCACATCCAAGACTCTTCGACACATCTGACTCAGTTATTCATGGGTAAGTGGCAACAACTTGTCTTTTTGAACATTTTTGTTGTTTTTTGTGTATTCGCTTGTGTGAGTGTTATTTTCTTGATTTCTTTTAATGCTTGTTGTCATTTACATGTATACTAGCTTTTCCTACCTCTGTTTCAATTTTCTATCTCACTATTGTCGCATGCATGAAACTATTTTGTATGAATGTTCGCCAAACGAGTGAAACGATTCACCCACATGTATGTTGATCTCTTTGCTAAATATTTCATTCATGTTTTTCTTGCACTGTCAATCACTTCTTCTATCACTTAGTGTTTCCATGCATTGACTATCTTATTTTCTTTCAGTTTCCCGTCGGCGAGTCGAGCCAACTTTGGCCCGAACTTGGCCTCACTCAGACTACATTGTGCAATCTGGCAAAGGAAGGCTCTACCTTCCTCTCTAGAAATTCACATTGTTTCCCAGCATTGGCCTCCAACACTGTTTTATGCATTTTTGGAGGACAGTGACTGTTGGCCCAGGAAATTGCGCAATTCAGTCCCTGGGCCTATAGTTCTTCCCAGCTCGAATAGCACATTATGTAATCCCAGCAGCCAGGAGCCAATCTAGATTGCGCATTACGCAAATCCAGTAGCTAGTCCTACCTCCCAGACAACCCAAAAAACCTTTTGCACAGTTCTGGCAGCTACTCACCCAGCCTCCCAGAAAAAATTACGCAATATTACTCTTCAGTTTCCCAGGTATGTCTTGTGTCATTCCCCAGAATTTTCTTTGGTTTTGCTGACATATTTCTTTCCATGCATGTTTTTTTATCTACATATCTTTTAAGTTTTCATCTATCTCAATGGCTTCCAAGAGAAAAGGATCTCAGAACACAAAGTTGTATCTAGATAAGGACATCAAACTGAAGTGGCAAGAGGTTAATGAAACATTTGTAGGCACTTTTGGGAAACACCTTGAAGACTGTCAGGTGTACATGAACATTCAAAAGACTGGCTTGTACCCAATTTCATAAAGATATATCATGTTCCCATGTGAAAACATGATACATTGGATCGTCTATCACACTGATCCTGAGACGATGAATTTGAGCAGTGCTAGTGGGACAAATATTGCGACCTTCTGGGAACAGGATTATGATGAGATGTACTAGATGTCAAAGCCCGTGACTGTCATGGAGACTCCACTCAGCTTACTCAATAATAGTTCTAACTCCAAAGACATGCTGAAGGATTGGGTAAAGGAGCCAGCTTGTTTCTGGATGACACTGAACCAAGTCTACAAGACAAAGATATTTAGGAAGCCATACGAATACTTGATCATATTTTCTTGTCGAATGTATGGCCAACAAAGCATGAAAACATACCCACAAAGTTGGGTAGTTTCACTGGACCAATTGGCTAGAGAAGGAAAACCATGTAAATAGTCTAACACACTGGCTCATCAGTTAAAGAAGAAAGTAACGAAGGCTTGACAGTCACCCAGAGGAATGTATGTAGAGACTTACATGTATGCCTACATCCTGGATGCAGTCTGTGCCTGAGAGGAGTTCCCAGGCTTGGAGTGGGCATGGTCACTGGTGGAGACTACTGTGAGGACATATTTCAAGTTTTTGTCTGAATGCAGCTTCAAACGAGTAATCACACAGTTGCCCAATCTTTTTTTCATCCCTGTGTACAAGATGATATTCGAACATGATCCACCCTGCATGTTAAAGGAAGCAATGGAGGCATTGATAGGCATTGCAGATTGGTATGCCTCACCATTCAACACTTTCATGCAAATGTTCAGTGCGGAGAAGCCTCTGCATGTTCTGCTAAAGTTTGCTTTGGAGGTACTTGTCATTTAGGAAGTAGCATATCACATCTTAGTAGGATTGGCAGCTAGATTGTAGCAGAAGAAGAATGAACCTTGGCCCACTCTTCCATTCTAGATTGGGTTATATGAGATCCAAAGTATCAAGGAAGTAGACATAAAATGAAACTAATGAAGAAGTACACATTCAACCTTCGAAGTTATAATCTATATGACTCACATTGCATTCTGAAGGATCACTGCACAAGAGTTCAATTCAATTAGATCTATAAGGCGTTTCATTGGGCCGAGGAGGACCCATGGAGATATTGCTACAATTTCTCGAGACCCAGTGAACCAGTCAGATTCGTTGTGGAGTGGTTAGTAAAGCTGTGTGAAGTAGCATCAAGGAGAGCACCAATAGTAGCACCAGTGACAGCAGAGCCAAACATACCAGTGAGTGACAAAGGGAAGAGGAAGATTTTTCGATCGCATGGAGGAGGCGAAAAGCTGCAAGTTTCAAGTAGATCGACTCGTAGAGAAAGAAACTATGGCTATAGAGGCAAAGAGGCAGCAATGAGACAAGCGGATCACATGCAAGCATAATGACAAGAAGAAAATTGAAGAAGAAGATAAGGAGTTTTATGAGCTGAGGGAGAAACTCTACAAGGAACAAGAGTTGTGCAAAGATGAGAGGGAAGCGCAATAGTAGCAGATACATTAAGGGCACAACATGTGCCAACAGATGAACTAGCGCCCATACAAGTAGTTGATTCATCTGAACAACTAGCATCAGGTGAACAGGATGAACCATCGTAGGGCCAAGACTTTGCTCATGAGATAGAATAGGCAGTTCAACAGTTGGATGCAAACATGGAGAAGCAGGAGTTGGAATAGGACACTAACCTCATGCCTCACCATAAAGAGATTGACTCACATACTTCTATGCATCCAGAAGAGGAGCAAGTCTCGGATGACCAAGGAGGCACTGAGATCCTTGGTTATTATTCAGAAGAAGAGATTCACAACATCTCGTTTGATGAATCCCAACATAGAGTTACGTAGTCTCGCAGAGTGTCAACTATGGAGGATCAAACATCCCCTGCATAAATTGAATAACGAATTATCATGACTGATGTGTGCAAATATCGAGCTACCTTGGCCGATGCAACTAGAGTGTATGCGGAAGCCAGTAGCTCAAGTGTTTTCTTCCAAATAGATAAGAATGAGCGAATGGAAAAGGAACTACAAATGACCAAGCAAGGAGGAGACTTGGTGAAAATGTCCACTTGAGATGAACTGAAGAATGAAATACTAGATGAATTATTGTCTCTTGACACAGTGATGTGAGCATTGCACTTCAATTTTGGTACTATGCATAAGGTAGTTGTTCATCTCAATGGATGTAAAAAACGATGTGCTAAAAGAGCAAGCATCTTGATGAACGTGCATGCTTCTATTGATGACATGAAAACATGCATGATGAAGTACAAGGGAGCCTGACTTCACTTACCTAAGATGATGAGGGTCAATGCGGTCGAGCTAAAGGCACGCATCCAGAGTCAAATCTAGAATTATGAAGAGATCCCGCAATTCATCACTAGCATATAGGCCTCCCATGCATGAGTATTCAAGAGTATGGATGTTGTGGTGCACACATATGTGATCCCATCAATCGAGACTCTCACCGAGGAGAAGACCAAGAAGCAAGTCCGACTAGAGCTTGACTTGTACTTTGACAAGTTGATGTGCATCACCACTTGTCCAAACATGCCTATCAGTGCAGACATCATGCGCAAGTATGTTGTTGGTCTGACGACATTAAAGACAATGATGCACATGCTTTTAGAAAAGTTGGACGGAGGAGCACAAGCAGTGTACCCGGATGCTATGGAGGCGAAGGTCAGGTTTTAGACGGATATCATTGCGAAACACACAGACACTATTAGAGACTACAGAGCCTGGCATCAATATGTTACTATTGATTAGCATGAGGATGTTGAGCAGTTGGAATTCTATAGTTTTCTAAGTCAGAGTGATGTCTAGTTTGGCTTTCTCAAGCCATTGTGTTCACATGGGTACATGTGCATTGTAATGTTTGTTGGGTTGTGTTATATTATTTCCACGACTAGACCACCTAGTTAACTGGTCGGTTAGAGGGGGGGTGGAGCCACCCCTTCGTTTCATTGATTGCGCAATGGGGGGTTTGAGGGGGGTGGGTAGGCCCCTCTATGGGGTCTAGGGTAGCGCCCAGGGAAAATTTTTTTTTCGCCCTATATTAGGTTGGGTGGACCTACTTATGGTTTTGTGCATGGTTTTTTGCACATGGTTTTGGACGCTATGGCTTTCAGTCCATGGTTTTCAACGTGATGTTTTTCGGTCCATGGTATTGGATGTTTCGACATGTATAAATATGTATTGTAACACTGAAAGGAACATAATGAAAAATAAAGCTAGTAGTCCTGATTTTGGGATCCAGGGGCAAATCTCTGTGTATGTGTGTTTTATGTGTTATTCTCTTGCATGGTTTATGTTCTATGTTTTAGAATTCGTATGCAGGTAATTTATGTATGGGGTTAAAGCCTACATTTGGTATCAGAGTTGTTTTGGCTTCAAGGGACGCCTTTGTTGTTGAGGGGTTTAACTGTAGCTTATGGTAGACCCTATTCAGTGGGAGGTCTACGGGATCAATTCTAGTGGTGAAAGAAGATGAGGAGTAGTGGAAAGATAGAGATCAAGAAATTTAATAGTCAGAGTTTTGAGTTGTGGAAACTCAAGATGGAGGATCTGTTGGTGGATAAAGATCAGTGGATCATGGTAGATCCGGGTACTAAACCAACAGGAGTGTCTGATGAAGAATGGAAGAAGTTGGATCGGAAAGCAAAGAGCACAATACGATTGTGCGTCTCAGATTCAGTATTATTGAATGTATCATGGGAAGCTACAACGAAGGCTTTGTGGGGCAAGTTAGGTACTTTGTACCAATCTAAGTCTCTAGTGAATAATCTGGTCATGTAGAAAAAGATAAATAACCTGAGGATGAAAGATGGATACTCGGTGACAGAACATCTGAATTCAGTTAATACTGTGGTAAGTTAGTTATTGTCTGTTGATACTAATTTTCAAATGAAGGTAAGTGCTTCAGTTTGTTGTGTTCTCTACGAGATTCGTGGGATAGTCTGGTTATTGTAATAGGTAGCAATGCAACTACCTTGCAGTTTGATGAAATAGTCTCATCCTTGCTAATAGAGGAGATGAGATGGAAAAATATGCAGAGTGAGAATGGTGATGCCTTGTCTATATGAGGATGGTCCCAGAAAAAAAAAAAAAAAATAAGTCATCGAGTGGGAGATCTAAATCTAGAGGGAGATCTAAATCTCTAGGAAAACATGTAAAGGTAGTTTGGTGGAAATGCAGAAAGGAAGGGCACTACAAAAGGGATTGTAAATCTAAAGCTCCTGACAAAGGAAAGGAATTTGATGATGCTTCTTTTCTAGAGGTGAAAACTACCTCAGATGAAGGTGTAGATGTGTGCTTGGCTTCTTCAAGTACACATGTAGATCATGAGGCATCATTGATTGACTTAGGTGCATCCTTTCACTTCACTTCGCATAGAGAGTGGTTCTACGAGTGCGAGAAATACGATGGTAGTGATGTCTTCTTAGGGGATGATAGGAAGGGTAGAATCATTGGTCACGGAAAACTAAAGTTGAAGTTGTAAGGTGGAAGGGTTAGAAAACTTCCAGGTGTTCTGCATATTCCTGCATTAGCCAGAAATCTGATTTCCGTAAGCAAGCTGGATGATGCCAGTGTAAAAATAGTGTTCGATAAGGATACCTACAAGATGGTTCGGGGAACACTGGTATTGATTCGAGGAGTTTGAATTGGAATTTTGTACAAGATGCAAGGTAGCACTATTGTTGATGGGTGCAATAGTTCTGTGGTTCTTGAAAGTGGAGCAGAAAATCTAGTGGTCTCTCGAGAGAAGACCATGTTGTGGCATCAAAGGCTTGGAAATATTGGAGAGAAGGGCCTTTGAATACTTCATGGTAAAGATATGGTAGAAGGTATGACTAATAGCTCTCTGGATTTTGATTTCTGTGAAAATTGTGTATATGGGTAGAAGAATCGGGTGAGTTTTTCCTCTGGGGGTAAGAGGGCAAAACAAATATTAGAGCTTATGCACAGTGATGTGTTTGGATGTGAAGGTTCTATCACTGGGTAATTCTGTGTACTATTTATCATTTGTGGATGACTTCTCATGGAATACATGAATATATTTCCTTAAGAATAAATTTTAAGTCTTTGATAGGTTTAAAGAATTTAAGGCTTCGGTGGAAAACCATATAGAGAAGAAGATAAAGGTGTTGAGGTCAGATAATAGTGGAAAGTTTTGAAGCAAGGACTTTGAAGAATTCTGTAAGAAGTGTGGTATAGCATGGTGGAAGACTACTCCATACACAACTGAGAAAAATGGAGTTGTGGAAAGAATGAACAAGACGTTGATGGAAAGGGTAAGAAGCATGCTTAGTAGTGTCGTGTTAGAACAAGAATTATGGGTAGAGGCGGTGGAGACAGCATGTTAACTGGTCAATAGATCACCTTCATCAGTGTTGGAGGATAAGATTCCACAAGAGGTATGGACCGGTAAGAAACCCTCTCTTTCACATCTGAGGGTATTTGGATGTGATGCATATGTACATGTTCCAAAGGAGAAAAGAACAAAGTTGGATAGTAAATATGAAAAGTGCATCTTTATTGGGTATAAGGATGGTTTAAAGAGTTATAAGCTTTGGAACCCAATAACAAGGAATGTTGTGTATAGCTGAGATCTGGTGTTCACGGAGGTGAAATATGTTATTAAACACAAATTCCAAACAAAGGAACCTGAGAAGATAGAGTTTGAGCTTAAGGGGGAATAATCAGACTCTACAGCAGAGGAGGAATCAGAAGATGAAAAGCCACAAACTCCAGGTGTGAGAAGATCAGTTCAACAAAGAAGGAAACCATAAAGGTATAGTCCATCTGCTTTCTATTCAATTTTTGCTTTATCTATTACTTATGATGATCCCGGGACTATGAAGGAAGCAATAGATTCAAAGGATCGAAAACTCTAGAAAGAGGCCATGGTTGATGAAATGGCATCTTTGCACAAAAATGAGGCTTGGGATCTGGTGGAGTTGTCGGCTGGAAGGAAACCCATTGGTAGAAAATCGTTGTTCAAGAAGAAGACAAATGTAGAAGGAAAGGTGGAGAAATACAAAGCTTGGTTGGTAGCAAAAGGTTATTCCCAGGTGCCAAGAATTGATTTTGGTGATATTTTTTCTCCTATTGCCAAGGTAGCTTCTATTAGATTACTTTTATCTATTACTATTGCTTTTAATTTTGAGGTAGAATAGATGGATGTGAAGACAACATTTATTCACGGAGATCTAGAAGAGGAGATATACGTGAAGAAACCTGAACTCTTTGCAGTGAAGGGTAATAAAGAAATAGTATGCAAGTTAAAGAAGTCTTTGTATGGGTTAAACTATTCACCAAGGATGTGGTATCAAAAATTTGATACATTTATACGGGGACTTAGCTTCACCAGAGCAAAAGAATATCATTGCGTGTATTTTAAATTAATTGCTGATCATGTCATTTATCTAGTCTTGTATGTGGAAGATATGTTGCTGGTTGGAAATGACAAAGAAATTATCCAGGATTTGAAGACCCAGTTGTCCTCCAAATTCGACATGAAATATCTTGGTGCTGTAAACTATATTTTGGGCATGGAAATTAAAAGAGATCGTTAAAATAGGAAGCTATGGTTAAACTAGAGGAAGTATGTCAAGAAAATATTGTAGAGGTTTAATATGAAGGATAGTAAACCGGTGAAGGTTCCTATTCCTGTAGGTGTAAAGTTATCTGCTGAATAGTGTCCCAAGACACAAGAAGAGGAAGAGGATATGTCCCGTGTTCCATTTGCAAGTGCAGTCGGTAGCTTGATGTATGTGATGGTTTGTACTAGAACAGACATTGCACATGTAATGGGAGTATTGAGCAGGTTTATGTCAAAACCAGGGAAGGAGCATTGGACAACAGTGAAGCGGGTTTTCAATTATTTGTGTGGAACTAGTGATTATGGTTTGTGCTACCAAGGAAGACTAGGATTGGACAAATTTTTGGATATTCTGGGCTTTGTTGATGTAGACTAGGCTGGAGATCTGGATCAGAGAAGATCTACAAGTGGGTATGTGTTTAACATATTTGGAGGTGCAGTCAGTTGGATGAGTAAGAAACAATTTGTAGTGGCACTATCAACGGCAAAGGCAGAATACATGTCAACCACTCATACAAGCAAGGAAGAAGTTTGGTTGCATAGATTGTGTTGAAGTATGGGGTTAGTACAGGGAGCTATAAGGATAGACTGTGACAGCCAAATTGCAAAGAACCCTGCTTACCATTCAAAGTCAAAGCACATTGATGTTCAGTATCACTTTGTGAGGGATATGATAGAAGACAAAAAGGTGTTGCTGGTAAAGGTGGACACTTTGAAGAATATTGCAGATGCATCGAAAAAAATTGTGAGCTCTGAGAAGTTCTCTTGGTGTAGAGAAACAATAGGCATTGTAGGGCTGGATAAATGACTAAGCTCTCTTGTGGCCCCCTGTGGAAAGAAAACAAAAAGTGGGATAATGTTGGGTTGTGTTATATTCTTTCCAAAAATAGCCCACGTAGTTAACTTGGGGGTTAGAGGGGGGGTGGAGCCCTCCCTTCATTGTGTCAATTGCGCAGCGAGGGGGTAACAAGGGGGGCAGTAGCCTCCCTTGTCCGGGGGTTTTGAGGGGGGCGAGGCAGTGCCGCAGGATTTTTTTTTTTTTGGACCCTATATTAGGTTGGGCAGACCTACCTATGGTTTTGTGCATTGTTTTTCACACATGGTTTTGGACGCGATGGTTCTCGGTGCATGGTTTTAGATACGATGGTTTTTAGTCCATGGTATTGGATGTTTCGGCATGTAAAAATATGTATTGTAACATTGAAAGAACTTAATGAAAAATCAAGCTGGTAGTCTTGGTTTTGGGATCAAGGGGAAAATCTCTGTGTATATGTGTTTTATGTGTTATGCTCTCAATTTTCTTATTTTTTGTGTTTTAGCAATCATATGCAGGTAATTTATGTACGGGGTTAAAATCTACAATGTTGATTCATGTCGAGTGTAATTCAAGTGTCACTAGTGAATGTAATAGTCATAGAGTAGGTGAAGAGTCATGAGGGTAGTTGAACAGTCACAAAGGGGAATGTCAAGGGCGACCCCACCCTTTGCTATAAATAGTCCCTCATAACTCATTGTATAGGATTTTGGTCAGCCAATCTTATGATAATACTATCTTGGGGAAAGCTTGGACAGTATTGTAACGTAGCTTGGCTTCTCCACTGCATGGAGTTAGTTCATCTCTTTGGAGGAGCAGGTGGATGTAGCTATAACGTTCCAATATTGGGGCTAGCAGGTTTACATGGATGTATTGTATGATTGGGACTTACACTTATTTATATAATAAGATCCATCACATTTTCATGCATATGTTGTTATTGTAGTCAGACTACTTCAGTTGCTTAGCAATGTATGTTGTTTAACTTATGTAGTTGTGTATGAACTTCTTCGTATGCGATTATATGAATCTTGTTGCAGATGTGTTGTTGGTTTAATGAGCACTTTGGATTGCTGACTTATCTACTTTCCAGCTTGTGATGCATCTTCGCTCATGTGTCCCCTTCTCAAATGAGTACTGCTACAGGTTGCCAAGGGGTGCACTCATCTCACCCCGCATGTGTTAGAACCTCTCATTCACCTTCCTTGACTCACTGCAGCAATCACACCCTTGCTACTAATATAGTTATCGTACTTTCCTCTATGCGACATCGTGGTAAATGCATTACCTTACGACCCAATGCTGGGACTCCTACACCAAACAGTCTGAGGTCTAATTAAGACTTCTTACCTAGGAGATCGCCTGGACATGTTGGCGGGTCCAACATCGTCAACATTTATGGTGCTAGGAGGGCTAGATGACAAGTTGTGTCCACTCATCCAATTTTGAACCTTTGCATACCTTTCATGGATTCTTGCACTCTTCTCCCCCCACAATGTTTCTTGAATCATGAAGATGTTGCAATCACTGGGGAGTTTTTCGATCTCTTGTCCACTTTCACGTATGATGGTGAAGGCGAAGTGGCCTGGCCTGAGTACTTACATGACTTTCTTTCCATGCTTCATGAGGAAGATGGGTGTTCTGATGAACAGGCCAGCTTGCTACTTGCACACACACTTCGTGAATCTCCACGTCGATGGCTGCTTAGCCTACCAGCTGATAGCGTTCACTCACTTAAGCACTTTTGTGATCTCATTGAAGACACATTCTATCATTTTGATGTAGACCATCTTGAATGGAAACTGCTATAGCAATAGATGGCTTCTCATGATTCAGTTATTGATCTTTGGCAGTGCTTCCATGTCTTGCAATTTCAAGATCTGAGGAGCCAGATGAATTTTTTTTATCTTTGGGACCGGTTCAAGTATTTTCATAAGAAATCTGCCCATCCAAAGAAGAAGCTTGAGATCAAGCCTTGCTCAACATTCTTCATTGATGTAGCTGCACAATCTCATACGGATGCAGTCACTGTGTCGACTGACTATCTACCTCCCTCTCATTCAATAGCTCCACCACTGCCTCGTGATGTTAAAGATCATGCTCACACACTTGTTCATCTTTCACATTCTGCCAACATCACTTCACTCAATTTTCTCGCAAATTTGGTTGTGAGTCCTGCGAGTTATCATATGCATTTTGTTCTACGACCTCCATCTTCACACTCAGGTGTTCCTCTGGATGATGTTGTCTTAGGTTCGTCCATTACAAACTCTTCACTTGTTGTGAACGAGGAAAAACCCATTGACAGAGTTGGTGTTGCATAACCAACATGCATTTTCATTCATGAAGAGTATGACTGGGAGCTTGAGCATCAACACTCAGTGAAGGAGGAATCCCTTCTATCGGAGTCCCCTCCATTCTTTTGTAACATCTTTGGTGAACTTGTCATCCATGATTTTTCATGTGTGTCTTCATCCACGGATGCACCCATTGTTGATCACTTGCAGGACTCATCGAACGCTGGCCCATCATTCGACAATAAAGAGGATAAGTTATTCATTGAAAATCCACTTGATCTCTCATCTATCTTTTTCGGAAACATGGAGGATGAGTTCATTCGCTTTTCATCTACCCCTATGTTTGATTCATCTGATTATGAGGATGCCGATGAAATCATTTATCTTTCTGATCATGGCGATCATGATCCATTTGTTTCCGTATTTGATCACGATCATGACTCTATCACTACTGATCTTTCGAAGCCACGGTTTATGATGATGTTATAGATCTGATATGAAAATATAAGACAATAAAAATAAACCCAAGAAATAACAAGATCTGAATATAGATAGAAATGATTCACTTTATTGATCAAGCCCTTAAGGTAGGGCAACACCATATATTCACTCCTTAAGGAAGGAGAACACTCCACAAGCCATATGCTTATTCATACAATAATCCTTTACATCCCTCAATGTGGAGTCTCTAGCCTCTTTATAGGCCTCATACATATAATACCATGGGTCATTACCATGGTTCCCTCAATACCATCTATCTAATACCATGGGCCCATTACATTATTACTAACTACTTGTGGTCCCTTACATGATATGGGTTAACCACCTTATTTATTACTATGGACCATCCCATTATTATATTATTCCTTGGGTACCTCCCTTTGTACCCCATGTTATCCCCCCTAGGTATATAACATTCCACCCCCCTTAACATGTTTTGTCCCCGAAACATGAGAAGAACACAAATAATAAAATCTACTTAAAAGAGTAGTCCACTGGTACCATGCACGCACATCTAGCCGTCCAAGAGAAAGGTGAACCCTCGATCTCGCTGGTGCCTCACTCGCTTGAGATGGAAGTTGACCATGGCAGCTCTTCTGTGTTGATGTGTAGTAGGTGGATCTTCGCTCCTCTCTATCTGTCATGCGGGGGTTTCTGTCCTTGTCGCTAATTGGTTGCCATTTTGTTGGTTGTTTTCTTGCGGGGTGATGTGGGTGATGATATGTTGATGTTTTAACCCATGGTGTCTTTTTATTTAATTCACCTTGTTGTGGTGCCTGCTGTGGTGTCTTATCTTCCAATATTACTTCAACCACTGAGCCCTCATCTGATGTATCAGCACCTGTATCGTTTTCTACTTCAGCCTCTGTTTGTGTTTGATTGTCGATCATCAATGGCTCATCATCTGATATGTTAGCCCTTGGAACATCTTCTGCGTCAATCTGAATGGACTCTACATGTTTATTGATGGAAATATCCTGTAATGTAATTTTCTTCTTTTTATACCAGAGCTTCATAAATTTCTTCTGCACATTAATATTGATAGTACCCACGGATTCCATCCAAGGATATCCCAAAACAACATCCATATTATCCATCTCTGAAGTATAAAAATCACCATGCAACACATACTTATCCATAGAAATCTTCAAATCCTTATACACTTGAACATCGTCATCATCCACCTGTGTGTTTTCAATGTATTTTGCTGGAACTTGCAATTTTTTTGTCAAATTAACATTCATAAAATTATGCTTGCAACTAGGATTTATAGATACAATGATTTTCTCCTTCTGAATCAATCCATGAACCTGCAATAAGGAGACACCCCTAGAAAATAACTCCTTACGTGTCTCATTCTCCTTTTTTCTAGTCCGAGACCATTTGTCTAAAAGGACTCTTTCAAATTCTGCATCTGAAAGTTTGGACAACTGCTTATCGTCAAGTGAGAAATACCATTTATGAGCCTCATCTCTGAAATTAAGCCACACTGAATCCTTCCGATTTTTTGCCCATACCGACTTAGTTTTCTCTATGTATTCTTCAATAGTAGGACCATTATCTTTTCCTGTAAAACATAGAACCGCCATGAAGAGGGTTTTGAAAAAATTCACTTACTCGGTGAAAATTTGAAATGGCCACAATTCTGTCAATATTGCTCAGAATCCCTATTATGACCTATTTTCCTAAATGGAACAACCATTCTACATCTTCCCATGTGGTAGAAATCCCGATCTAGGCACTGGAATTGCCGATCCACGCTGCAACTGTCCCACCGTCACAAAAAATTGCTGAAAAATAGTTGATTTTAAATCAGCGATATCTCCCTTATCCGGACTCTGATTCAACTGATTTTTTTTTTGAAATCGGGTTTTTTTTGCAAAGAATCCATATCTAGAATTAAATTTTCCAGATCTTGCACCAAGACGTCCAGATCTGTGCCGCAAACTCGCTGCCCCGAAAAATTGTCTACAACACCACTGATTTTTACATCAGCGATATCTCCTTCATCCGGACTCCGATTCCGCTGTTTTTTTTTTTGAAATCGAGTATATTTTCACAAAGAATCCAGATCTACAATTATATTTTGCAAATTTTTCACCAGAACATCCAGATCTGCGCCGCAAACTTGCTGCCCGAAAAATTGTCTGCAACACCACTAATTTTTATATCAACGATATCTCCCTCATCCGGACTCCGATTCAGTCGATTTTTTTTTTGAAATCGGGTATTTTTTCACAAAGAATCTAGATTTCCAATTACATTTTGCATATTTTGCACTAGAATGTCCAGATCTGTGCCTCCAACTCGCTGCCCCAAAAAATTGTTTGCAACACCACTGATTTTTAGATCAGCGATATCTCCCTCATCCGGACTCCGATTCTGCCGATTTTTTTTTTTTAAATCAGGTATTTTTTCACAAAGAATCTAGATCTACAATTAGATTTTTTATATTTTTCCCCAAAACGTACAGATCTGATCTGCAAACTTGCTACCCCAGAAAATTCCTGCAAAAAATTAAAAAAAATCTCCACTTTTGCCCAAGAAAGTGCTCTGATACCACTTGTTATAGATCTGATATGAAAATATAAGACAATAAAAATAAACCCAAGAAATAACAAGATCTGAATATAGATAGAAATGATTCACTTTATTGATCAAACCCTTAAGGTAGGGCAACACCACATATTCACTCCTTAAGGAAAGAGAACACTCCACAAGCCATATGCTTATTCATAAAATAATCCTTGACATCCCTCAATGTGGAGTCTCTAGCCTCTTTATAGGCCTCATACATATAATACCATGGGTCATTACCATGGTTCCCTCAATACCATCTATCTAATACCATGGGCCCATTACATTATTACTAACTACTTGTGGTCCCTTACATGATATGGGTTAACCACCTTGTTTATTACTATGGCCCATCCCATTATTATATTATTCCTTGGGTACCTCCCTTTGTACCGCATGTTATCCCCCCTAGGTATATAACAGATGATCTATCTGATGATGAAATTGAAACAGCCAAGACTATCAGGGCACTTTAGCCCAAGTTGATGGTTATGTTAAGTCCTTGCTCCCTTGAGGTTAGTCTCACTTCTGATCAGGAAATTGTTCAATCACCCAAGGCTTCTCATCACTCATATGTATACAATGAAGATCCATCTCACACACAAATCACATCTCCTCCACTTGAACAGAATGATCCCATTACTCATGCATTGGAGGAATATTACATTGCAAGCACACATGTACGATGCAAGTTACCTTTGATTCTTTTGTTTGCTTGCATGTCTTAGTCAAGAATGTGCTTCTGCTTCAAAGTTGCACGCAGTGTCATACAACACCATGATAAGTCCATGGATTGCTTGTCATGCACTTGCACTCACTTATGTCTTGTGGGCACTGTCAGACACGAATTGTGGTTTTCTTCATTATTATATTTTTGCTGCTTGCTAGTTCACACAACTAGGTTGCTCGCGGACCAAGTATTCACCAACATGGGTCTACCAATGTGCCAGTGGCTGCATTGGAAATATCACTTCATGTGATAAAGCCCATGCACCGTTAGTGTAGGAGTGCGATTAGTGTTTGATTTCAGTCAGTTTTCTTGCATATTTGTTTTCTTATTCACTTTGTTTGCTTGTTTGTTTACTTGCTTTGCTTTCACTTTTTCTTCCTCTGTTGCTTTGTTTTTTTGTTTGTTATTTTTCTTGTTTCGTTTGTAGGTTAGTTTTGCATGAAACCATTTATGACTCCTTAAACGTGCTGGGTGAAGTACAAAAGGGCTTGTACAACTATCGCTACTTGGTTATCTTTCACCTTGCCTTTGTATGAAGAGTTTGTTACTTTTAGTCCGTGATACGTCGAAGGAAAATACGTACTGTTCGAAGTGAACCTTGGTGAAAAACGAACGCTTGTGCGCTAACTTCTGTCACCTTCTTTAGTCAATTTTTTTTGGGTTAACCCTTGTCAACTCTGTCAAGTAGAATAAGGTGAGGGGCAGAACCTTAATAGGCACATTAGAGATACAATAAACTACTTCTCTACTGTAACAACCTCTTCTGCTCTCAATAAGTTGAGATCCCTCTTCCGCCTCTGAAATGAATAAGTGCTATGCACAGTTGAAAAAAATGAAAAAAGAAAAAATGAAAAAGGTGAAAGAAGAAAAGGGCTTCTTGCATAGGGAGGTGATGCAAGTAACTCTGTCGGGGTAATGATTAGGCTCGCTGGTAGTGGAGCCATGCTTCTGTTCCTATGTGACTCCATCGAGGTACTGTCCAGGCTTGCTGGCAGTGGAGCAACTCCATAGATGAAACTAAGACTCTGTTAACTATACTGCTTGTGCATCAATATACCCCTCAACCCCAACTGAAACAATTGTTTGCCTTGGCTTGGAATGTGTGTCATTCGACCAAGAGCTTGAAAGATGCTACATCTTACAATCAAGTGTGTGTGAAACAAAGATGAGCTTAGAGCTAAACAATACTTCCAGAGGTGTTCGACTTGTTTTTCATGAACAAGGTCCATTCAAAGAGCTTGAGTTCTATTAGTGTGTTTCCAAGTGTTGTAGTGGCTACAACCACCCTCCAAAAGTTTTACTTAGCCTGTTTTGGAGCCTCCTTACCAACCTTTCACAGCACTTTGTCTTTCTTCATTGAGTACACAAGCTTCAGTGTTTTTCATGCACAAAGGTAGTTTGTCGAGCATAGCATGATGCATTCCACCCACAGGTTGTTCACCCGAACTTGGTCCAGCTGCAAGTTGAGTAGCTTCCCCAAGAAAATTGTGCATTTATGGAGGCAAACCAACCTTCCCTCCATAAATTGCACAATTCTGTCTGGCAACCTGTTGGGCTCCAGAATTGTGCAATTCTGCAACCAACACTCCTAGCAGAAATTGCAAAAACTTCCCCAGCAGGGCTACTCAACCGAGAATTTTCACAAATCTGGGCACTAGCCAGATGCTCTACCCATAAATTCTACAAACCGCCTGGGCAGTCAGCCCAACTCCCAGCTAGGAATGCATATTTTTCTGAAGCATTCGAGCAGCTACATTCATGAGCAGTCCAGTTGACCAGTTCCACCCGAGACCAAGGAAACTTGACTTGCATGCATGCATGACTTGTTCTTCCCGGAATAGAAAAAGGAAACATGAAAAAGGCATCCCATGATTCAGGGAACTATTTTTAGTAGCCGGGGGTTATATGCAATGTTGTTTTAGAAGTTTCCCTCCAAGTGTCGCTTTTTCCTAGATTTGTGGCATGCGCGTCATGAGCCCAAACTTATTTATTTGACACATAAGAGCTCATTAGTTCACATGTTTATTCGACCTATGACATACCACAACACATACATGACACTTCAACACATCCGACTCAGTTATTCACGGGCAAGTGGCCTTAGCTTCTCTTTTTCAACATTCCTGTTGCTTTCTGTGTATTCACTTTTCTGAGTGTTGTTTGCTTGATTTCTTTGAATGCTTGCTATCGTTTACATGTATGCTAGCTTGTCCCAAATCTGTTTCAGTTTTCATTTCTATATCATTGTTGTCGCATGCATGAAACTATTTTGCATGAACGTTTGCCCACATGCATGTTGATCTCTTTGATAAATCTTTCATTCATGTTTTTCATGCACTGTCAATCACTTCTGCTATCACTTACTGTCACCATGCATTCATTGTCTTATTTGCTTTCAGCTTCTCATTGGCGAGTTGAGCCAACCTTGGCTTGGACTTGGCCTTAGTGAGACTAAATTGCATAATCTAGGGAAGGAAGGCTCTGCCTTCTCTCCAGAAATGCGCATTGTTTTGCAATACTGGCCTCTAAGACTATTTTGCGCATTTCTGGAGGAAAGTGACTGCTAGCCTAGGAAATTGTGCAATTTAGTCCCTGGACCGGTAGTCCTTCCCTACTGGAATTGTGTATTGCATAATCACATTAGCCAAAAACCAGTCTGGATTGTGCATTGCATAGATCCATCAGCCAGTCCTGCCTCCTAAACAACCCATACTGCCTTTCGTATAGTTCTAGCAGCCAGTCACCCAGCCTCCTAGAAGAAATTGTGGAATCTTGCTCATCAGGTTCCTAGGTATGTGCTGTGTCAATCCCCGATATTTTCTTTCATTTCGCAAATAGATTTATTGCCATGCATGTTTCTTGTCTCTAGATCTTTCAGGTGTTCATCTGTCTCGATGGCTTCCAAGAAAACGAGATCTCAGGACAATGATGGAAATGTTGTTGGAGCAGTAGCTGAGAAAGTGTCCTTTAGTTTGCGGATCTATTAAGACACAAAGTTGTATCTAGATAAGGACATCAAACTAAAATGTCAAGAGGTCAATGAAACATTTTTAGGCACTTTTGGTGAACACCTCAAAGACTATCAGGTGTAAGTGAACATTCACAAGTCAATCCTGTACCAGATTGCATGCAGGTATCTTGTGTTCCCATGCATGGACAAGATGCACTGGATCATCTCTCACACTGATCCTAAGATGATGACCTCGAGCAATGTCAGTGGGACAAAGCTTGCGACCTTATGGGAACAGGATTATGATGTGATGTATCAAATCTCAAATCCTATCACTGTCATGGAGACTCCATTAAGCTTACCCAACAACAATGCTAACTCTAGAGACATTTTAGAGGATTGGGTATAGGAGCCAGCTCGTTTTAGGATGACCCCCAACCAAGTCTACAAGACAAAGATACTAAGGAAGGCATACCAATACTTGATCATATTTTCTTGTTGACTGTATGGCCAAGCAAGCACGTAAACCTTTCCACATAGTTGGGTAGTTGCATTGGACCAATTGGCCAAAGAAGGAAAACCATGTAACTGGTCCAACATACTGGCTCATCAACTGAAAGAGCAAGTAATGAAGGCTTGACAGTCACCCAGAGGTATGCATGCAAATATTTACATGTCTGCCTACATCCTAGATGCAGTATGTGCTCGACAAGAGTTACCAAGCTTGGAGTGGGCATGGTCACTGATGGAGATTGCTGCAAACACATATTTCAAGTTGTTTTCCAAATGCAACTTCAAAGGAGTAATCACACGATTGTCCGATCATTTTGTTGTCCCTATGTACAAGATGATATTCGAACACGATCCACCCGACATGTCAAAGGAAGTAATAGAGGCATTGACAGGCATTGTAGATTGGTATGCCTCACCGTCTGACACTTTCATATGAATGTTCATTGTAGAGAAGCCTCCGCATGTTTTGCCAAATATTTCCTTGGACGGACTTGTCATGCAGGAAGTAGCATATCACATCTCGACAGGATTGACAGCTAGACTGTAGCAGAAGAAGAAGGCACCTTGGCCCACTCTTCTATTATAGATTGGGTTATATTGGATTCGAAGTACCAAGCAAGCAGATGTTAAAGAAGAACTAATGAAGAAGTATCCATTAATCCTCCGAAGCTATAATCGGTATGACCCACATTGCATTGTGAAGGATCACTGGATGAGAGTTCAGTTCAAATAGATCCACAAGGCCATTCATTGAGCTGAGGAGGACCCATTGAGATATTGCTATAGTTTCTCTAGACCCAATGAACCAGTTGGATTTGCTGTGGAGTGGTTAGCAAAGGAGCATGAAGCAGCATCAAGGAGAGCACCATCAGTGGTAGTAGTAGTAGTGGTAGCATAGCCAAGCATACCAATGTGCAAAAAAGGGAAGAGGAATATTTTCGATCAAATGGAGGAGGAGCAAATCTACTAGTTGTGGAGTACTAAAAATGTATGTTTTTAATGATAATTTCAACGGCTTTTCAGTGGGACTTGTGAATATTTTACATCATGAATGTGGAAAAAAATAAAGAATTATGACAAAATGTGTGGAATTAGTATGCAAGACTTAACCGCTGATAGTTGTCATTCTCCTGTGCAGGAAGGGTAAAGACGAGGAGCTGTTGTTCCAAAGAGAAAGACAAGAACTTGGTAACTGTTGTCCCTTTGACGAAGGACCGAGTGCAAACGAGGCTAAGCAGGTTGAAGCAAACCAGTCCGGAAAAGGAGGAGAAGGCACCAGCTCAGCGGAGGAGAAAAGAAGTGATTAAGGATTAACAGTTCGGCGAATCCCTCAGGATCTTCGATCCTGAGGGATCACTGCTTTATTTATCTTATTGCTTAGACATCTCCGTCGTCACCCTTATATAAAGGGATGACACTATTAGCTTTGGGGAGGATGCTTTATGTAACTTTCTGTTAAAGATTGAACTTTGATCATTGAGTCTCATTGAACTTGGCTCATTTTACTTTCTGTTTCATGCATTAATATAAACTTGGTGATTATCTTATCTCTGTTTCTGGATTAACGTAAAGCAGTGTACCCTTGAGGCTAAGGGCCTGGCCCCGGAGGACACTTGATTCTGTATCACTACGATTTGATTTCTACGTGGTTTGCTTATTGTCATTAGTTGGTAATCTAATATGATTTACAAGTTACATCATATGATCTGTTAAGATTCGTTCATTAAGGTTCTTTATATTGACTCTGCATTATATCACCAATACCTTCAGAGTTGATTGAATATTATTAGACTTGATTGAGCATTGTTATTATTTTGTTACGGAGCTCTTATGCTGTGTATTTATGTTGAGGAAATTATCTGAAAGATGTGTTCTTTATGATTCAGGGTTAATGTTGTTCCATTTTGAAACACAGTTGTAATTCCTGTTGATGAGTGGTGTTAAATCAGATTACTTTTCAAGGGTGTTGTGTGTGTATGATTTCCAAATGTTGTTCCATAATTAGTAATTAGTGTTGTTCCATTAGCGCGTGTTGCGTGATTTGCTTGGAGAATGAAAGATTGGAGTTTTGATTATAATGAGTGTATTTGAGTTAATAGGATAAAGCTTGATTACTACTCGCGAGGTTTAGTTATTCGATTGTTGTTCCATTTCAGAATTGTTGTTCCATTTTGAGAATTGTTGTTCCATTCTAGATTTGTTGTTCAATTTCTTATTTGTCGTTCTATTTTTACCTGCTGTTTCATTTATTCGCATTTCGTGTGAGAGACGATCTGTGGCTATAGTGAGCCTCGGCATTTACTGCCTCGCTCCCAGACCTGTGGTCCATTCTCTAATTTCCTTTCCATCAGTTTCCAAAGGGAGGGGCTATTGTTGTCGAACCATTGACTGATAAAGTTGCCTAGCTTTAAGAGTGTGTGCTTAGTCATTTGAAGTAACTTGGTCATAGACAAGCATCAGTTTACTCTTGTATTTTTGCAGAACGTTGTACTACTAGCATTACTATGACAAATAGCCTCAGATTGAGTCACTCTTTGAAATAACCAAACGCTCCCGGATTGACATATTAATGTGAGGTAATTAGAGGTGAAAGAGACCCTTTTTATAGCTCTACATTTTGGCGCCGTTGCCGGGGAAAGAGTGTAGCCATTTGTCTTTTTCAGAGTAGTGTACGAACCTGCTAGGGAAGAGTTGGATCTTAAAAATGAAAGGTAAGAACCTGCGTGCGGAGCATGTAAAAGCCCTGCTCCACTATCCGCTTTCCTAACAGATTTGCTATTTCTTTGTTTGAATAGAATTTAGTAGTTCATTTGAGTGCATGACTAAGCAGAAAAAACCAGAAAAGATTATTAAGCTTCCATCGAAACCCGAGAAAGCTAAGGGACCGGCGACCCTTGGCCGAACAACTTTCATAGACGAAATCTATAAGAAAACAGAATCTCAGCCATCAGTAGGTCCCAGGAAAATCATTTCTAAACAACCTACTAGTTCCCTTCAGGCCACAGGATCACCATCTGTAGCCTTTGCTGAGGTGCATAGTCAAACTTTAAAGCAGGACTTTCAAGAAATTGAAAATTCTACTCCAGAACTATTTCTGGAAGGGAATTTCAACAACTTTTGTGAAGGAGAAGGAGAAACAGGGGAAACCGAGGAACCAAAATCTCCCATTGGAACAGATCAGCCATTAAACAGCCCAGATAAGGGGAGCGCTGCGAAAATCATTGTTGAAGGAGTCCAATCTCCTCAAACATCAGGTATTCCTCTTATCCTAGATAAAGGAAGTGCCATTAAAACTATCCCTGCTAAAATCGTTCCCTCTCAACCTAGGAATACCCTCCTAGATATCCCATAAGGTTATTGGCATATATTCGACCATATGGCTCAGAACCAGCCAAATACTCAAACCTCTACATTGCCATATCCTATAGTGGATTCTGCAGCAAATGCGCCCATGAAAGTTATCCCTCTTCAACATATCCCTACATTTCACGGTCTCACATCAGAAGATCCGGATGCATTTTTATTCGAATTTGATGTGTTGTGCAGGGGATATGATTACACCACCGATCCCCAGAAATTAAAATTATTCCCCTCTACATTAAAGGGTGCTGCTTTAAGATGGTTTATGGGACTAGGTGGTGGGGTCATCAACAATTGGTATCAAATGAAAGAATCCTTCTTAAAAAAATATCAAGATTATTGTAGGTCTAGAGAATTGAAAGACGAAATATTCCAAATGACAGCCAAACCGAACGAAACATTAGAAGAATATGTGGAACGTTTTCAATACAATTTACAAAGATCTCCTTATGCATCACTACCTTTACCTGATAATGTGTTAAAAACTGCATTGATAAGGGGCATGAAGGAATAGTGGATTGAAACATTAAACATCATGGGAAAAGGGGATATTTATCAAGAGAATTTTGCTGACATTATTTATTTATGTATGAGGAGTTCGAGAGGCAGCACAAGAATAAAACCGGCAGAATATGGTCGGTTTGCAAGAGACAATAAAATATCAACAAAAGGAGTAACGCGTGTGGAGATTGGAAATTTATTAGGAAATTTTAAAACTGATATTCTAGGGACACTAACTACACAACTTGATATTATGCAGGCCAAACAAAAGCAGATGGAGGCAGAACAAAATTTGGCAATCTTCTGCCCCCGATGCAGAAAAAAACATAATCACAAGGAGTTTCCACTGGATATAGTCCAAACATGTGCCATCTGTACAAACGATCATCTTACGGAAAGTTGCCCCTCACTTCCGGGATTAAAAGCAGTATACAAGGAAGCAAAGGAAGAACCAGAATCAGTGTATTTGATCAACCAACGCCGCCAGTGGTAGCCAAGACAATCTGGTATGTTTTCAGACCCAACCTCTTCTTTTCAGCCTCCACAATATAATGCTCAACAATATAATATGTGGCAAAATCAGCCCCAACCCCCATTTTCAAACTGGTCACCACCATCGTTTCCTTCTTCAAACCCATGGCTGAATCTGCCAAGCCAATCTGGTTGGCCGAATTTCCCTTATACTCCACCATATTGGCAAAATAGCCCATACCCTCCGCAATGGAATCCCCCTACTTCACAAGGTTCACCCTGGCAGACAAACTGGCAAAGATCGATGCAACAGCCAGTAGGAACTATTCCGCAACCTCAACCTACTCTGCCAGCTTTACAACAAAATCCTCAGTCTAATCTGAGACCGCAACTCCCAGCCCAACCCAACTCTAATCCAAATAACAGACTGGTCCAATCTCTTCAAATCATAGAGTCACCAGAAATAGGACCTGACCTATGAGAGTGTAACGATCTTCAATTACGATCTGGACGTATCATTGAAAATGAGGGAGATAAAACAGTTCATATTGAAGATCAGTTATCAGGAGAACGTCAGTTGCTACAAGAGGATGTAAATAAGAAGCAGACTCATAATCAAGCAACTACATCCTCTCCCCTGTTCCCAGAATGATTAGTCATACCTCGACCTTTACAATATGCTGACTTTGACATTCTGGGAGAATTACAAAATTTGTATATAAAAATCCCGTTCCTCCAAGCCATTCAAGATATTCCTATATACACAAAAACTATTAAATAATTGTGCATAAAGAAACCAAGGAGGAATATAACAACTAATCCAAGAGTCCAAGTAATCGGTACTTTATCTGATCTATTATATGGGAAAGAAACACCCATTAAATATGAAGACCCAGGAAATCCAATTGTAACTGTTCAAATTTATGGTCAGACCTTGTCTAATGCCTTTGTTGATCTAGGAGCTGCAATCAATATTTTAACAACCACTACTTGTCAAAAGCTCAACATTACATTTGTAGAACCTACCTCTACTTTGTTAGAATTGGCCAACCGATCTATGGTTAAACCAGAAGGTACTCTTCACGATGTCATGGTCTCTGTAGATTCTTGGGAATATCCAACCAATTTCCTGATAATTAATCCAAAAACCTGACTTGATGGACACCCGCTAATCCTAGGTAGGCCTTGGCTTGCCACCACTGATGCTTACATTGGTTGCCGGCAAGGAAATATGACCATAACCAAAGGACCTGATATCAAGAATTTGGTTCGATATCCTCCAGCGCAGCCAAGTCTCACAATAATTAAAACTAACAAGTATACTGTATCATACCTTACTGATAACATTAGATCTCCATTGACTATACAAGAGGCACTTGATTTTAAAGATCAAACAGAAGATGATGCCATTAACAACTTCGTTAGTCAATCTGAATTCGGATCCTGCACACAATGTCACATGATAGAAGCAGCATTTGATAATGAATTAGAAGAAGATCCTCTGAAAGACACACATTATCAAACAATACCTGTTACTTCCGTCACAAATAGTAAAATTGTGGAAATTGAACCGGGAAAAACTTTAAATATCAATGCCAACCTCACATCTGAACAAGAAACTAAGCTCATCCATCTGTTAAGAAAATATCAACAAGAATTTGCATGGGATTACCCTGATATGAAAGGAATCGACCCACAATTGTGTACACACCACATTTATATAGAAAAAGATGCTAGACCTGTCCATCAACCGCAAAGAAGACTTAATCCTCATCTAAAGGATGTGGTAAAAGCAGAACTTCAGAAACTTTTAGATGTCAATTTTATTTATCCTATTTCTGACAGTAAATGGGTCTCTCCGCTTGTGGTGGTACCAAAAAAGAATGGGAAATGGAGAATTTGTGTGGATTACAGAGAACTCAATAAAGCAACACAAAAAGACCACTTTCCTCTCCCATTCATAGACCAAATGCTAGATACTCTAGTAGGAAAGAAATTCTTTTCCTTCCTGGATGGCTTCAGTGGATACAATCAAATTCAGATTGCCCCTGAAGACCAGGACAAAACTATCTTCACTTGTCCTTGGGGAACATTTGCCTACTGAGTTCTACCTTTTGGCCTATGTAATGCTCCTGCCACATTCCAAAGGGCTATCCTTAGCATTTTTGCAAATTTAATAAATGATGGACTTGAAGTATATATGGATGACTTTACACCCTATGGAGATGATTTCGATCCAGCACTAAATACCCTAGAAAAAGTCCTACAACGCTGCATAGCTACCAGACTTTGCTTAAGCCACGAAAAATGTTACATGATGATGACTGAAGGACTTATTCTAGGACACTATGTTTCAGCAGCCAGCATTCAGGTAGACCCAGCCAAAATTCTAATACTTTTGCTTATTCCCACTCCTACTACTCAAACAGAGGTATGCAGCTTTCTCGGATTTTCTGGTTATTATAGACGATTTATAGAAAATTATTCACACATTGTTGCACCTTTATATGCACTAACTGGTAACGTTGATTTTCTTTGGACAGAAAAATGTGAACATGCTTTCAAGGATTTAAAGAAGCTCGTATCCACAGCCCCAGTCCTTCAAGGACCAAACTGGGATTTTCCATTTCAGATATCAGTTGATGCCTCAGATACAGCCATTGGCACAATCCTTGGGCAGGAAGAGGATAAAAAACCATACGCTATCTATTACATCAGCAAAAATTTATCCCCTGCTGAATTAAATTACACTGTTACTGAAAAGAATTCCTAGCTGTAATACATGCTGTCAATAAATTTAGACATTATATCACAGGCTATCCTGTTATCTTGTATACAGATCATTCCGCCATAAAATATTTAGCAAATAAGCCTATCACAAATGCCAGAATAACTAGATGGTTGATCTTATTGCAGGAATTCGATATCACAATCAAGGACCGGCCCGACAAAGAGAATCCTGTAGCCGATTTTCACTCAAGAATGCCAAATTCAATTGATGCAGCAGCAGTTGAAGATCAATTTCTGGATGAACATCTATTTGCTGTTGCCGTTCGAACACCCTGGTATGCTGATGTTGCCAATTACCTTGCAGTAGGTAAGCTACCAAAACACTTAACCCCTAATGAATGAAAACAGATTGTTCATAAGAGTACTAGATTCTCCTGGATTTTGGGCTATTTGTTTCACAGAGGGGCAGACATGCATATCTGGAGATGTGTTCGAGAAGATGAAATCTTTGACATCCTAAAAGCCTGTCATGACGGACCATGTGGGGGACACTTCGCTGAGCATAGAACTAGACACAAAGTATTACAGACAGGATATTATTGGCCCACGATTTTCAGAGATGCAAAGAAATTTGTCCAAGCCTGTGACAACTGCCAGCGAGCAGGACATCCTGGTCAAGCTGACGAGATGCCTCTGAAACCATAGTTAGTCATCAAACCATTTGAGCGATGGGCTCTTGATTTCGTTGGACCCATCAACCCCTCATCAAATCAGAGAACATATATCTTGGTGGCAACAGAATATGTCACCAAATGGGTTGAAGCAGAAGCATTACCAAGAGCCACAGAGGACTCTGTCATACAGTTCCTGTTCCATCTATTTGTACGTTCTGGCCTTCCAAGGGAAATAATTATAGACGAAGGACCACAATTTGCTAGCAATAGGTTAGCTCCAACACTTAATAATTATCATGTCCAACACAAAATCACTACTCCATATCACCCACAGGTGAATGGACAAGTATAAAGCAGCAATAAGGTAATAGAATCAATCCTAACAAAAACCATTGCATCACATAGGCGTGATTGGGCTGCCCGACTACCTGAAGCACTCTGGGCCTATAGAACAACATGGAGAAGCACCACTGGTTACTCACCGTATCAATTAGTGTTTGGAAAACAACCCGTTTTTCCTATAGAATTTGAAATCCAAACATTAGGAACAACACAGGAAGTTGGCTTAGATCTAATCGAGGCACAGATTAATCGATTACAGTAGATCAATGAATTAGATGAAATTAGGCTCTCTGCACTACAAAATACAACATTGGTTCAATATCGGTGAGCTAAATGGCATGATGTGCTCATCAAAAACAAAGTCTTCCACGAGGGAGACTGGGCTTTGTTATATGACTCTCGGTTTCAGGACTTCCCTGGGAAACTCCAGACTCATTGGTTGGGACCATACGAAATCCAGAAGGTACATGACAATGGAAATATCACTGTAATCACCATTGACGGTTCTGGATATACCTTCAAAGTGAATGGCCATTGAGTTCGTCTCTATCGTAAACCACTCACTCGGGAATCCTTCTGCCAACAGCTACGCAAAGACACTGATATGGAGATTTTAGGAGAGGAAGAGAAGTCTTCCTCACCTGTAATTCATTAAGGAATTCATTTCTTTTTACAATTTGTAGATAATTTCTTTTCTTCAAAGTCGTTCGTGTACATATGTTTGAACCAAATGTGTCCTTTTGCTCAGAGATTTCGATTTTTGCCGTTCCTGAAACGAATGGCATTTTGCATGTTTCTGCTGTTCCTTTTCAAAAGGAACAACATTTTTGATTTCTCGATTTTTCTGCTGTTCCTTTTCAAAAGGAAAAACACTCTCGATTTTTCTATTATTCCTTTTCAAAAGGAACAACACTCTCGATTTTTCTGTTGTTCTTTTTCAAAAGGAACAACACTCAATTTTTTTGTTGTTCCTTCTCAAAAGGAGCAACACTCTTGATTTTTGCTATTCCTTTTTCAAAGGAACGAAGTCTGCTTGTTTTGTTGTTCCTTTTCAAAAGGAACAACACTCTTGATTTTTTTGCTGTTCCTTTTTCAAAGGAACAACGTTTGCTTGCTTTGTTGTTCGTTTTCAAAAGGAACAACGCTCTTGATTTTTGCTGTTCCTTTTTCAAAGGAATGACGTTTGCTTGTTTTGTTGTTCCTTTCTCAAAAGGAACGTCATTTTGAGTGTGTTGCTGTCCTTTTTTCCAAGAGAGATAGCATTTTTTTTATTTTCTGCTGGTCCTTTTTCAAAAAGAACGACATTGGTGTGTTCTGCTATTCCTTTGTCAAAAGGAACGACATTTGCACTTTTGAGACCTATGCTCCTTTGTTGTTCTTTTCTCAAAAAGGAACACTTCTAGCATACTTTTTCTCTCCTTGTGAAACAAGCTTATCCCTTTTGTTGATCCAAATTTGAGGATGCTTCTTGCTCCTGTTCTTTCAAAGTCTTTTAGAGATAGTTATGCACTTATGCAATGAATACAAAATCACAACATACTGAAATCAGGAAATTATAAATCGCTATCTTTATAAGGCTCTGTATTGGTAAGAGGACAGAAGGAAGGACATACTTATCTTTTGTTGTCATTGTCTTACTAATTTTGCCCTGATTGGTTATCTTTATCATGCCATTCTTTTTAATCCCCTTTGATTTTTGTTTAGGAATAAGAGCAAAGGGTTTATATCCTCCTATTGAGATGATAAGACTTCTTCCACCATTCCTACTCTTAAGGAGTGTTGAACCACCCTTTGTGTATATATAAGGAAAAGTGCTTTATAAAAAAAGAAAGTAAAAAACAAATGAATTATAAATTGTCAAATGCAGGATAGGGGGTCTCATCAAGAGCCAGCCTACCATGATCATGAGGATGGAAGTGAAGTGGCATTCCCACTATGGCCACCACACCAGGGATATGGTCCAAAAGGTATATCAAATAAACAAACCTTGGAACAGGAGGTCTCATCACGAGCCGGCCTGCCCACTCTTCGCCCCCTCCTCGTGAATGGCATTATGGCTAACTGGTTACCAAGCCAGCATAATGGCCTACACTTTGACATTACATTCCTTAATATGCACATAAAGGATCATGGTTCCAGGGGTGAAATAAACAAATCTGCCAAGGTTATGGACACCTATCGGCAGCAGAGCACTGTTAATGGTATCGAAGTCACATTGATTACACCAATAGGTAGGATACTAATACTCTTTTGTTTCTTATATCATAGGCAGTAATCATACATTATTTACCGACTTATGTATCGCATGAACATTTATTACACCAATCATGGCAAAGGAGGTGACAATGACCACTTGAGATTTCGCAAGTACGACAGGCGTCCTATCCCCCGGCCTTGCATCATATCACAGCAGCCTCTTACGTAATACGCGATCCAACTTTACGCCTCGATTTCGGTAATCTGTTGTTTTTTTAAACATGGCATATTTTCCTTTTTTGCTTCCTTTATGACTTGGTTACAGATCGGGTGCCACTCCTTTCTTTGACGGCTAAGACAACCTATCGCATTGTGGGGGGGCGAGGTTAACCTCATTATTCCCCGAGTTATGTGTCAGCTCACTATTCGGGAAAGATAGTGTACCAGGAAATGGCACGGTTTAACGGCATGAGATTTCTATTTTTTTCTACACAAGTCACTGTTCATAAGTCATTTTTGTTGCATACTCTGTGTTTTTTTCTAAATCCTACGATTATTACCCTCTCTGTGTTTCAAACAGCACAAGCAGTTGCTATTCCATTGAGAATCCACAGTGAAACCATGGGAGGCAGGGCAATTCGAAGCGAACCACAGGAGTTTACAGTCAACGCTGCTGCTCGGGAGATCCTGGAAAGAGCAGGATGGCTGACTTATCTCAGTCGCCTGCAGGAGTCCAATGAAACAGTGGCGATGGAATTTTTGCAGAACCTGCAGGAGGATCACTCCACAGTGAGGGGGAAACGGATAGCGGTCACCGACGATATAATCGCAGAAGTCTCAGGACTACCAGCCACCGGACCTGTATGGACACTAAAGAAGGAAAGACTACAGAATATCATGGAAATTTTCCAGGACGAAGGCCAGAGCTTAACGATTAAGGGGAAGGGAGTTCTGCTGGCAATGCTAGGAGAACACTCGGCAGAATTAGCAAGAACAGTACAAAGCTACATCACCTGTGAGGGGAGAAAAGACATGGTAAGGCCATGACATCTTAAACTCTTAGCTGTTCTAAAGCAGAAATGCTCTGTAAATCTTCCTGCACTTTTGAATTCTTTACTTCATGACGTCGCACGAAGCCTAAAAAAGGCACAGCATGTAGAGTCAGTTGTCAACCACCATGGATTAATCCGACTAATAGTTAGTCATAGCCTCACCCAGCAGCAAAGCAGCTGGGAAGAACTAATTGCAATAATTGAGGGGAGAGCGACAACACCTTCCCCAAAACGTAAACATACTACAAGCACACCTGAACGTCCGAAAAAATGCAGAGAATTAGGAAAACAAAAACATGCTACGAGCACATCTGAACGACCAGAAACACGCCAGGAATCAACAAAGTGTAAGCATGACAATGATACACCGGAACAGCCAGAGAAACGCAGAAAATCAGTCCGGTTAGCCCAGATAAGAGGAAGGGTGGAAAAACTCCAGGAAAGCACCAGCCAGCCAGTGGTAATTGAGGACGAGCAACCCTCACGGCCAGAAGTAGAAGAAGAACAAGTTGAAGGAGAAAAGGAAGGAGAGGTCGAGGAGGCCAAGGAATCCGAAGAGGAAAATGAGGAAGCAACTGAACATTCGGAAACAAAAGCTAAGCCTCCTGAGACAGAAGCTGAGCATCCTGAAACGGAAGCTGAGCATTCTAAGGCAGAAGCTGGACAATCCAGGCAGGAGGAGGAAATGGGACAGCAGGTGGGTAGCCCACCACAGGACCTAGTGGGAGAAGATGAATTGGCTGCAATCTTGGCCAATATGGGTGAGTATGGCCAACCTTCCACTCCATCATACCTCCGCGACAAATCCCAGGAAGAACATACATCCGAAAAACCAAATGCAGAAGAGGCAGAAGAAGGAGATTTGCCTGTTCATGATGAAAAGGGGATAGGAGACACTGAACGGGAACAATCTATTCCGAAGGCACCAGAGGAAATTATGGAGGAAGTAGGGATAGAAAAAGAAGTCACGGAAACAATTAGGGTTCCTACCCCAGAACAACCAGCACAAAACAATGAAGAAGCACCCCAGGAGAAAGATCCAGAGACTAGTCACGACCCAGAACGCAACAGAAGTAGGAGGGATCGCTGCTTTATTTATCTTATTGCTTAGACATCTCCACCGTCACCCTTATATAAAGGGACGACAATGTTAGCTTTGGGGAGGATGCTTTTATGTAACTTTCTGTTAAAGATTGAACTTTGATCATCGAGTCTCGTTGAACTTGGCTCATTGTACTTTCTGTTTCATGCATTAATATAAACATGGTGATTATCTTATCTCTGGGTCTGGATTAACTTAAAGCGGTGTACCCTTGAGGCTAAGGGCCTGGCCCCGGAGGACACTTGCTTCTGTCTCACTACGATTTGAATTCTGCGTGGTTTGCTTATCATCATTAGTTGGTAATCTGATATGCTTTACAAGTTACATCATATGCTCTGTTAAGATTCGTTCATTAAGGTTATTTATATTGACTCTGCATTATATCACCAATACCTTCAGAGTTGATTGAATATTATTAGACTTAATTGAACATTGTTATTATTTTGTTACGGAGCTCTTATGCTGTGTATTTGTGTTGAGGAAATTATCTGAAAGATGTGTTCTTTATGATTCAGGATTAATGTTGTTCCATTTTGAAACACAGTTGTAATTCCTGTTGATGAGTGGTGTTAAATCATATTACTTTTCAAGGGTGTTGTGTGTGTATGATTTCCAAATGTTGTTACATAATTAGTAATTAGTGTTGTTCCATTAGCGCGTGTTGCGTGATTTGCTTGGAGAATGAAAGATTGGAGTTTTGATTATAATGAGTGTATTTGAGTTGATAGGATAAAGCTTGATTACTGCTCGCGAGGTTTAGTTATTCGATTGCTGTTCCATTTCAGAATTGTTGTTCTATTTTGAGCATTTCTGTTCCATTCTAGATTTGTTGTTCAATTTCTTATTTGCTGTTCCATTTTTACCTGCTGTTTCATTTACTCGCATTTGGTGTGAGAGACGATCTGTGGCTGTAGTGAGCCTCGGCATTTACTGCCTCGCTCCCAGACCCATGGTCCATGCTCTAATTTCCTTTCCATTAGTTTCCAAAGGGATGGGCTATTGCTGTCAAACCCTTGACTGATAAAGTTGCCTAGCTTTAAGAGTGTGTGCTTTAGTCATTTGAAGTAACTTAGTCATAGACAAGCATCAATTTACTCTTGTATTTTTGCATAACGCTGTACTACTAGCATTACTCTGACAAATAGCCTCAGATTGAGTCACTCTTTGAAATAACCAAATGCTCCCGGATTGACATATTAATGTGAGGTAATTAGAGGTGAAAGAGACCCTTTTTATAGCTCTACACTAGTTTCGAGTAGATCCACTTGTAGAGAAAGAAGCTATGGCTATATATGCAAATAGGCAACTCGCAACAAGCGAATCATGTGTAGGCAGAATAACAATAAGATAATGGAAGAAGTAGAGAAGGAGTTGCATGAGCTGAGGGAGCAAGTCTTATACAAACAAGAGCTGCGCAGACAGGAGAGGGAAGCACATCATGAATAAATACAGCAGGGGGCGCAACATGTGCCAACAAATGAAGTAGTGCCTGGAAAAGTAGTTGATTCATATGAACATCTGGCATTATGCGAACAAGGTGAGCCATCATAGGGGCATGAATTTGATCATGAGATAGAACAGGCACTTCAATAGTTGGATGTAGACATGGAGCAATAGGAGTTGGAATATGACAGTGACCTCGTGTCTCACCACAAAGAGGTCGACTCACCCGCTTCAATGCATCTTGTTAGCGCTTGAATTTGGCCTCAGGCTGAAAAAGACAAAATCCAAGGCAACATCAAACCACCTAGCCTCGTAGCTAGCCCTACGGGGACAGGAGAGGGCTCTCTTCGGGTCTATCTCGGCAAAAGGTATTCAAAGGGCGGAGATGACCAATAAAGAACATTAATTTTAGGCTAGTAAACTGATAGGGAAAGTTTGATTTTAAATTTTTAGAGTTTTGTTGGAAAACTGAGCACAGCAATTTTGGGTGTGGGGACAAGACACAGTTTTTGCAGAGGTCTTTTTGGGGCAAGGTAGGAGATTGTCTTGATGCCTTTAAATTAAGTGAATGGATAGAAATTACTGGTGAGGAGCTAAAGAGAGCAAGAAACCTTCGAGAGTTCTCCTTAGACAGATGAAAACATAGATATTAAGCGAACTTAAAGGCAGAGCATAGAAACCATGAATTCTACCTTAACACTTCATTTACTTAATGTGCAGAAAAGAGAAGTAGGAAAATGATACACATAACAAACTTACAAGTACATGAGAGAAGCACACCATCAACACAAAACACCACAGGAATCCCAAATAGTGCTGCAAAACCCTGGTCTTTCCTTTGCCAAAATTGCAGAGATACAAAGAGTAAAACAGTCTAAGCTTATCCCTCAAGAGTCCAACCATGAAAATGACTAAGAAAGTACATAATATAGGCAAGCTAAAAAACTTCCTTGCCTCTAGGGGTCGAGCTCATCATCCTAGGAGCTGTTTCAACCAATTCTAAACTGACCACTACAATCTAGGCAATCAAAACAACTTGCCTCTATAAGCTAGGAAACCAATTCATTCATTAATTTTTTGCCATTTGATGAATGAATATTCTAGAATAGGTAAAAAGTGTCATGTCAATCATGAAATTACATCAAATACATCAAGGAGGATGAAAAATCCGACCAAAAAGTCGAAACTAGTCAGCGTTTTCCTGTGCTGAAGATGCAAAACTGGCAAATTTTCCCAACGCGTAGCGCGCCATTTCTCAACGCGTAGCGCAGTTGCAAAATAACAATGAAAAAATCTCCCTGACGCGTAGCATGCCCCTGACGCGTAGCACGCCTCTCCTGACGCGTAGCGCGCCCCTGAAACTGCTCAACTTGCTCAAGAACTCCTCAAATCGACTTTGCAAGGATTCACTTAGCTTGTAAGAGGCAAATGAGTTGCAAATGAGGAGTGATGTGCTTTTATAGGTTTCCTTTTGATTTTTACTTTCCCAAAACCCACTTTGTAATGTTTTGAGTGTTGACACTTTTTGAATTAATTGGCTCTGACCTTTGATTTCTTTTCTTTGAAAAATTGGTTGAAATGATGATTTCTTCTGCAAATTTTTGCAGGGATAGCTTCTAGGATGCTTTGGCAAAGGAGACCAAGGCTGCACTTCGACATTTGAAGAATTTGAAATTTTGAGAATTTTTACAAAAATGAGATAATGACCTTTGTTTTCAAAAACAGAGTTTTTGAGAACAAGGTGAAAATTTAGATGTACAATGATGAGAATTTTTGAAATAATGTTTAATGAAGGACATCCCTCTGGCCTGCTGGTCCTTTATGACCTCTGAAGACAAAAATGCACTCAACCCTAGACCTAAGACCTTAAAACTTAAAGCAAGATGAATGACCCTTTGAATATTTTATTTACTTGAACAAACCTGAACCAGCAGTGCCAAACAAGAGGGGAATAACGACACAAACTCCCTCCACCAGGATTATGGCATGCCTAACGGAATGCAACATGTCACACTGATGGGACACCTAATCATGAAATGCAAAGAGCTTTGATCTCTGGTGGAGGGCTACTAGACCGACTCTAACATTGGCTCCAATGGGGATGGTAGCTCCTTGGAGGTGCCAAGAACCGCAAACCTCTGGGAGAGCAGACCAGTGCTTTCAACCATTGGGCGATGGAGTCATTATTTACTCATTTGACACAAAATCTGACAGCTTTAGTTACTGCAGATTTGATTGAAAATTGGACACAACTTTGACCCAAACTAACTCAATTGTGGACAGAAAATGGACTGATAAAAACACCTTGACAAACCTCAGACCAACCAATCTCCATCTTCAGAATTATAGCCTTCACCGCAGGCCCCAGACTGAGGATGAAAGATCAGCACACACATGCGATAAAACAAAAGTAAAATGGTATATACAATGATGGTGACAAGAACAGAAAATGCTCAGACATGGTACCTCTTCAGCAGCCGACCATTGATCGACCCTCCGGGATAATCATCTCCGTTCATTTCCTTGAGAAGAAAAGCATTTTGGCCACGATATGCTGCGATCTTATAGGGACCCTTCCATAAATTATCAAATTTGTCGTGCTTCCCTTTGTCTTCATTCCGAGCATCCCACTTCAAAACCACATCATCTATTTGGAAGTCATCTGATTTTGCTTTCCTGTCATAAATCTTCTTTATGCGCTCTTGCAACTTGAGAGTATTGTGAAGAACCTCCTCCCGTGTCTGCTGTAAATGAATCATTTGATTAATCTGCCGTTGCATGGGATCTTCCTCACTATCAGCTTCTTGAAGCAATTTGACCACCGAAATAACGAGCGAAGTAGGAAACACTGAATCTATCCTGTACACCAACTCAAAAGGAGACATGCCAATTGGCTTTTTATGACTTACCCTATCAGCCCACAGTGCATTCACTATTTTTTTATGCCAGCTCTTCTTATTGATTTCCAGCAACTTTTTAATGATATTTACCAAGGACTTATTTGAAGATTCTGCCAACCCATTTCCTTGCGGATGGTAGGCGGTAGAATGCCCCAAGATGATATTATACTTGTAGCAAAAGTCAACCATTCTCTTTGATTTAAATGCTGCTGCATTATCTGTAATTAACTTTCTTGGACAACCAAAACGTGACAATATATTATTTTCAAGGAAAGAAATAATTACCGCATCCGTGGCCTGCCGAGTGGGAATGGCTTCAATCCATTTTGTGAAGTAATCTGTAGCTGTCAATATCCATCTATGCTGTCTTGACGATGCCGGATGAATCTCACCAATAAAATCCAAGCCCCACTGCTGAAATGTGCGCTGACTTCAATTGGTTTGAGAGGAAATGGCTGCAATTTCTGTTTCCCCTGAAAAATTTGGCACTCATGACAACTCTTAACAACTTTATATACATCTGAAAACAATGAAGGCCAATAAAAACCTGCCCTTAGGATCTTATTTGCTGTAGTCTTCCAAAACAAATGACCCCCATAGTCACCTTTATGAAAATCTTCCACCACTGTTTTGGCTTCCTCCTCAACCAAACAATTCAGCAATATTCCACCGGGGTCTTTCCAATATAGTGCAGATTTAAGGATGCAAAACTTGGCTGCTTTCAACTTCAATGTCCTACTTTTATTTCGAGGCATCCTAGGAGGTGAAGACAAATTTTGAAGTACATATACAATATCAGCATAGCAAGGAGAAGAAATAAAGATGTCAGATACCTGTTGTGCTGAATTCTCCTCATCTTCATCGGACATGGCAACTATCAAATTGATGTCTAGGACATGTAGATTTGTTTCAGCCATCAATTTCGCAAGACCTTGCCTTTTGATCAACTTAGTGGGTTTAATTTCCACATCATACTCTAATAATGCAGCAATCCACTTTCCCCGCCTTCCTTTTGGTTCTGCCTGTACCAGCACATCCTTTACTGCCGCGTTAGGAACATATGCTATAATGTGGGAATGCAATATATACGCACGGAAATCCTTCAGGGCCTTCACAAGAGCAAGCGCTTGTTTTTCGATTATGTTATACGTCAACGCTCCGTCTCTTATAATACGGCTGAAAAAAGCAAAGGGCTTCTCAACTCCATCTCCTTTTTGCATTAATACAGTTGCCAATGTGTGCTCAGAGGATAATGAAAACAAAATAAAATCTTGTGTGTAATCCGGACTGATTAGAGTAGGGACTGAAGATAAAACCAACTTTACCAAATTGAAAGATTCTACCGCCTCTTCGGTCCACTTGAGATGGCTGTCCTTTTTCAGCATATTTGTGATTTCTCTAAGGTGCTCAGCAAGATTCGGAATGAAGCGACGCAGAAAATTCAGCTTACCATTAAAGGACTGTATTTCTTTTTTGTTCCGGGGCTGCTCAAGTTGCTGAATAGCTTCAACACGTGTAGGATCTATACAGATGCCATCTTTGGAAATGATGTGGCCCAAGAGCTTGCCTTCACTCATGGCGAAAAGACTCTTCTTTGGATTCAGCGAAATACCATATTTTCTGCACTTTTGAAAAACAACTTTCAAGTGATATAAATGTTCTTCATCATATTTTGAAAATACAGTCAAATCATCAAGGTAAACAACTAAAAATATGTCTTTCTCATTGGCAAAGGCCATGTCCATCGCACGCTGAAAAGTGGCACCTGCATTTTTCAAACCAAATGGCATTTTTGCATAATGAAATGTTCCCCATGGAGTAGTGAATGCGGTTTTGTCACGATCATCCTCATGCACCAAAATCTGATTGTACCCGGAATAGACATCGAGTAGCGACATCCTTGATGCTCCAACTACTCGCTGCAATATATGATCCATTTTGGGCAGCGGATAATTGTCCTTTAAAGACACCTTATTCAAATTTCTGAAGTCAATGCATAAATGGATCTCACCGGTCTTCTTTCTTATGGGTACCAAATTGGATATCCAATTGGAAAATCTGATAGGTACTATGATTCCAGACTTGTACAACCTATTCACTTCTTTTTTTATCAATGGCAGCAATTTAGGATTGATTCTCCTCAACTTTTGGCGGAAAGGCTTTTGATTTGGCTTTATAGGAATAGTATGCTAAATGATATTAGTATCATATGTTTTGAGATCTGAATAATCCCATGCAAAGACATTAGAAAACGAAGCCAACAATCTAACATACTCCTTCTTTACCTTTGGTGACAATGACTTAGATAGCTTTACCATCTTGGGATTCTCAATTGCTCCAATGTTTACCTCTTCAACACCTTCTTCAGTTGGTCTCAATGTCGGCTTGCGGGCCATATCATCTTGATCAGAAAGCTCTTCCAAAGGAATCAATCCTTTACGTATAAAATTATCCTTAAGTTGCAGCACATCCATTTGATTTACCTCATCTGGTTCAATATCTATGGAAATGTCTTTAAACTCACCTTCAATCTGCAGAAAATCTTTGATTTCTTCATCATCCTGGAAGACTTGCCAACATCGTTGATTATCCAGAACTGTGGGGCGGTGTTTCACATAAATCTCAAATTTGTTGCTGGAATTCATTGGAATTTTTAAGTTACTTGCTGCCTTGGCCAATGCATCAGCAACACCATTTTGTATGCGGGGCACACATGTCAAAGTATGTTCAGAAAATAATTTCAAAATATCTAGGACAGCATTTCGATATGCTCTCATGCGAGGATGCTTGGCCTGAAACTCACCTTTAACTTGCTTTATCACCAACTCGGAGTCGCCATAGACTGCAATCTTCTTTGCTTTCAACTTGCGAAGAATTTTAAGGCCAGCAATAAGAGCCTCGTATTCTGCCTCATTGTTTGAACAATCAAATGCTAGTTTATAAGAACACACTCTCACCTTGCTTGGGACTTTGTCTCGGGCAGAAAAGGGACTTCGAATCCACACACCAATACCAGCACCATCGCTGCCCACAGCGCCATCGAAATCCATGGTCCAAAGACCATATTCATCTTCCTCCAACTGCTGAAACTGTGTTGCCTCTGTTTTTTCTGTTTGCTGCCCCTTAGGTTCAGTTGTTTGCCTCATGGCAGCTGACTTTTCTTCTCTTTCCTTTTGTAGAACTTCTCTAAAATTTTAAGTAATCTCTGGTATATCTTCTGCCTGAACTAACTGACTATCTATCTCATTAAAATTATCAGCAAACAAAACGAACGACTCCAAATCTGTATGTACATAATTTACAAGATGATTTATTGGCTTTTCTTTGCTAGTTATCATGTATTTCATCTTTTGCTCCTGATATAATTTTCTCATTTGACCGAAGACTAGAATTGTAGCATAAGAAAAATATAGCTGAAGTGTACCTTTCAACTTAGCTCCCCAAGATCTTGAAAGCAACATACCAAAACGCGGAGGAATATCCACCACAACCACATCCATCAAGACATTCTTAGCTGGAATTTGATCTAGGCTTACCACCAAGTCCTTGATCAATCCAATACACTTTACCCCGCTGGAATCAAATGAATACAAATCATGATATCTTCTTGTGATGTCCAATCCCAGCCTTTCCATGATTGCCTTCGGCATCAAATTGTGCGAAGCACACGAGTCAAACATAGCATTATGTAAAACATACTCGTGCAACCTCAAACTGATATAGAAGGGAGGAACATCATTTATAGGAGACTCACCATTTAAAGCAGGCCCAAAAATTAATTTCGGCTGATCATATTCTACATTAACCGTGTCAAGCATTGGATCAATATTCAGAATTTTGGAAATTTGACCTCGGTAGGTGGTGTTTTTCATGATTTCAGTCAATGGAATAGACACTTTCAGCTTTGAAATTTCATTCTCCAAACTAAATGCTGAAACCTTTTGACCTTCTTTGGCCGGAACTTCTCTTCTTTCAACTTTATCCTTCATTATTCTTGGTGACTGATTTACCTTATCCGCTGAAGATGATTGACTTGCTGGGGGATCAATTATATCTTTTCCTTTTGTCTGTGGGGAAGTTGAATCATTTTTTGCTGAAGTATCTTTCCTCTTCTGAATGGGATTTATAGGAACAGCTCGATTTCTTAATTGTCTCTGCTGAGTGGACAAAGCATTGAGATATCCTCTTTGGTACTCCTCCGATTCTTCCACGAGGGCCGCATAATTTGATAAGATATAATTCTCATCTTGATGTATGATGGAATTTCTCACCAATTCTTCTTCTTCTATAATATAAGTAGGAAAATCATCAGGAGTGAAAAAGTGATTTTCCTCTCCTATAGTATCACCTTCATCCTCGAATTCTTGGCTAACAAAATTCTGCTGAAGTGGAGGTTTTATTTGTTGTTATACTGTTGTTTCTTGTGCCCTTGATTCACGCTGCTTAATTCTGTATTGTGGTTGCAGCGGACCTCGGAAATTAGGATTACGGATCTGCGGTTCCAGCTTGCTGAGATGAGTATTTTCAAGCAACCTTTCTACCCTTTCTACCTTGCGAAGGAGCTGATCTGATGTAGAAGCTTCTTCTTTGATTGTCACTCGCTTTTCGGCTTTCATCGTCACTCTTTTATCATTCAAATTCGCTTCAACACTAACAGCGATTTTCTGCATATCTTCCAAGGTAGGTGGATCTCTATCTCACAATGAATAGGCCATCTCCAGATCAAAGCCATCCGGGAATTTGAGAAGTGCTGATTTTCTAGATGGTCTTAAATCATCTGGAATAGCATTGTAAACTGTGTTAAATCTGATAATGTAATCTTGGACAGACTCACCATGATTACGTTTGGGATTGTTGTACTCAGCATTGATCTGAAGTGGATCTTTTCTAATTTCCCATCGATCTAGAAACTGTGTCTGAAGTTCTTCCAATGTGGGTATGCTTCTAGCTGTCAAACCTCTGAACCATTTTCTTACTTCTCCTCCGAATGTTTGTACAAACAAACGCATAGTTACATCCTCTTCATCTATCTCATATAGATCAAAGAAAGTTGTCATCTTGTCTATATGCTGCTGAGCGGAAACACCCTGAGGAGTGCCATCAAACATGGGAATTTTACTCTGATAATCAGCTGGCGTATCATGCAGATTTTGAGGAAGAGCAAGTGGGCCAAACCGGGCAGCCATTGCTTTAGGTAGATTGGGTCTAGGAGTAGCAGGTGGAGTAGGTGTAGCTGTAGTATGAGGGTTATAGGGAGGTGTAGGCAGAGGAGAAGCAATATGTGATGAGGAAGGAGAATTGACTATGGACTCAGGATGTGTAACTATAGGGGATATAGAAATAAAAGGAGGATTGGTCTGTTCGTGCATAACTGAAGCCGTGATAGTAGATCCAATATTGCTAGATATAGTTTCAAGGAAATCAGCAAGATTAGTAACTTGGATATCTGTCTGAAGGTGTCTTAGGATGAAATTTTCAACCAATTTATTGTGTCTCTCGATTTCAAGGGCATCAGCAAAATCAAGGTTGGGAACTAGAGAATCAAGTGCACTTTCAGATTTGGTTTTGAACAAAGACAACTCAAAACTCTCGTCAAAATCAATGTCTTCAAGATACTCAAAAACAACTGGACATGAATGAGATTTGAATATATGATTAGAATCTGAAGCCAGTTTGGATATCAAGGAACAAATAACCAATCAGCCTGTGAAAACTCTCAACTAATCATCCAAAAGTTCAGAGTTTGCAAATGAACTGGGGTAAAATGCAATCGAAGTGCTGTATTCACAAGCTCACGGAGATTGACTGAAGCAGCGTTTATCTACTTCCGCTTATGCAAAGCAAAAGCGTTTCGAAGGCTACCTGGCATAACTTCAGGCTCCGTCTAAGACTTATGAAATAAACACATCAATCCACAAACAAGTTTGTTCTCCCTAGTATGGTCGCCAATATGTTAGCGCTTGAATTTGGCCTCAGGCTGAAAAAGACAAAATCCAAGGCAACATCAAACCACTTAGCCTCGTAGCTAGCCCTATGGGGACAAGAGAGGGCTCTCTCCGGGTCTATCTCGGCAAAAGGTCTTCAAAGGGCGGAGATGACCAATAAAGAACACTGATTTTAGGCTAGTAAACTGATAGGGAAAGTTTGATTTTAAATTTTTAGAGTTTTCTTGGAAAACTGAGCACAGCAATTTTGGGTGCGGGGATGAGACACAGTTTTTGCAGAGGTCTTTTTGGGGCAAGGTAAGAGATTGTCTTGATGCCTTTGAATTAAGTGAATGGATATAAATGATCGGTGAGGAGCTAAAGAGAGCAAGAAACCTTCGAGAGTTCTCCTTAGACAGATGAAAACATAGATATTAAGCAAACTTAAAGGCAGAGCATAGAAACCATGAATTCTACCTTAAACACTTCATTTACTTAATGTGCAGAAAAGAGAAGTAGGAAAATGATACACATAACAAACTTACAAGTACATGAGAGAAGCACACCATCAACACAAAACACCATAGGAATCCCAAATAGTGCTGCAAAACCCTGGTCCTTCCTTTGCCAAAATTGCAGAGATACAAAGAGTAAAACAGTCTAAGCTTATCCCTCAAGAGTCCAACCATGAAAATGACTAAGAAAGTACATAATATAGGCAATATAACACACTTCCTTGCCTCTAGGGGTCGAGCTCATCATCCTAGGAGCTGTTTCAACCAATTCTAAACTGAGCACTACAATCTAGGAAATCAAAACAACTTGCCTCTATAAGCTAGGAAACCAATTCATTCATTAATTTTTTTCCATTTATGAATGAATCTTCTAGAATAGGTAAAAAGTGTCATGTCAATCATGAAGTTACATCAAATACATCAAGGAGGATGAAAAATCCAACCAAAAAGTCAAAACTAGTCACTGTTGCGTTTTCCTGTGCTGAAGATGCAAAACTGGGAAATTTTCCCAACGCGTAGCGCGCCTCTGACGCGTAGCGCACTTGAAAAATAACACTGAAAAAATCTCCCTGACGCGTAGCGCGCCCCTGACGCATAGCGCGCCTCTCCTGACGCGTAGCATGCCCCTGAAACTGCTCAACTTGCTCAAGAACTCCTCATATCGACTTTGCAAGGATTCACTTAGCTTGTAAGAGGCAAATGAGTTGCAAATGAGGAGTGATGTGCTTTTATAGGTTTCCTTTTGATTTTTACTTGCCCAAAACCCACTTTGTAATGTTTTGAGTGTTGACACTTTTTGAATTAATTGGCTCTGACCTTTGATTTCTTTTCTTTGAAAAATTGGTGGAAATGATGATTTCTTCTGAAAATTTTTGCAGGGATAGCTTCTAGGATGCTTTGGCAAAGGAGACCAAGGCTGCACTTCGACATTTGAAGAATTTGAAATTTTGAGAATTTTTACAAAAATGAGATAATGACCTTTGTTTTCAAAAACAGAGTTTTTGAGAAGAAGGTGAAAATTTAGCTGTACAATGATGAGAATTTTTGAAATAATGTTTAATGAAGGACATCCCTCTGCCCTGCTGGTCCTTTATGATCTCTCAAGACAAAAATGGACTCAACCCTAGACCTAAGACCTTAAAACTTAAAGCAAGATGAATGACCATTTGAGGATTTTATTTACTTGAACAAAGCTGAACCAGCAATGCCAAAAAAGAGGGGAATAACGACACAAACTCCCTCCACCAGGATTATGGCATGCCTAACGGAATGCAACATGATCACACTGATGGGACACCTAATCATGAAATGCAAAGAGCTTTGATCTCTGGTGGAGGGCTACTAGACCGACTCTAACACATCTAAAATATGAGCAAGTCTCAGATGAACAAGGAGGCACTGAGACCCTTGGTGATCAGTCAGAAGAAGAGATGCACAACATCTTGTTTGATGAATCCCAACATAGAGTTGTGCAGTCTCATAGAGTATCACTCGGGAGGATCAAACATCCCATATGCAAGTTGAAGAACGAGTGATCATGAATGGTGTGTGCAAAAATCTAGCTGCCTTGGCCGATGCAACTAGAGTATATGTTGAAGCCACTAGCTCAAGTGTTCACTTCCTAATCACTGAGAATGAGCTAAAGGGACTAAAAAGGGCCAAGAAAGGAGGAGACTTGGTGACAATGTCCACCTGATCTGAACTGAAGAAGGCTATATTAGATGAAGTATTGTCTCTTGACATAGCTATCCAATAATTGTACTCCAAGTTTGGTACCATGCACAACGCAATCTTTCATCTCAACGGATAGCAGCAGCAATGTGCTAGAAGAGCAGGCATCTTGATGCATGTGCATGTTGTTGTTTATGACATGAAAACACGGATGATGAAGTACAAGGGAGCCCCACTTCACTTGCCTAATATGACAAGGGTCAATGCGCTCGAGCTGAAGGCATGCATCCAGAGTGGAATTTAGAATTATGAAGATTCCCAAAGTTCATCACTAGCATACAGGCCTCCCATGCATGAGTATTCAAGATTATGGATATTGTGGTGCATATGCATGTGATCCCATCAATCGAGACTCTCACCCAGGCGAAGACCAAGAAGAAGGTCCAACTAGAGCTTGACTCATACTTCGACAAGTTGATGTGCATTGCCACCAGACTAGGCTTGCCTATCAATGCAGACATGATGCACAGGTATGTTGTTGGACCAGCCACATTGAAGACAATGATGTGCATTCTTTCAGACGAGTTGGATAGAGGAGCTCGAGAAATGTAACCGAATACTATGGAGGAGAAGATCAGGCTTTAGATAGATGTCACCATGGAACACACAGACACTATCAGAGACTATAGAGCTTGGCATCAATATGTTACTATTGATCAGCATGAGGATGTTTAGCATTTGGACTTCTATAGTTGTCAAAGTTAGAGTGATGTATAGTTTGGCTTGCTCAAGCCATTATGTTCGGATGGGTACATGTGAATTGTAATGTTGATTCATGCCAAGTGTAAGTCAAGTGTCAATAGTGAATGTAATAGTTATAGAGTAGGTGGAGAGTCATGAGGGTGGTTGAAGAGTCACAAATGGGAATGTCAAGGGCCACCCCACACTTTGCTATAAATAGTCCCTCATAACTCATTGTATAGGCTTTTGGTCAGCCAAGCTTCTGATAAGACTATCTTGGAGAAAGCTTGGATAGTATTGTAATGCACCTTGGCTTCTCCACTATACAGAGCTAGTTCATCTCTTTGGAGGAGCAAGCGGATGTGGCTATAACATTCCACTACTGGGGCTAGCAAGTTTACATGGATATATTGTATGATTGAGACTTACACTTCTTTATATAATAAGATCCATCACATTTTCATACATATGTTGTTATTTTAGATAGACTGTTATAGTTTCTTAACAATGTATGTTGTTTAAATTACGTAGTTGTGTGTGAACTACTTCGTATGCAATTATATGAATCTTGTTGTAGATGTGTTGTTGGTTTAACCATCACTTCGGATTGTCGATTGATCTGCTTTCTAGCTTGTGATGCATCTTCACTCATGTGTTCTCTTCTCAGCTGAGTATTGCTACAGGTTTCCAAGGGGTGCACTCATATCACCCCCCATGTGTTAGAACCTCTCATTCACCTTCCTTAACTCACTGCAGTGGTCACTCCCTTGCTAGTGGCAAAGTTATATTACTTGCTTCTATGAAACATTGCAGTCAAGGCTTTACCTTACAACCTACTACTGAGATTTCTACACCAAACGGTCTGAGGTCTAATTGGGACTTCTTACCATGGAGATCCCCTTGAGATGTTGGCAGGTCCAGCACTGTCAACACCTTCTCTGACTCCAAAAAGAGTGGGATGGAAAAATACTTAGGTAAAATCCTGCCTACATCAACAAATTTGTAGTAAGATTGTAGGTTAGGTTATGGATCAGGCTCTTGAAGCTCTTTGAGGTATTTTTCTTCTTATTTTAAGGTGATTTCTCCTTCTTGCATCATTTCCTATTGCTCCTATAGAAAACCATGTTTCTCTTGTAGCTGGTTTGTTTCCTCCTGCAACTCTTCTTTTTCTTCTTGTAGCATGGAAGCTTGTGCCTTGGGCTTCTTAAAGGTGACCTCCTTGGTGGTGGGCCTTCCCACAGGGAGGACATGTTGCCTAGTTTTGATCTTAGGAGAAGTAATTTCTTCAATCTTCCCCTCACTAGGTCCCACTTCTTCCTTCTTGCTTGATGAATCCTCTATGGTGATGGGGACCTTTGTAGGAGGCTGAGGCTTTAATTTCCTTATCCTTGTGCTCTTCCTTGTCTTGAAGTATAGGGGAACTTCTCTAAGCTACCCCCTTTTGGCTTGACAGGTGTACCCAATGTGGCCAATGTTGTAGCCACTTCTTGCTAATTATTTCCTAGAGAGAATCTAGTTTGATGTCCTTGTTTCTCTATCCCTTGAGACTTTCATGTCTCCTTAGGGCTCTGTTTTTCTACTACTTTTTTCTCTCCTTCTTCTTACTTAATTTCTGCTTCTTCTTCCTTTGTTTTTTTGCCTTATCTTCTTCGTTGGTTTCCATTTTTTCTTTTCCTTCTCTACCCCCATTACTCGAGGCTGGTGTTCCCTCTATCTATGTGGAGGTTACATTTTGTGTTTCAATGAAAGTTTCCCTATCCATATCTACAAAGTCACTCCAGAGTACAGGGTACTGTAAGTGGTTGAGTGCATCTATAACAATAAACTTTATGAGGTCATGGTGAGAAATGCGTTAGTGCTCCCCTCTCCTCACTTTTTGGCTCATCTCAATGATAGACTATAGTAATAAATCAGGAACATTGTGACTTTGTGGGAAAGGAAATTCTTCTTTGAATCTTAACTCATAGAGTAGCCTAAAATAGTAGGCATATGCAATGCTCAACCTCCCCTCAGAGGACATGTATTTGATAATGAGGTAGGCGACTTCATCCCATGGGTAAGGTAGGCTCTCCCTTATCACTCCATTTTTGTCTTCTATAGGTTTTTCTTTCAAAATGAAGAAGATATTCCTAGTTGTGACACTCATTACTTTGTCCTCCTTGATAAATCAAATTCCTAAGGGTAATGTAGTCACTATTTTTATGATTTCAACATTTAGAGAGATGGAAATGACTCTAACAATGGTGGTGGCAATGTATGCTCCTTGAGGATTTAGTGTGATGACAAATTCCCGAGATATCTCACATCATAGCCTTTCAACATTTCAAAGAAACCCAACCACTGATGTCTCTCAATAAAATTTACCACAGGAGGATGTCGATGAATTCTATTTTTTTCTGTGGACTCTCTTCTCTTAAAACTTCTCCTCATTTCGCCTACTTCTCCTTCTCGAGGATACTTAGGTGTATTTCAAATTATGGCCCTAGAGTAGCCTTAGTTGTAGAGACTGTGTCAAATTTTCCCTTTTTATCAGGGGGGAGAAGGATGCTAATAATTTGTTAACAAAAAATACCTTTCTTTGACCATATCTTGCTCTTACATATGAAAATTTCCAGAAGGGAACTACTATATAATTATTTGCTGTAGGGCACTTATTTCAATCATACTTTTCCAATGAAAGCTATGTAAATTAGGGAGGGAAAGGATAACTTCTTTTAATGTTATTCTGTCATGCTCATGTAGATTTGAGGGCAAATTTGGGTAATTTCAACTTCCTTTCTTCAATTCTCTCTTACAGGTTAATTTCAGGCCTCCTATAACTCCTCCTATAGCACCTCAAAACACTATTTGAAGCAACTCAGTGGCGCCCTAGGCAGTGTATGATAGCACTAACTCGTCCTTCTCTACCTATTTCTTGAAATGAGAGATTATACAAATGGAGTCGAACCTTTTAATTAATATTCATTTTGTGGGAAAGGCTCAAAGCACTTTGATGACATGGATCTTGCACAACCTTCCCTTTTCTAACCGTTGTTCCCACTCCTTGTAATCATCAGCTTGCTCCTCATGATTATCACCTCACTCCTCATTATCACCACCTCACTTGAGTTGAATTTTCCACGTGCATGTGTAACTAAAATCAAGTTTAGTCTACTAATCAAATGTGGCCAAGTTTACTCGCCACTTCCATCCCATAAGAAATTCCTTTCTCGATCATTACACATTTTATCATCATATGCATAGGGAAGAGGTGAGGGTTGTCATACCTGAGCCTACTCGTGATGTGAACGTGCTAAAGAATCTTGCGTGCTGTAGATGGTCTTCATAATATGATTAATCCTAAAGGTCTTTCTTTCGTTAGTTTCCTCTGCATAGGTCGTCATAAATTAATAATTCTTTGACTGATAACATTGTTGTGTGTGCATGTTTCTTCTTGGTGTCTAATATGTTGTTGGTGGAGTTGATGGATTATCAGTTGGTATTCCCCTTCTTACTTCAAGACTGAGTCTATGATGCTCAAGGTGGATATATTTATTACTTTATGGGTGGAAAAAGTTGATTCTAGGAATTTTGATGTGATTGTATATGCCGCTATAGGAGGAAACCTCTTCCTGTGGTGATCATTGAATTCCTCTTTTAGACCCTATATTGCATGTGGAATTTGGGGGAAATTCAGAAAAGGCATGAGGAAAAGTTTAGGATCATGAGGAAGTGGTGTAGGTGGTGGAAAAATGAAAGGATATATTTTCTATGTTTTTTATATTCATGGAAGAGTGGATGTTGGAATTGATGTTTGGTTAGATGTAGTGGATGGATGATGAAATTGATGTTGTTGGACCTCTATCAACACTTCATAAATATGAAAAGACCCCTTGACCTCTTTCTTCAATCAAGTGTTCTTCCTATAACGTTACAAGCTACTACTATAGCATTACAACGAGGAGAAAAAATTTGATTCTATTGTTTGATGGATGATAGACAGAGGTACGTAGATGAGTGAAGGGAGCGGAAATGCAACGGGTGGCTAGAAAAATGGAGGAATGCACTTGTAGAATCTGTCCTGTAGTGATGGTTCTGTTGACTTTCTAGAGTCTTGCAAAAGGGAGAAATTAGCACAAGTAGTGTAAGAACTCCTTCCTTGTGTTTTTCTTTTCTCCTTTTCTCTTTTTTTTTGAGACGTGCAAGCTACCTCTGCATAGGATTTCAACATGCATCCCTTCCCTAGGCACCTTAAAGGAGATTTTCACTTGGGGATCTTTTCATATTTTATTTTCTTTTTCTATTTTTGCTCCTCGGCTACCTCAGAGAGGTTTTCAACCCTGCACTTGGCCTCAAATGCCTCATGGATGTTTTCATCTATGCCATCTTATTTTTATTTTTTTTCTTTTAGATTTTTCTTGGACTAAGGGCTATAAGCATCCCAATCAAATTCAATTCTTTGTTGATTGAACGGAAAAATTCTTCCTTCGATAGAGGTATTTTATACAACTTTAACCTATAAGCATTGAAAATTTAGGGGATCCCTTCCTCACCAATTGTTCTAATATAGAAAAAACCATTCTCATGACATTTATATACTATAGGGACCCAACCATCTCATCTTTAGATTTCCCTTTAAATATTTGAACCTAGAATCATACAACAGGGCTCAATATCCTTCTTGAAAAGTATTTTCTTTGATGTGTTTATCATGCCAAATCTTCCTTTGTGTCTATATTACCTCAGTGTGCAGGAAAGCTTGGGACCTAAATTTTTCTGGACGATTGAGTTGGAGAAACCTCTCTTGTTGTGTTATAGTGAGCTCCAAGTCTAACTGGGCTGCTATCCTTAATGTGTTATATTCAAATTCAATAGACATCAGGGTATTCTTCCCATAAACTAGTTCAAATGGGATAAATACAGTGGTCGCCTTCCAAGTGGCGTTGTAGGCCCAAGTGGATTTGAAACATCTGTCTGCCCAATCCTTTCTGCTGCTGCTAACAACCTTAGTAATAATTTTGTCCAATGCTCTATTTGTGACTTCCACCTTCCAATTTTCTTGAGGGTGATAGGTAGTGGATGTCCTGTGCTTGATGTGGTGCTTCTTCATGAGATATTTAATCATATATGATGTAAATTGTGTTCCTTGATTAGTGACTAACTGCCTGGGAAAACCAAACCTGTAGAAGATGTTCTCACCCTGAAATTCAACCACATTTTGCTCGATTTTTGCCTTTACTTCCTTTGTTTCAGCCCATTTAGTCAACAAATTAGTGCACATAATGATATATCTCTTTTGTCATAATGGGGGATCAATAGGTCCAATGAAATCCATTCCCCAATTCTCGAATGGCTCTAAAAGCACTTCAGGTTGTAAGGGAATTTTATCCTTGGGTGTGGATTTACCCATCCTTTGGCAATGATTACAACTTGTGGTGTACCTTCTTGCATATTGATGTGAAGTGGGCCAATAATAACCTGATTGTAGAACTTGTAAGGCTATCCTCTGACTAGTAAAGCGACCCGCACAAGGTTAACCATGACATGCTGAGAATATTTCAAAGACCTCCTCTTCACTCACACATCTCCTCAAGATCTGATATGGTCCCAATTTGAAAATAATTTCCCCAATCCAAGTGAATGGGGAACCTTTCCTAATAATCTTGCTCTTTTCCTTGGAGGATAGATTGGGAGGAAAACTCCCAACAACCAAGTAGTTGGCAATATCAGCAAACCAAGGAGGAAGCACCGAGATGGAAAAGGGATGTTCATTTGGAAGTTGATCATCCACCATTTATTCCTTCCCTATAGGCAAGGTTAGTCTTCACAAAAAATATGCAAGGAAATTCTCTTTCCCTAGTTTATCAATAATATTCAAATGAAATTGTTGTAATAATAACAACCATCTAAATACCCTAGCATTGACATCATGTTTATTCATTAAATACTTAATGGTTTCATGATCAATGTGAACAAAATTTGGATAACCAGTGATATAATACCTAAACTGGTTCAAATAATGTACCACTACCAAGAGTTCCTTTTCAGTGAGAGCATAATTTAACTTATCTTTGGAAAGGTGTTCATTGATGAAATAGATAGCATAAGGAAATTTGTTTTCCACTTGTCCTAAGGGAACCCCTACAACTTTTTCTGGGAAATGTATGTGTATATGGAAAGGTAATGCACAGTGGGGACCCCTAAGGATGGGTGCAATGGCCATATTTTCTTTCAGTACTTGGAAATCTTCTTGATAGTTGATTTTCCAACAAAAATTTGAATCTTTAGCCAACAATCCAAACAAGGGTGAAGCCAATTTACTAAAGTCTTTGATAAACCTTCTATAATACCCAGCGAATGCAAGGAAACACCTGACATCTCCTTCTTTTTAGGGATAGGGACCCTTTTAATCATGACAATTTTTTTTGCATCAACCTATATCCCTTCATTGGATATAGAATGGCCACAGATAGTCCCTAGATGCATCAAGAATTCACATTTCTTAGGACTCAATGAAATATTAATTTCAATGAATTTCTTTAAGAATTTTCACATATTAGAAATAGCTTCCTGGAATTCACATCCATAAGGAGTGAAATCATCCATGTATATCTCAACCGAGTCATGAACAAGTTCAACAAAAATACTTAGAATTTCCCTATAGAAAGTAGAAGGGCCATTACCTAGAGCGAATGGAAGGATTCTATAGGCAAAGGTACCGCAAGGACATCTAAATATGGTCTTATCTTGGTCTTCAGGGCTGATCTGGATTTCGTTGTATCCACTAAATCCATCCAAGAAGGAGAATAATTTCTTTCCCACAATGCCATCTAGGACTTGGTCAATGAATAGAAAAGTAAAATGGACCTTCTTTGTAGCCTTGTTAATTTCTTGGTAATCAATACAAATCGTCCACTTCCCATTTTTCTTGGGGACTAAAATAAGAGGTAACACCCACTGAGAACTTGAAATGGGGTATAGGAACACTACATCTGATAACTTCTGTAATTCTTCTTTCACAATTCCCTTAAGAGTTTGGTTCAACCTTATCTGGGGTTGGCGCATAGGTTTGCATCCATCTCTGATGTAAATATGATGATTACAGACTGAGGGATGAACACCTTTCATTTCCTTATAATCCCAAGCAAAAGAATTCAGATGTTTCCTCAGCACATTGCATAACTGTTCTTCATGCTCAGCAAAAAAAAGTGGGGTTGATCTTTAGAGTTATGTATGGGAAAATATACACAATAATGACAGGTTCCAGGTTAGAGTCAACAAAGGACAATTTAGTCCGAGTACTAGTCTCAAATTCTTTCATCAGTTCCTCAATTGGTATGGCAGTGGGAGGTTGGTTCTATAAGATATGGTCAATAAGGTCATCTTCATCAAGTTTCAATCCTCCTATAACATTGTCTATAGTGCATACTAGGTAGAGGGATGTAGATAAAATTCTTCCTCTTCCTCCTCTTCTAACCATAAGGTTAAATCATTCTCAACAGAAGGCTGAGCAGGAGGATACAACACAATTTGTTTTTATAAATGTCCATTTTTAATAGTTATGTTCTCAACCATACACCGAATGTAGGCATCAAGAGTGGCCAACCAAGGTCTTCTTAGAATTAGAGATAGACATTAAACTTTCTTTTAGGCTAGAGGTCCAAGAAATCAGTGGGATACTCCCAAGAGTCAATGGAGACCATGACATCCTCAATAACTCCATCAGGAGCTACTATGGATTTGTCTCCAAGATGCGGCACTGTGTGGTCTTCCTCAAATCCCTTTGGAGGTTGATTTTCAGCATGGTTTCTCTGGTCATTACATTGATTGAAGCCGCAATATCAATCGAAGTATTAGATACCATAATGAAATCAATGTACATATCCGCTATTGGGGTACCGTGATCCATGTATTTTGGAGAGGTCACCCTCCCAAGCATTAGATCAGATAAATTTCCAGCAACATTGATTTTGGAGGTATATCTTATTCTTTTCCAAGCCTTTTGAAATGTTCCTCCTTGATAAGCTTGTTGTAAATGGGAACATCCTTGATGACCTGGATAACGATATCTTGAGACACAAATTATTCAATTCTACCAGGAGTTTAGCCTATTTTGGGGTGTGTTGTTTAGGGTGGACCAACCTTTCAGGATAAGGAGGTGCATTGAATTAACAGAAACTCTCCTCCTCCTCTTATTGAAACTCTTTAGGTGGAGAAGGTGGGTGATTAACTGGGAGAACCTTCCTAGACCTAAGATTGATCTCTTGTATTTCCACAAGTAGGGTATAATATCTCCCCATAGTAAACCTATAGTAAATGCTTGTTTTTCAGGTTTGGATTGGGTTGAGTATGCATTTAAGGTTTCTTAGGTGGATTTTGATGAGCAGGTTGTGGTTGAGGTTGAGGTGTAGCTAGTAAAGGAGGAGATTGGGTGGTTTGAGGCCTCCACCCTTGTGAGGGGTTGCCCTATTTGGAAGGTTGGGGTGGATTTGGATAAAAAGGAGGGTTGATAGGCTTAGGAGGATATTGAGGAGTATAAGACCAAGCAGGAGATGTTGACCATGATGGATGAGTGGGAAGCTACTAAGTTGAGAAAGGTGCATTTTTATTTGGATTGTAGTGAGGATAATGTGCACCTTACATGCCTTGTTGATATGGATGAGGACCTAGGTGTCTCCTTTGGTTAAAAAAGCACAAATTCTTGGACCCACCTTCTACCCATTCTTGGTATACAACCTTTAGACCTGACAGAGAAGGATATTTATCTAGTTCATGATTCTCCTCACAAATAAGGTAGACTTCTATGACATTCAACAGACATTCATTCCTAGGATGTCTTTCACTACACTTAGGAAGAAAGATAGCTAGTGCCGTCTCTGCTTCCTCTTGCTTTCTGTTGATTTTCATAGTATCCATATGCAAGGAAAAGGAATGTAACATTTCACTCTTGAAATATTCCAACATACTTCCTATCTCATGTTTGATGGTTGTTGTAGAGGGAGAGGATCTGACCAAGATTTGGAAATTGGTATATATCTCCTCCAGATAGCATGTTGAGGGTTCAATTAAATATTCCCTTATCCCTAGGAGAAGAAAAAAATTGAGTGACTCATGATCAAGGGTCCAATTCGCCCTCCTATAATTGAGTTGAAACCTTTCCTCTCAGTCCTCCAAAGATTCATGAGGTCCAAGGGTCATCCCAAATATTTTCTCCTTTGTTTCTTTCGACCTACTGTAATCACAGTATTTGTCATTGAAGGCTTGTGCCCAGGTAGCGATGCTTCCTCCAAGTAGACGCATAAACGAGTGCAAGGCTACATCTTTGAGGGTAGAAGGAAAAAGATTCATCTTCTGCTCATCAGAGGCATAGTCATTAGTCCTACATACAACAAAAAACTCAAGCATGAAGGTGCCAAGATCTTTAGAGATTAGGCCATGGAAATGTGGAAGGGAAGCATGGCTTATATTTTTCATTCTAGCCTCTCCATTGGTCAGATCCTCTCCATTGGTGCACGGGGTGTCTTTTGGTGAACTTCTTCGTTAATGACGTGGGGTGTCTTTCCGTTATATCATTTATAGTCCGGCGTTGGGGGTGTTTTGATCTGCGGCTCTTCTGCCCGCACTATCCGATCTGCGGCGCTATCTGCGACACTTCTATCCGATCTGTGGCACTTCTGATCTGTGGCTTTACACAAATAAAATCCAGTGCTAAAACTTTTGGTGGACGGGGTGTTCTGATCTGCGGCTCTTCTGCCCGCACTTTTGATCTACATCACTTCTGAGCTGGGTTCTACGCAAGTAAAATATGGCTCCCAGCTTCGCGAAAATCATTGCTAGCTCAGTTCCATCCGCTTCTGGAGTGCAAGCTCCTACCCATATCGTCAGTGAAGCCCCAACTCCCACTGTCCAAGTGGTCTAGGCCTCACTCGATGAGGCTTTGAAGTTTTCCGAAAGTGCCCTAATCTGCCGGTTCAATGGTTTTTGGCTGCGACTGACAGTTCTTCACAATTGGATCTTGGAGGTATGGAAGCCTGTCATTTCTGATAAAATTAATATCTACCCCTGTGCTAGGGGTTTCTTTATAGTAGATTTTGAAAATCCTAAAAGCAGACAATATATTCTAGATTCCGGCCCTTAGTTTTGGGAAAAATCAGGGCTATTCATGAAGCCATGGAATCCATCATTCGATCCGTCAACAACAGTGATAACCTCAGCACCAGTTTGGGTGAGATTGCCAAGTCTACCCTTGCATCTCTGGAATCTCTCCTCACTAAAAGCCATTGGAAATGCAATTGGTGAATTTTACTGCAGGTGCCCAGAAACAGAGGAATATGCTAGAACCACCTATGCACGCATTTGTGTGGAAATGCACTTCAGCTCTGGATTCCCAGCTGAAATAAACCTAACAAGTAAAGACTATGTGTGGAACCAGAGACTTGATTATGAAAGTGTCCTCTTCAGATGTCGATCCTGCTTTGAGACAGGCCATCTAGCGAAAAATTGCCCAAAAGCCTTTGACAAAAATTCTTCTAGAAAACACTACCACAGATCTACATGGTGGGAAGGAGCACAAAAAGAACACTACACTGTCATCAAAGAAGAATACTCTAGAGAAAACTCTGAATCACAAGAAATCGAGAAAAAAAGAAACAACTCTCAAGACAAGCAGGGAGAAAGCCCCACCCAACAACAAAAAAGTGAACTTGACAACCCCTCAAGCATCAACAGTGATGAGGATTCGAATACCGCACAAAATAAATCTTCACTTAACAGCAAATCAGATCTCGTAGACCAAACTTGTTCTCCGACTAACTTCAAAAGGATGAACACAATAGATCGCGAAGCTAAAACACCAATGTACCAAGAACCAGAAGAGATGAAGGAGATGCAAGATAAAGGAAGTTGGAAGACCGTAGAGAAAAAAAAGAAAGCTACAGCACCAATCTCGCCAAGAAAGACAAGGAGCCAGATAATTAAAAACTAAGAAAATTATAGGTCCGATAGACCAATTTGGTCTCAGTGGACATTAACCACCATCATCATCATCATCATCATGATCGGGAAAAGCTCATTGTTTTGGTTTTCAACCATAGTTTAGGTAGGTGAGAAAGGTTCTCCTTCACCTATAGGTTCTTCAGAAATTTCAGGTGGCTCTTCGAAAAGGTTTTCCAACTTCCCTATAGTGAGAGAGGGAAGTTCACAGTCACCGAAGAAGAATGAAGGTTGACTGTTTGAGGAAGTGGGGATTTTTGGTAATAATTTCCCTTGGTTATCGCTACTCCTATGAGGCATGAAAGAACAAGTTCTATTTTTTAATTTTTAATTTTACCTTTAAAGAAATAAGACTAATGCAAAACATAAAAGAAAAATCAATTCTTAAGCATAAACAACACCTACTTAGAAACCTCTCGGACGATAACACCAAAAAGTGATGAGCCCTAGTATTGCACTAAGGATGTTGCAACTCCTAAGGGCTTCTCCAATTTAGTTATCAACCCAGGGTTCATAAAAAATTAGAGGTGACAATGCTATATGCACCGTAAGTTAGGTTCTAATCATGTCACTCGTATTCCTGAAATCAAATCATGGTATTCAGAGACCATTCCTCCAACTACTTGTAGTGAAAACCTCTTATGAAAGCATAGATGAACATGATTCTAATAACAAGGTGAAAATTCTAATCATCAAATGTAAATTCTAATTCAAATTGCATAAGCGAAAATAGGCTAATTTAGTGGCAAAAATAAATCATACTATTTTTCTTACCATTCATCAAATGTAAATGCTAATTGAAATTGCATAAGAAAAAAAACTAATTTATTTTTAGAAATAACTCATGCTACTATACTTGCATAATTTATTTAGATTAGTAAACTACCTTGCATGCATCATTTATCTACTCACACTTTGCTAAAATTGAGAAATAACATCTTTAACATGCCTACTGGGAAAATAAATGCCAAATCTATGTTTGTTTCATTATTTGATGGTTTCAATGATGGAAGGATGAGGTTGGAGTGGTCCTAAGGTCTTCCGTAATAATCAAATCATAGTGTGTGGGCTATTATTCAACTTAGCTAGGCTAAAGTCCAAGTTTGGAACAAAATTGGTTGGAGAAATCAAAGCTACAGGGCTTCTATAAGAGGTGTTACGGGAGGCCACATTTTACTACAGGAGGGGGTCTAAGAGAATTTTAAGGATGAAAGTGGTGTCTTAGAGGTGGAGAGAGGTGCATGAAGGTAGAAGGTGATGAATGAAGGTTGTGGGAGCCCCTTAGCTAAGCTTAGTACCCCTCGAAGCTCTATCTTGCACCATTGTTGATGCCCATGGTGCCCTTCAATTGCCTTAATAGAGTGAATTCAGAGAAAGAACTTGGAAGCAAGGCGACGAACCTAAGTGGAATATGGAAATGCCCATGTAGATGTGGAAAGGTGTCCCCACCCTCGCAGATCAACACAATCCTTGCAGCTAGCCAGATACACGCATCAACTGATTGATAATGCAATGAGACAAATTATTGTGCAAAATATGAGTTGAATTTGATTAAGGTCTCTTCTACCCACAAAACTAATCTAATCATTCATGCTAATGACACTAACTCCTAAATTGCAGAGAATGAGCAGGAAAGATAACATCTATCCATTTCCAATAAATCATAAATAAATATTTTTTAGTTGTTATTGTAGATCTTTCCAATCACTCTTCCCACAACAGAAGTGTATTACAAGCCTACAATTACAAGTTTTTATGATATAATATCTACTGAAATAAAAGAAGGATTGAAATTATTTGAAACAAGAACAAAAGGAAATACAAGAGAGGGACTAAATCCTCTGGGTTAGGCCCAAAACCAAGGGTTTTTGCCCTCCAAAACTAACTCATATGTAAATCAATGGTAAACGTGTCATTAATAGAAAACAATAGTCTCATACATCATATGAAAATTATGAAAAATAATGTCAAGCACTAGGCTCTTAGTAGCTACTCCTAGCTACACCAAAAATATGAATCCTAGTGAGAGTTTCAACAAGTTTACTTATACAAAATTGATTGAGGGGAAAATTCCTTGGATGGAGAAATTCTCCCCTCCAAAATATCGATATTTTTTGATGTGGTTCCCTCTTTCCTTTTCATTCACTTGGATTTCCTTAGCTGCTAGTGAATTCGGGCTATTGGAGAGGATTCTACGATCTCAAGCTGAGTTAGGGAGTTAATGAGGTGAAAATTCTCCGTATATTATCTCTAGGTGTCTCCATCAAGCCCTTGCATGGTAAATATCTCGAAAAATGCTTCTTTGACCTGCATATTAATCACATTAGGCCTTACAACATGACAACACCTTTTAGGTGTCCTACTAAGCATATGATGGCTAAAAATGTGAATTAATTTGTGAAAAGGAGAATTTTAGGTGCTGGAGGATAGCATAAAAAACTCCAAAATACACCTATTGATGGGACCCATCAGTATACTTGACGATGGACTTGTCCTTTTCAAAGGAAAAAGTAAAAAAATCAATTTGAGTCAATGTTTTAAAAAAGTATCTATAAATGTGTTCCCTTGAATTTTTTGTTGCTATGAGAGGTTTTTACCTTTCGTTTCATTGAGGAGCACTCTAGTTTAGTAAGGAGAGATGTTATAGTGTCTATATATGAATGTAAACATTTCAATAATTATTAAATGTGAGAAATGTTTTGGTGTTTCTAAAATGAAACATTAAATCAAATAAAACAATAATAAAATAGAGTTTCAACTCAATTAAAAAACTAATTAAAATACAACATCAATTCAATATGTTATATGGTAATTTGATCTTATGAAAAAATTATAAAAAAAAATTCTCATGAAAAAAATCCCAATATACACATCAAACTAAAATAAATTAAAATAATAATGATTAAAATTTATAACTATGATATTTCAAACTTTATGACTCAAATGCAAGCTAGGAAAAGGGACACCATGGGATTTAGATGGCTGTAATGGTAAGAGTGAACATTCAGGGAAGGGGGTGGCGTGGCCACCCCCACACACACAGATGCATTAATCATATGAGATGCAGTAATTTCACTCGATAAGGATGGAGGGAAAGGAGGTTAATGGAAGAGGAGCACACATGAAGATGCATGCATCATATGAGATGTGGTAATTTCACTCAATAAGGGTGGAAGCAAAGGAGGTTAATGGAAGAGGAGGTGAATTCCATTGGGGCCATAAGCATTTTGAGAGATTTGGTCAGAGTTTCTTATGTCGCCCAGCGGAGGTCATGGGAGAAAGTCATGGTTGTAGAGTGGGGAATGAGAAGGATTGTCTTCCTAGCTTGGGTCTGCACAAACTAGTGGCTTAGCCTCAACTCTCGAGGCTATGTCCTCAAAGGTTTTCTAATTTAAATTATGGATATGGTTATATCTGTCTATAAGCAGAATGTTTCATCGAATAATTGTGGTGACTCTGTCAGATTCTGGGATTTATTAGGCCATAGAGTCAACAGATGGTCTTCAACCACCTTTACCATACTTCAATTAGGAGGTTGATTGTGTAAAATTTTCTTTCATGTCATTTTTGTTAGCTTGGTTCTAGGAATTTTATGTTTAGCTAGGAATTGGGGCTCGGGGAATCCATGGGACCTGCAAGTTTCCATTCTCAGCCATTCTGGGTGGGGGCGAGTTTTGTCCAGTCCTTTTCTTTTTGGGTTGAGGGTTTTATATATGTTAGTAACCACACATATAGTCTAAGATGGGGAAGAGTTTATCCTTCTATGGATACTTGGATTACTAGTGGAACCCTTTTAAATAGTAATGGGGCTTGCAGGAAATTCCTTTCTTTACGGACCTACAAACATTATGGGGAAGAAACCTAGCGTAGAGGGATGGGTCGAGATGTCATCATCCCAATTCATCATTATGTGGAACGACTTTGGATTTGGTCTATTAAATTTCTATTTATCCATTGATGTTTGGTAGATATCAGAGGTACACCTTATTTTGGACTCCAAGAATGTGGTTGACTATCTCTAGCTGAGGGCGCCTAACGGTGATGTCCAAGTGTGGAACAAAGACAAATGGATAGGCTCTGCTAAACTCTAGAGGAAAGTTTGCAATTGGAGAACGAAAGGTACAATGTGCTCCAACTGCAACACCGATTTGAGTGCAAGTAGAGGGAGAGGGTGAGGCATGACCCACTTTGGTTCCAATAGAGGTAGGGGTCGTAGGCTTACTTCCAGTATGAGCCACGATGTTGTCAATTCTTATCGAATTTTCTCTCACTCTTAGGACAAAGAGACTATTGGTGATAGGGAAAATGAAATTTGAACAGAGCTAGACTGAAGTCAGCAATACCTGTTAGGATAGTCGGGTGACATTATTCCAGACCCGGGTAATACTCAGGGTTGTCACACCTTATTTTTTCAAACCTTTCATGTTTATTAGTTGATGGAATCATTGTTGGCAGAGACCTCGATGCTTCCACTGATAGGATGCCTAGGCATCATAGAGGAGTTGCACAAAATCCATAGGAACTTACGGTTGGTCCAATGCCAAATTCAACATCAAAATGCCTAGTTGGCCTGCATAGAGAGACATATTTTGTGCTTGCTACAAATGTAAAATCTAGGAACCAACACCAGGGACCATGGCCCAGTAGATTCTTCTAATGAATAGAATCATAGATGCATACTATATCATTTTTTGTTCTTTGCAGTATGATGATAGAATGTAGAGGTTATCAGGATTAAAAAATTTATGTATCTTTGAAATAATCACTCAGAAAATTTAAATTTTTGGTTGGTTATAACTCGACCACATGGTTAATAGACCTAGTTTACCACTAGTCAGGTTGAGACCATCTAGGTATGGGTGCTCACAATGTCTTTACCTGCTGAATTTTGAAGAAATAGAAAGGCATCACCTCCATTTACCAAAAAAAAAAGAAAAAAACTATGATATTTCAAAAAAAATAATTAATAAATATATAAAAACTATATAAAAAAAATAAAAATAGAATTGTGAAATATGTTTATAGTATAAAGAATAACTATAAAATAAGGTCCATTTGACCATATAAATTTAAATAATGATTCATAACCATTATATTCCATAGTTATGTATTTGAATTTAATTAAGAAGTATGTAAACATTCAATATTTACGATATTATTTTTTCCTATCTATCTATTTATTTATCTATATCATCAATCATGTTCAAACTACGTTAAAAAATTCTATAAGATCTCAAAGAAAAATGCAACACATATATGTAGCCATATGTATTAAAGGGTATTTATTAAATTTAAATTAAAAATATTTCTATATATGCAGCTGTGAAATTTATATAAATATAAATAATATTATTAAAAACCATTATAGATCCATCTTAACTCTTGATTTACCAAGCTTCCATAGGAATCAAATTTCTTGATGTACAAACACTTCCTCAAATTTTCCACTCAACAGGAGGTTTGTATCTTCAGAGATGATCTCTCTAGAAACTTGGTAGATTTATAGCTAAAATAAATCTATATTGATTAATATTACAACTTGATACTAAAGAAATTTAGAAAAGTATTTCACTCTCACTCTTAACCATAATTAAGATATTTTAATGTCCATATTCGGAAACATAACTTTATATCAAGTTTAAATAAAAATAAAATAAGAAAATGTAAAAGATATATAATTTTTATTTTTTTTCAAAATATTTCATAACTTAAATAAATTATTTTAATATCTATATTAAAAAAAACACACTCTATCATCTCTCACATACACATATATAATTATTTTAACATTAAACATAATAAAATATTCAATTCCCAAAAACAATAATAATTGAAAATCAAAGAATTCTATTATTATGGAGATACATAATTATTTAAATATTTAATATAAAATTGATATATACCATTTAAAAATATTATTAAAAATAATAAAATCAATATGGAGAAATAATATATTTCAATACATATAACTACTCAATAAAAATGTATTTAAAAATATATTAATTATAAAAAAGTCATTTTAATATGGATAATATTGTTGCTAATAAAATATTTTAGTGTTGTTTATGTACATATTATATGTAGTTAAAAAAAACTATGTATATTATATTTTTTTCAATTGTGGTTCATGGTGACTGAGTGGGTGCTACATTCACGAGTAAAAATCTAGGAAGATCCATGAGATCTACCCTTTATGTACATATTATATGTAGTTAAAAAAAAACTATGTATATTATATTTTTTTCAATTGTGATGGTGACTGAGTGGGTGCTACATCCACGGGTAAAAATTTAGGGAGATCCACAGGATCTACCCGTCGACTTATCTGGTCGGACCTAACCCGAAAGGTGTCGAGGAGATTTGATCTCATGACCTCCTAGTTGGCAAGGTACTTAGCAACGAGAACTCAACCAATTGAGCTATCCCTTAGGGCTATGTATATATATTATACAAAGTAATTGGAAACAAATAAATTGTCATGACTAAAACATTTCAAGTAGTCTGTTCTATATTTTGCTCATTTAAAAGTATATTTTAAAATAATTTTTATCTAAAATATAGTAAATATTTGTTGGAATTACAGTCTTATATTTCGTACTCTAGAAAATCCAAGTGTCCATTAAATCAACTTACACACACACACACAAAGATATATACGAAGAGAGAGTATGTGCATGCGTTTCCTTATAAGAAGTTATATGTTCAAATCCAAAGGTTGATATATTATGTCCACCTCCAACCATTACAATATTTTTGGTTAAGATATATCTATACTAGTATAGTGGGAGATGGAAAAAATAATCATTAGAGATGTAACTATTTCTTTAATATATAATGATGTAACTATTTCTTTAATATATAATAAATTTGAAATTCAAATAAAATTAAGTCAATTTAAACTAATTTTAAATTAATCTTATTTAAAAAATTATAATTTAAAAAATATGGTTTGATGTAATGAATTATTTGATTTTAACCACTTCGGGCAACTCAATTCGTATGGTCCTATAAATGAAGTATTATGTAAGAAGAAGTCTCTAGTTCAAATCTCTCTTATTCACTTGTGCTTTTCCAAAAAAAATACATAGATGCCTAGACCAACCAATTGTTGATTCCTCTAAATACAAAAATTAAAATAAAAATTACTCAATTTTTCTAATACATTTATAAATTAATTTTTTAAATTATTTAAATATAAATATTTCAACAAACCTCACCCTACTATTTAGTTACTAAATTTAATTTCAATTTATATATAAACAATTTCCAACTTTCTTAAACCTCAATTCATCATATCAATTTATATAAAACAATTTTATTTGAATTTATATATGAACAATTTCAAACTTTCTTAAACCTCAATACATGATATTAATTTATATATAAACAATTTCCAACTTTCTTAAACCTCAATGCATCATATCAATTCATATAAAACAATTTCCAAATTTCTTAAACTTTTGTTTATTATAATTTATAGTTAGACTTTTGTTTATTATACTTCGCAACAAGCCGTTGGAGGACACTACATGATACGTATTGGGTTCTTTCTTTGCTCAGACTTTCAAGAATTACGTAAGACTTTGGAGGACACTAGATGATATGTAATGAATCACGTTCAATGAGAGACTGGTTAGCGGAATGATAAATAATTGTTTTAATTGGCGTCAACATCCTTAGGTCAAAAAAACGAGAGGCAAGATTTGTCACTCTTTTTAAATCATAAATAAATAGCTTTGATGGTCCATGTGACTAGGTTTGGATTTTCAAATCATTTTTAATAGTTAACGTTCTTTTATTATTATAATTAAGACTTTTCATGCCTTCAATTTTAAATTGCACATAAATTTATAGAATATTATTTATTATTTATTTATTTATGATATTATGTTTTTTTCCTTGGTTATAGATCTATCACTTGGAAACCGAGGCAGTAGCAGACATCCAAAGTTTTGGCACCACATATAAAGAGAGTGACAAATCTATTATTTGGATTGAAAAAAAAAAAGGCAACACAAGTATTTTACCAAAAATTCATATTTATAACTAAAATAGTGTTATAACATAAAACTATATTATCAAACTTGTCTTACTCTAGAGGAAAGTCCACTCTAGAGGAAAGTCCACTTGAAATGGTGGAAGGGGATCTTTATCTTCTTGAGATGAGGTGAAAATATGGTTTTCCAGCTATTATTTGGATTGAAAAGAACAGGCAACACAAGTATTTTACCAAAAATTCATATTTATAATTAAAATAGTGCTATAACATAAAATTATATTATCAAACTTGTCTTACTTTGAAGGAGAGTCCACTTGAAATGGTGGAAGGGGATCTCTATCTTCTTCAGATGAGGTGAAAGTATGGTTTTCCAACTTCTTGGGTAGAGAAAAAACGTTTTTCTCTTAGCTCTTTAGTTTTTCCATTATCTCTACGATGCATATAATTTTTTTTTGATGTGTCTATAATTGATCTATGGAAACTCTTCCCATGATTTTTGATATGGCAATACAAATTGGTTGTTTACATGTATGAAGTCTAGTGAAATTGAGTTGAATTTGTAATCTCTAGGATCCAACTCCTTTTTTCCATATGGTGATCATATGGAATGAATATATGACTATAATGAACTTCTCGTTCTATGAACTACTTCAAGAATTGTTTCCATAAATTATGCTAAAAGCATAACAAAAACTTAGATATTGCATTGAGAGGATGAAAGCTGATGTTCCTAGGAATGGAAAGGAGGGGCAAGGTTGCCCCTTTTCCTTCCTCTGCAAAGCAAAGAGATATTGTGTTGCACCATATTTATGTTGTTGTTAAAACAAAGATCATGATAAGAATAAAAACATTGTACTTAGATTAATTTTATCAATGGAATGTGAGCATAAGTCATTCTGGCATAGGTTCATATTATCTCAAGATATATCAATCCCTAATAGGGAATAATTCTCTCAAGATGCAAACCTCTTTTTGATTGCAAAACTTGAGGAAATGTAAGTTTGCACTTGGGAATTATTGTTTAACAAAATTATGTTTATGATATTAAGTTTGTTTCTTTTGTAAGGTTAGACACTTTATATTACTTTCCAAAAGATGCACATAAGTATTTTTCATGAAAAATGAATCTACCACTTAGGAAACTCGAGTCACGGTAGGCATTAAAAAATTTGACATTGCATATAAAGAGAGCTACAAGTCTATCATTTCGATTGAAAAAACAAAAAAACTAACATATATGATTTTCCAAAAATCTACAACCATAACTAGAATAATGCTAGAACATAAAAACATATTATGAAATTTGGATTTCTTCATCATATCATCTTGAGGGAGAGTACACTTGTATTTGTGGAGGAGAATCCCTATCTTCTTCAAATCAGGTGAAGGTAAGGTCTACAACTTTCTGGCTATAATAAAAACTTTTTTTTCTAAGTTCTCCACTTTTCCCATCATGTCTACAATGTCTACCGAAGTTTCTTAGTGTGTGTCTCATCAATCTATGAGAACTTCACACATAAGAGATTTAAAGTGCCAATACAAATTGACTATATGCATGTATGAAGTCTAGTGAGAACAAGTTGAATTTCCAGTCTCTAGGGTCCAATTCTTGGCGTCCATATGGTGATAATATGGAGTGAATACATGACTATAATTAATCTCCTCTTCTACTTCTAAAGTGGTTCTACGAACTTCCTTAGAAAGTGTCGGGTTACTAGTATTGAAACTCGAAATTTGCTAATATTTAACAAATCATCATCCCTAGGTATATGGAACTGATTCTTGAGGGCAATCTTGTTCAAAACAAACTAGTTAATACAAAGTTTCCAAGTCCAATCATTCTTAGGTAATATGATAATAATTAACTGCCAAGGTGATTATCGTGGTTGATTCACTCCTTACATTAGTAATTGCTGCAATTATTTATTCACTACAATTACTTCTAGGATGGATTATTTATGCAATTGTTGGCGGTGCTTGACCTGCCAACATGTCAAGGGATCTCCCTGGTAAGAAGTCCCAATGATACCTTAGACCGTTTAGTGTAGGAGTCCCAACAGTGGGTTGTATAGTATCGACTTGACCGCGGTTTCGTACAGAGCAAGTAAGATGTCCCTATTGGTAGCAATGGTGTGACATATGCAACAGGTCAAGGAAGGTGCATGAGCGGTTCTAACACATGGAGGGTGAGGTGAGTGTGGCCCTTGGAAATCTGTGAAAGCACATAGTTAAGAAGGGAACACATGAGAAAAGATGCATCACAGCATGGAAGGAAAGTAAGCTAACAATCCAAAAGAGATGGCTAAACCAACAACACATTTCAGTAATATTCATACATACATATACTAAAATTAGCTACACATGCATGCATAAGAAAAAAGATACATATATCATTTAGAGTAAACAAGATAGCTAAAATACAATATGACATATGCATGAAACATGTTGGCTCTGTTATATTAACAAGTGTAAGTTCCAGTCATACAGTACAACCATGACCAACCACTAGGTCCGAGAGCGGAACGTTATAGTCACTATTGCCTGCTCCTCCAAAGATATATACTAGCTCTACACAATTGATAAGCCAAGGCTCGTTACAATACTATCCAAGCTCTCTCTAAGATACTCCTATCGGAAGCTTGGCTGACCAAAATCCTCTACAATGAGTTATGATGGACTTTATGTGGCAAAGGTTGGGGTGGCCCCTAACACTCCCCTTTGTGATAGTTCATCTACCCTCATGACTCTTCTTATACTCTACAACTGTTACATCCAACTATCGACACTTGAACTGCCACTTGAAAAGACATTACATAAAATCTACACATGTACCCATGTGAGATAAAATAGGCTTGGGAAAGCCATGCAAGACATCACTCTGACTTGGACAACTATGGGAAGACCAACTCTTCGACATATTCATGGTGGAGCACAGTAGAGAACTGATGACAATCTCGGTAGTCCATGATGGCGTCCGTGTACTCTAAGGTGACATATTTCTAGAAACGAACTCTTGCCTCCATAACATCTGGGTAAATTTCTCAAGCTCCTCTCTCCAACTCGTCTAATAACATGCACATCATTGTCTTAAGTGCGGTCAGACCAGCTACATAATTATGCATTGTTCCTGCACTAATCACCAAGTATGGGTTGGTGGCTATGCGCATCAACTCATCAAAGTACAAGTCAAGCTCCAGTTAGACCTGTGCCTTTGTATTTTCCTAGGTGAGTGTTCTAATAGATGGGATTGCATGTGCGTGCATAACAACATCCATGCTCCTAAATACCCGTAAATGGGAAGCTTGCAAAATAGTGATGAGCTGTGTGAGATCTTCGTAGTTCTAGATCTGACTTTGAATGCATGCCTTCAGCTCAACTGCTCTGGGCTTCATCATGTTGGGAGAGTGTAATGGGCTCCCATGTATCTCATTGTCCATGTTTACATGTAATCAATAGTAGCATGCACATTTGACAAGATACATGCTCTCCTCACACATCATTACTACCAGCCGTTAAGATGGACAACTTCCTTATGCAAGGTACCAAACTTGGAATACAATGCCCACATGACTATGTCAAGGGCCAATACTTCATCCAATATTGCCTTCTTAAACTTTGCTTGAGAAGATGCTATAACCAATTCTCCTCCCTACTTGGATGTCTATAACTCCTTAGCCATTCGATTGTTCTCGGCTATCAAGAAGCGAATGCTCGAGGTAGTGGCTTCAACATATGCTTTGGTAGCATTAGCTAATGGCGTTGGATGCTTGCGCACGTCAGACACGATCAATCATTCCTCAAACTGCGCAGGAGATGTGTGGTCATCTGGAGTTGACACTTTGCGATATTTCACAACTCTATGTTGGGACTCATTGAATGAGATGTTGTGCATCTCTCCCTCCGCATTGCCTACAAGGATTTTAGTGTCTCATTGGTCACTTGGGACTTGCTCTACCTCTGGATCTGGTGAACTTGGTGGGTGGACCTCTTGGTGGTGAGGCATGAGGTTAATGTATTTCTCTAACTCTTGTTGCTCCATATCCATATCCATCTGCTCAAGTGCTTGTTAAATCTCTTGAGCAAAGTCGTGTTACTGCGACTGCTCACCCTGCCTACTTGGTGCCAGTTGTTAGGATGAGTTAACTACTTCTACGAGTGAAGTTTTTTTGTCTGTACATGTTGTGCCCCATGCTATACCTATTCCTGCTGCACTTCCTTCTCATGTCTACATAGCTCTTGTGCCTTCTAGAGTTTCTCCTTCAACTCATGCAACTCCTTCTCTATTTCCTCCATTCTTCGTTTTTCTCTCTCCCTTTACAAATTCCTCCTATCACACTATTGCCTCTTCGCCTCTATTGCCAAAGCTGATTTCTATAAAAGTGGGTCTGCTCTAAACTTACATCTTTGTTTTTCCTCCATGCTGTCGACAATCTTCCTCTTACCATGGTCGCACGCCGGTATGTTTACCTCTGCTACTAGTGCTATCCTCGATGCTACTTCATGTTGCTTCGCTAACCAATCCACAGCGATGCCAACTGGTTCATTAGGTCTACAGAAGCAACAACAATATCTCAATGGGTCCCCCTATGCCTAATGACACGCCCTGTGGATCCAATGAAACTGTACTCTCACAGAGTGATCTTTTACAAAACAATGCGGGTCATATAGATTTTATCTTCAGGCATCGAAAGGATATTTCTTGATATCCTCTTCTTCGACATCCGTGTGCTTGAAATCGTATCTCGTATAACCCAATATGCAATAGAAGAGCATGCCAATGTGCCTTCTTTTTCTGGTGCAGCCTAGCTGATAGTCCTACCGAGATGTGGTATGATACTCCTTTCATGATGAGCTTGTCCAAGGAAAACTTTAGTAGAACATGTAGAGGCTTCTCCACGCTATACATCTGTATGAAGGTTTCGGACGGTGAGGCATACCAAGCTGCTATATCGATCAGTGCCTCCATTTCTGCCTACGACATGCAAGGTGGATCCTGCTCAAATATCATCTTCTACACCGGGGTGACGAAACGATTTGACAGTTGTGTGATAAATCCTCTAAAGTTGCATTCGGACAAAATTTTACAATAAGTATTCACAGAGGTTTCTACCAATGTCCATGCCCACTTCAAGCCTAGGAACTCCTAACAGGCATAGATTGCATCCAAGATGCAAGTGGACATGTACATTTCTGGTTGCTGACCTTTGGGCGACTGCCGAGCTCTTGTTACCTGTTCCTTCAGCCTGCGAGCCAACATGTCGGACCACTTGCATGCTCTTCCTTCACTGACTAGTTGGTCCAACATAATCACCCAACTTTGCGGGAAGGTTTCCGTGCTCTCTTTTCCATACAAGAGACATGCAAAGATGACCAAATACTGATATGCCTTCTGCACTATGTTCATCTTGTAGATCCGGTTGGGTACCATCCTAAATTTGGCCAGATCCTCACCCAGTTCTTCAAGATATCTCTAGGGTTGGCATTGCTACTGGCTATGCTGAAGGGTGTCTCCATGGTGATCACTGGCTTTGATATATGGTACATCTATTCATAATATTGTGCACTGAATGTAGAAATCTCTATCCTACTGACACTGCTCAATGTCATCATCTAAGGATCAGTGTACGATACGATCCAATGTATCATGTTTGTGCATGGGAACACGGGATACTTGAATTAAATCTGGTACAAGCCAGACTTGTGAATGTTCACATAGACTTGGTGGTCTTCCACGTCTTCCCTAAATGTTCATGCAAATTCATCATTGACCTCTTGCCATTTCAGCTTGGTGTCCTTGTTTACAATCAGCTTATTGTCTTCATAGATCAAAAAACATATAGACACTCGTTCAATTGTTGCTCCAGTTGTATTTCCGTTAGTGTCCTTTGTAGGTTTTAACCCTGTATAGAAATTACCTGCATACGACTTCTAAGAATAGAAAATAAGCGATGCGAGAGCATAACACATAAAACATATATACATAGAGATTTTCCCCTAGATCCCAAAACTAGGACTACCAGCTTGATTTTTCATTATATTCCTTTAAATGTTACAATAAATATTTATACATGCCGAAGCATCCAATACCATGGACTGAAAAGCATTGCGTCCAAAACCATGTGAGAAAACCATGCACAAAACCATGCACAAAACCATAGGTAGGTCCACCCAACCTAATATATGGTCCAAAAGGGGGGGTTTCCAGCCCCCCTATGACCCCCCCTACTATACAATCGGTGCAACAAAGGGGGGGCTCCGCCCCCCCTCTAACCCTTGGGTTAACTATGTAGGCTAGTCTTGGAAAGAATATAACATAACCCAACATTCTCCCACTTGTTGTTTTCTTTCCACAGGGGGCCACATGAGAGCTTAGTCATTTATCCAGCCCTACAATGCCTATTGTTTCTCTACACCAAGAGAACTTCTCAGAGCTCAAATATTTTGTGAATGCATCTGCAGTATTCTTCAAAGTGCCCACCTTCACCAGCAACACCTTTTGGTCTTCTATCATATCCCTCACAAAGTTATATTGAACATCAATGTGTTTTGTCTTTGAATGGTAAACAGGGTTCTTTTCCAAGAAGATTAAACTTTGGCTGTCACAACCTATCCTTATAGCTCCCTTCACTAACCCCATACTTGAACACAATCTCTGTAACCAAACTACTTCCTTGCTTGCATGAGTGGCTGCCATGTATTTGGCCTCTGTAGTTGATAATGCTGCTACAAATTGTTTCTTACTCATCCAACTTATTGCACCTCCAAATAGGTTAAATACATACACAATTGTAGATATTCTCTAATGTAGATCTCCAACCCAGTCTACATCAACAAAGCAATGAATATCCAGTACTTTGCCCAATCCTAGTCTTCCTTGGTAGCACAAACCATAATCACTACTACCATGCAAATACCTGAAAACCCACTCCACTGTTGTCTAGTGCTCCTTCCCTTGATTTGACATAAACTTGCTGAATACTCTGACTGCATGTGCGATGTCTGGTCTAGTACAAACCATTGCATACATCAAGCTACCGACTACACTTGCATATGAAGCATATGACATGTCCTCTTCCTCTTCTTGTGTCTTGGGACACTGTTTGGCAGATAACTTTACACCTACAGGAATAGGAACCTTCACCAGTTTACTATCCTGCATATGAAACCTCTATATTATTGTCTCAACATACTTCCTCTGGTTTAACCAGAGCTTCCTCTTTGCTTGATCTCTTTTAATTTCCATGCCCAAAATATAGTTTGCAGCACCAAGACATTTCATGTCGAATTTGGAGGACAATTGGGTCTTCAAATCCTAGATAATTTGTTTGTCATTTCTAGCCAGCAACATATCATCCACATACAAGACCAGATAAATAACACAGTCACCAATTAATTTAAAATACACATAGTGATGTTCTTTACTTCTAGTGAAACCAAGTCCCCGTATAAATGTATCAAATTTTTGATACCACATCCTTGGTGACTTTTTTAACGCATACAGAGACTTCTCTAACTTGCATACTAGTCCTTTCTTACCCTTCATCACAAAACATTCAAGTTTCTTCATGTAGATCTCCTCTTTCACATCCATCTGTTCTACCTCAAAATCAAAAGCAGCAACAATAGATAGAAGTAATCTAATAGAAGCTACCTTGGCAACATGAGAAAAATATCATGAAAATCAATTCCTGGCACTTGGGAATAACCTTTTTCTATCAACCAAGCTTTGTATTTCTCCACCTGTCCTTCTGCATTTGTCTTCTTCTTGAACACCCATTTGCTTCCAATGGGTTTCCTTCCAGCAGGAAACTCCACCAGATCCCAACCCTCATTTTTGTGTAAAGATGCCATTTCATCAACCATGGCGTATTTCAAGAGTTTTCCATCCTCTTAATCTACTGCTTCCTTCACAGTTATGGGATCATCATTAGTAATAGAGAAAGAAAAATTTGAACAGAAAGAAGATGGACTTTATCTTTCTGACTACCTTCTTTCTCGAACTGATCTTCTCACACTCGAAGTTTGTGGCTCTTCATCTTTTGATTCCTCCTTTGCTGTAGAGTTTGATTCTTCCTCCTTTATCTCAAACTCTATCTTCTCAGGTTCATTTGAGGGGAATTCATGTTTAATAACATCCTTCACCTCTCTGAACACCACATCTCAGCTGTACACAACCTTCCTTGTTGCTAGGTTCCAAATCTTATAACCCTTTAAGCCATCCTTATACCCAATAAAGATGCATTTTTCAGATTTACTATCCAAATTGGTTCTTTTCTCCCTTGGAACATGTACATATGCATCACATCCAAATATCCTCAGATGTGAAAGAGAGGGTTTCTTACTAGTCCATATGACTTGTGGAGTCTTATCCTCCAACGCTGATGAAGGTGATCTGTTGACTAGGTAACATGTTGTCTCCACCGCCTCTGCCCAGAATTCATGTCGTAACCCAGCACCATTAAGAATGCTTCTCTCCCTTTCCATCAATGTCTTGTTCATTCTTTCTGCAAATCCATTTTTCTCAGGTGTGTATGGAGTAGTATTCTGTCGTGCTATACCACACTTCTTATATAATTCTTCAAATTCCTTGCTACAAAAATCTCCAACATTATCTAACCTCAACACCTTTATCTTCTTCTCTCTCTGGTTTTCTGCGAGAGCCTTAAATTCTTTAATGCTGTCAAACTTCAGATTTCTTCTTAAGGAAATATATCCGTGTATTCCTTGAGAAGTCATCTATAAATGATACATAGTACACAGACTTACCTAGTGAGGGGACCTTCACAGGTACAAACATATCACTGTGCACAAGCTCTAATATCTGTTTCGCCCTCTTACCACCAGAGGGGAAAATCACTCAATTTTTCTTCCCATACCTTTTCAATGAAGTATTTTGCAGGCCCTTCTCTCCAATATGTTCAAGCCTTTGATGCCATAGCATGGTCTTTTCTCCAGAGACCACTAGATTTTCTGCTCCACTTTCAGGAACCACAGAACTGTTGCACCCATTAATAACAATGGTACCTTGCAGCTTGTACAAAGTTCCAATATGAACTCCCCACATTAATACCAATGCTCCCTGAACCATCTTGCATGTATCTTTCTCGAACACTACTTTTACACCTGCATCATCCAACTTTCTTACAAAAAGCAGATTTTTGGCTAATGCAGGAATATGTAGAATACCCGGAAGTGTTCTAATCCTTCCACCTTGCAACTTCAACTTTACTTTTCTGTGACCAATGATTCTAGCCTTCTTATCATCCCCTAAGAAGACATCACCACCATCTTATTTCTCATACTCGCAAAACCACTCTCTATGGGGAGTGAAGTGAAAGGATGCACCTGACTCAATCAACCATGCCTCATGATCTTCATGTGTACTTGAAGAAGCCAAGTACACATCCACACCTTCATCTGAGGTGGTTTTCGCCTCTGTAGAAGGAGCATCATCAGATCCCTTTCCTTTGTCAGGAGCTTTAGACTTACAGTACCTTTTGTAGTGCCCTTCCTTTCCACATTTATAGCAAACCATCTTTACAGGTTTTCTTAGAGATTTAGATCTCTCTCTCGATGACTTATTTTTGTTTATGTTCTGGGACCGTCCTCATACAGACAAGGCATCACCATTCTGGTTCTCCATATTTTTCCATCTCATTTCCTCCATGAGCAAGGATGAGACTATTTCATCAAACTGTAAGGCAATTGCATTGTTACCTATTGCAATAACCAGACTATCCCACGAATTTGGTAGAGAACACAACAAACTAATGCAGTTATCTTCATATGAAATTTTAATATCAATAGACAATAACTAACCTACCACAGTATTAAATGCATTCAGATGCTCTGTCACCAAGTCTCCATCTTTCATCCTCGGGTTATACAACTTTCTCCGTAGGAACAGTTTATTCACCAGAGACTTAGATTGGTACAAAGTCCCTAACTTGTCCCATGAAACCTTTATCGTAGATTCCCTTGATAGATTCAACAATACTGAATCTGAGACACACAATCGTACTGTGCTCTTTGCCTTTCGATCCAACTTCTTCCATTCTTCATCGAACACTCCCATTAGTTTAGTACCTGGATCTACCACGATCCACTGATATTTATCCACCAACAAATCCTCCATCTTGAGTTTCCATAACTCAAAGCCCTGACCATTAAATTTCTCGAACTCTATCTTTCCACTGCTCACCATCTTCTTTCACCACCAAAATCAATGTTGCAGATCTCCCACTGAACAGGGTTTACCATAGGCTCGAGTGAAACTCCTCAGCAACAAAGGCATCCCCTTGAAGCCAAAACAACTTCGATACCAAATATAGGTTTTAACCCCGTACAAAAATTACCTGCATACGAATTCTAAGAACGGAAAATAAACAATGCGAGAGCATAAAAAATAAAACACATTTACGCAAATATTTTCCCCTGGATCCCAAAACCAGGACTACCAACTTGATTTTTCAATATATTCCTTTCAATGTTACAATACATATTTATACATGCCAAAGCATCCAATACCATGGACTGAAAACCGTCACGTCCAAAACCATGGACCAAAAACCATCACGTCCAAAACCATGTGCGAAAACCATGCACAAAACCATAGGTAGGTCCACCCAACCTAATATAGGGTCTAAAAGGGGGGGCTTCCACCCCACTTATGACCCCCTCGTTGCACAATCGACGCAACAAAGGGGGGGGATCTGCCCCCCCTCTCACCCCCCTGTTAATTATGTAGGCTAGTCATGGAAAGAATATAACACAATCCAACATCCTTTCATCCTTCTCTCTTGGAGGCCATTGATCCTGAACTATTGAGTTTAGATGAACACCCACTAGATTTGGAGACATGGTGACATGCATGGAAAAACATTGTCAGCTAAAACCAAAGCAAACTTGAAGAACAACATGCAACATACATGGGGATTGAATGGAAATGATTGCACAATCTTTCCTGGGAGGCTGGGGTATTGGCTGCCTATACTAAAGAAAAGGTAGTCTGAACAACGAGGAGGCTAGCTGGCTCCTGGAATTGCACAATGTGTAATCAACACTAGCCTATTGGTTGTTGGGATTGCACAATGTGAAATTTTAGCTGGAAAGGGTTGCAAACCCAGTGACTACATTGCGCAATTTTTTGGGCCAGCAATCACTACCCCTCAGAATTACACAATCCAAGACAGGAGGATAGTCATTGGGTAAAAATGCTCATTTTCTGGGAGGAAGGTAGATCCTTCCAACTCAGGATTGTGCAATGCTATCTTGGTGAGGCAAAGTCCGGGCCAAGGTTACCTGGACCCGCCGACAGGCAACTGAAAGAAAATATGGGTGTGAATACATGGTGATACTGAGTGTAAGCAGGAGTGAATGATCGTGCATGCAAATAGTGAATGTAAGATTCACAAAATGGAACAACAAGCATGTGTGTGAAGCAAGTCGCCGAATTGGCAACCTTTCGTGCAAAACAGTTTCATGCATGTGACAATAGTGAGATGCTAACGAAAATTGAAATGATGCTAGTACAAGGCAATATGCATGAAAAAGACAACAAGTGTTCACGGAAATCAAGCAAAAAAAACTCACACAAGCGAAAACACAAAAAGCGACAAAAATGCTACAAAAGACAAGTTCAGTGGACTTACCTGGAAATAACTGATTTGGATGTGTCAAAGACTCCTAGATGTGTTGTGGGATGTCAGAGATCTAAGACCAATGTGAAGAAGTGAGCTTTGAAGCACCGAGTAAATAAGTTTGAGGCTCATGACACGCATACCACAAATCTAGGAAAAAGAAAAACTTAGAGGAAAGCTTCTAAATGATCTTTGCATGTAACCTCCAGTTGCTAAAAATAGCTCCCTAAAATCTAGGGATGCTTTTTTTGATTTCGGGAAAAGGAAGCCCATGCATGCAAGTTAAATTTTCTCAGTCCCAGGTGGAACCAGTCAACCAAATGGCACATGCAACAGCCTGCCTGACTAAGGGTAAATGTTGTGCAGATTATGGGAGGAAGCTGGTCTGCTTGCCTAAAGGGATTGCACAATTTTTTGGCTAAGAAACTGAGTGCTTCCTAGGATTGTGCAATTTCTAGGATGAGTAGTCCTATTGGGTCAAATTGCGTAGTTTTCTTTGGGAAGGTTGACTGGCAGGATTGCGCAGTTTCTGAGCCTAGTAGGCTTTTAGACAAGATTGCACAATTTCTGGAGGGAAGACTGGTTCCCCTCTAGAATTGCACAATTTATTGAGCGAGCTCCTCAGCCAGTAGCTGGACCAAGTTTGGGGAAGTAACCTATGAGTGGAATGCAACAATCTATCATACACAGGATTTCATGCTGCTAAAAAACTACTAAAGCTTGCGTACTTGATAGTGCAAGACATGCTGCTGAAGATGGTTGGTAGGGAGGCTCTGAAACAAAGCTAAGGAAAAATTTTGGAGGGTGGTTGTAGCTGCTACAACACTTGGCAACACACTGTTAGAACTCCATCTCTCTGAATGGACCTTGTTCATGAAAGGCAAGTCTAACACCTTTGGAATTATTGTTCATTTCTCTATTCATCTTGGTTTCCACACTTCCTTGATTGTAAGATTTAGCATCTGCCAAGTTCTTGGTCAGTCGACACACATTCCAAGACAAGACAACACATTTGTTTCTATTGGGGATGAGGGGTATATTGGTGCATAAGTAGTATAGTCCTCATACTTTTAGTTTCATCTCTATTTTTGCTCCACTACCAGCAGGCCTGGACAATACCTCGATGGAGTTAGGAAGGAACAGAAGCATGGCTCCCCTGCCAACGAGACTAGTCAGTAACCTGATGGAGTTACTTCCATCACCTCTTTGCGTAGGAAGCCTTTTTCTTCTTTCGCCTTATTCATCTTTAATTTTTGAAAATTTTCACTTTTCATTTTTTAATTTTCATAACATGTGCGTAGCACTTATTCATTTCAAAGGTGGAAGAGGGATCCTGACTTATTGAGAGAAAAAGAGGTTTTTCCTTCAGAGAAGTAGTTTATATATACCTCTGACATGCTTGTTAAGGTTTTCCCCCTCACGTTACTCTACTTGACTGAGTTGACAAGGATTAACCCAAAAACAACCAACTAGAGTAGGTGACACTAGTTAGTGCACAAGAGTTGTGTTTTCACCATGGTTCACTTCAAACAATATGTATTTTCCATTAATGTATCATGGACTAAAGATAACAAGTTCTTTGTACAAAGGTTGGACAATAGATAACCAAGTATTGATAGTTGCACAAGTCCTCTTTTACTTTACCCAGCTTGTTTAAAGATTCGTGCATGATCTCTGCAAAACTAACCTATGAGAAAAAGACAAGAAAACAGACATAAAAAAAGAAGAAGTAGAAGTAATGTGAAATAAAAGAGGAAACAAAAAAAGCAAGAAGACAAACAAACATGCTAGGTAAGTAAGAAAACAAGCATGCAATCAAACACCAAAATCAAACGCTACTCCTACTCCTAAGTTAATGGTGCATGGGTCTAATCACGTGAAGTGATACTTCCAAAGAAGCCACCGACACATTGGTTGACCCATGTTTGTGAAGGCATGGTTTGCAAACCAACAAACATGAAAGATATAACAATGAAGACAAACACACTCCAAGTTTCAATTTGTCCATAGAACATGAGTGAGTGCAAGTGAATGACATACAGTCATTGGACTTGTCATGGTGTTGTGTGACACTACATGCATTTGTGAAGCATACACATACACTTGACTATGACATGAAAGAAAACGAAAGAAATAAAGACAAGTTGCATCGTGCACATGTGCTTTCTATGTAAGATTCCTCCAATGCATGAGGAATGGGATCTTGTAGTTTGAGTGGAGGGAGTATTATCTGTGTGTGGGGTTGATCTACAATGCATATAGATGAGTGATGAGGAGCCTTCAGTGTTTCAACAATTTCCTAATCAGATGTGAAACTAATCTGAGGACAACGAGGACCTGACATAACCGTTAGCTCATGCTGAAGTGCCTCAATGGTCTGGGGGATTTTGACTTTGTTGATAGATAGATAATCATAAGCAGGTGGCTTCGAAAAATCAGTTGTGATAGAATCATCACCGTGATTGAATAGGGGGGTAAATAGATCATGTCATCTAATATCAACAAAATCAATGATTTCATCGACATCCTCATGACCTGATGAATCAAACAAAGGGGTATATGAGAAGTGGAAAAATTCACCCTCTATGTGTTTGGAAAAGGCAGATGAAAATTCAAGTGGATTTTCAAAGAATGATTTATCCTCTCGTTTCCGGATGATGGACTAGCACCCGGTGTGTTCTGCAAATGATAAAAAATGGGTGCATCCGTAGACAGAGATACACATGCAAAATCATGGATGGCAGGTTCACCAAAGATGTCAGGAAAGAATGGAGGAGGCTCAGGCAGAAGGGAGTCATCGTTTGCGGAGTGTTGATGCTCAAGCTCCTAGTCATACTCTTCATGAATGACAATGCATGTTGGTTGCGGAACACCAACTGCGTCGATGGCTCTATCCTTGTTCACAACAGGCGTAGAGTCTGGAATGAAAAAAACAAAACATTATTATCCATAGGATCATCCGAGTACGAAGATGGAGGTTGAGTAACAAAATGCATGTGAAAACTCAATGGACTCACAACCAAATCTTCATGAAAATTAAGCAAAGTGATGTTGGTTGGATGTGACAATTGAACAGATGTGTGTGCATGTTCTCCCACATCACTCTGTAATGGTGGCGCTGTTTGATGAGGGGACGTCAGACAGTCACTAGTGAAAATGACTGTATACATCTATGATTGCGCAACTCCGTCATTGAAGTGTGCTAAGTGAGGCTTGGGCTCAAATTTATTCTTGGGATGGACTAATTTGTTAAGATAGTACTCGAACCTATCCCAAAGATAAGGAAATTTCATATGGCTTTTTGGAGCTTCAAATTGAAAAATACGGAACCACTGCCAAAAATACATATGCAATTCATTAGGGGCCTTCCATTGTTGTAACACTTTTCGGTCAAGAGGTTCTGGATCAAAATGATGGAAAGTAGATTCAATGAGATCATAGAATTGCTTGAGTGAGTGCACACTGTCAGCTGGTAGGTTGCAGCACCACCGTAGTGGGGATTCGTTAAGTGTGTATGCAAGCAGTAGACTAGTCTCTTAATCAGAACATCCATCTTCCTTTTCAAGCATGGCAAGGAAGTCTTATAAGAACATAGGCTAGGCCACTTCTCCTTCACCATCATACGTGAATTCATACAAGAGATCAAAAAACAACCTCATGATGTTGAGAGGTTTTCCATGCAAAAAACATCACGAAGGGGTGAGTGTAACAAAATCCATGATACATGTGAAAAGTTTAAAAATAGGATGAGAGGACACAACTTTTCATCTCTCCCTCCTTCTAGCACCAGAAACGTTGATGGTGCTCGACCCGCCAACATGTCAGGGGATCTCCCCAATAAGAAGTCCCAACTAGACCTCAAACCATTTGGTGTAGAAGTCCTAGCAGTGGGTTGTACGGTATCGCCTTAACTGCGGTTTCACACAGAGGCAAGTAAGATGTCCCTATTGGTAGCAAGGGTGTGACATATGCGGCAAGTCAAGGAAGGTGATTGAGCGGTTCTAACACATGGATGCTGAGGTGAGTGCACCCCTTGGAAACCTGTAAAAGCACGTAGTTAAGAAGCGAACACACGAGAAAAGATGCATCATAACATGGAAGGTAGGTAAGATAGAAATGCAAAGTGATGGTTAAACCAACAACATATTTCAGTAAGATTCATACATACATATACTGAAAATAGCTATAGATGCATGTGTAAGCAAATAGATACATATATGATTTAGAGTAAACAAGATAGCTAAAATATAATACAACATAAGTATGAAACGTGTTGGTTGTATTATATTAAGAAGTGTAAGTTCCAGTCATACAGTACAACCATGACCAACCACCAGGCCGGATAGCGGAACATTATAGTCATTGTTGCTTGCTCCTCCAATGATATATACTAGCTCTACACAGAGGATAAGCCAAGGCTCATTACAATAGTGCCCAAGCTATCTCTAAGATACTCCTATTGGAAGCTTGGATGACCAAAAGCCTATACAATGAGTTATGAGGGACTATATATAGCAAAAGGTAGGGTGGTCCTTGATATTCCCCTTTGTGACAGTTCATCTACTCTCATGACTCTTCATCTACTCTATGACTGTTACATCCAACTATTGACACTTGAACTTCCACTTGACAAGACATTACACGCAATCTACACATGTACCCATGTGAGACAAAATGGGCTTCAGCAATCCATGCAAGGCATCACTACGACTTGGACAACTATGTGAAGGCCAACTCTGCAACACCTTCATGGTGGTCGATAGTAGCAAACTGATACCAATCTCGGTAGTCTATGATGGTTTTGTGTACTATAAGCTGACATATTTATGGAGATGAACTCTTGCCTCCATATAACCTAGGTACACTTCCTAAGATTCCCTTTCCAACTCGTCTGATAACATGTGCATAACTGTCTTGAGTATGACCAGATCATCGACATACTGATGCATGGTGTCTGCACTGATCACAAATTCTGGGTTGGTGGTTATGCACATTAACTTTTCAAACTACAAGTCAAGCTCTAGTCAGACCTGTGCCTCTGTATTTTCCTATGTGAGTGTCCTAATAGATGGGATCACATGTGCATGCACAACAAAATCCATGCTCCTGAATACTTGTAAATGGGAAGCATGCAAACTAGTGATGAGCCATGGGAGATCTTCATAGTTCACAATCTAACACTGAATGCCTGCCTTCAGCTCGACTGCTCTGGGCTTCATCATGTTGGACAAGTGTAATCGGGCTCCCTGTATCTCATTGTCCATGTTTGCATGTAATCAACAATAGCATGCATGTTCGACAAGATACATGCTCTCCTTACACATTGTTTCTGGCAATCGTTGAGATGGACCAATTCCTTATGCATGGTACCAAACATGGAATAAAATGCCCACATAACTATGTCAAGGGACAATACCTCATCCAATATTTCCTTCTTCAACACTGATCAAGCAGATGATATAACCAGATCTCCTCCCTGCTTGGCCCCATCTGTAACTCATCCATTTTCTCGTTCTCAGCTATCAAAAAGCGAATACTTGAGCTAGTGGCTTTGACATATGATATGGTAGCATGGACCCATGCTGTTGGAGTTGACATTGTACAAGATTTCACAACGCTATGTTGGGACTCATCGAATGAGATGTTGTGGATCTCTCCCTCCTAATTGTTTCCAAGGATTTCAGTGTCTCCTTGGTTGCTTGGGACTTTCTTTGTGTCTGGATCAAGTCACTAGTACAATATGGCTAATTAGTTACTAAAAAAAGACTAAATTTTGCATATAAATGACCATTTTTTAGTCGGAGACCAGTAGTAGCTAATTTGCAGTATCTTATAACGCGACCAAATTTTAGTCATTTTTAGCTTAGTCATTAATTGGTTGTCTCAATTTTATCATCTAGTAGTATATTTAGTCATTAATTTAGTCATTAATTGCCACAATTAATGACCAAATATACAACAAAATATATTACTATATGATCATCTGAAAAACCAATTAATGACCAAAATGTTAGTCGTGTTATAAGATACTGTAAATGAGCTACTAATAGTCATATATGTACAAAATTTAATCGTCATTTGTAATCACAAATTTATCATTTGTAGTAGTCATTTATATTTTTTGGTTGTTTCATATCCATTATATAAACAACTAATTTAGTAGTTTGTATTAATTTCATTTACTTTCATTAATAATGATTATAAACGACTAATTTAGTCATATATTCATTTTATTTGTGTTCATAATTAATCAATATAAAATACTTATTTAGTAGTTTTATATTGACTTTATGTGTTCATTATTAGTCAACATAAATTAATAAGTATTATTTTGTGACTAGATTAAAAAAATTACATACAATGTACATGTTCATCTAATATGAAAACACAAAGTTACATTAAGTGCAACTATAAATAACTTCAATCACATAAATTATATTATATGAAATGTCACCTACTACAACACGAGTTTCCAACTTAATATTGATTTGACTAGAATTTACACATGAAATACTGTTTCATTAGTTCAAAACATTATCATTGTGTTGTGAAGGAATTGTAGGTGAATTCACCAACTCTAAAGACTTGATCATCAGTCTCTGTGTGTGTGTCACATGTGTGATATTATCTTTAAGGGTATCACTAGATCGGTTCTTCCCTCTCTCTCTCTCTCCCTGCATTTGTCTCTCCAGTGTTATTGTTCTTACAGGGGCTTCACTCAATGAACCTTTTCCTATCACCTGCGTTCACAACATATTAAACAATACCCTTAATTTGACTACATATTGGAAAATACCCCTAAAATTCACTTTATTTAACCCCCTACCACTATGAACCCAATACACCTTTCTAATTTAAAAACCCCCTACTTCCACTAGATATTGTAGGTATCCATTTTTTCATTAACATTTTTTTATACCTCTTTATATTTTTTCATTAACTTTGAACTCCATTTTTTATACCTTCCAAATAAAAGCCCTTTACTCCCTATATATCCCCCAATATATTATGTCTTTTTTTTCTCAATATATATCCTCCAATATGAACCCACGTGGTATGGTATCGCTCCCCCAGTGGAGCCCTGTGATTGTTCTCTTTCCTCAAATCCTACTTTTGACCATCCATATTGAGTTCCTCTCATGAAATGAAAGAAGATATAATGCAGAGTATAACACATAAAATACGATGAAAATTGGAATATAAACTAAAATAGACTATGAAATATTTACGAGACATATACCTCAACATCAGTTATCTCAATGCTATTTTTCCCCGGAAAAATCAAGAAACTCGAACAATTCTTATTTGTTTGGGTGATAGTTGACGTGTATAAACAAAACAAATAAAACGTCACCATATAAGAAGAACACCTTGGGAACTTAATAACAATCATGTCAGTTAAGTTATAATCTAAAAATATCAAGTTGTAGATATCTTGTGAAAACAAATGGAAAGAAAAAAACAACATAAAATAAATAATGTATGAAATCTAGCTGGAAAATTGCATCATAGAAGAAAAAAATTATCCTATGGTTAACCATACATGTGGGTGGTTAACATGCCCCAATATGCCATGGTCCTTAGGGTATAGAGGTAGTAAACCTCCTACTAACATAATGATTGATTGGTTGCATCTTGGCCTTGTCTCTCCTTTTTGAGTCCAAAAAATAAAAAAAAATGTATCATTAACTAGTTTTACTTCACAGTATCATTTTCGCATGTTATCTCCACATACCTACCAAAAATGTCATATATGCCACAAAAATGGAATTTTGGAATTGTTTCTATAACCATGTCATTTATAGCCCCTTCCAATGTATCTAACCAAATGTACCCACTTGATTTTCTTCTTTCATATTCATTTACATCCTAAAAAATGTTTGTTTAAAAAAAAAAGACAACCCCAATATCTTCAGATCCTAATGCTCATCCATATTTGCCATAAGCATAGGAATTAATACTTTCTGATGATCAACATTGTACAACAATGAAGCTACAGAAAACTAACTATTTGTATAAAACAAAAATGAAGCTATTTGTATAATGAGGCTTAATTTCTATTGGTAACTACACAAAATAGAAATCAAGTTATAGGTATAAAACAAACAACAATGAAGCTACACAAAATACTCAGTTAATCGGTATAAATTCCAAACATGATGAGAAAAGGAGCAGTGCATCATTATCTACCATGTGTTCTACCAAATAAAATGGTAAAATACTAAGAGGAAAACTATCTTCTTTACAATGCATCCAGAAGAATAAATGGATATACAATTCCTTATATTCTATTTTAAGAAATCTATTTGCATTTTAATGTCAAATTACCTCCACATAAAGATATATAACATTTCAAGTTTCCACATACATCATAGAAATTTAGGATAATACTTCCATAAACAAGCAAATTAATTAGAACCAGAGATATCGCATACTTGTGACAAGAAAAGGTATTCAAGGCATTGGTTCGGATCATGTAGCTAATACCCACTCATTGAAAGAATTGAACGCAATATAATTAAACTGAATAAATAGGAATACACTTTATCAAAAGAAAGAAAAATAATACCTTAGCCCAAAACAAAACTCATACTACAATAGAAACAAGAAAATAAACCTTATTTATATGTGCATGAATTTAAAGAGCAATAAGAACAATTACACAAGGAAGGTGCGAGAGAAAATCAAACTGTACACTCTATATTATATTAGGTATATACGAGAGTATAAAATTGGTGGATAGAAATATTTTATGAGTTAGGAGAGTGATAATATTTCACCCACCTCATTGTAATAAACTTACATATGTAATAAATATTGGACCAAATCAACTAGGCCTAAGTCTCATCACTCAACTAAGTTACTAAAATTACATCATGGAAGAATAGTCTGGCCTCAAAAGCAAGTTTTCATACAATAAAAAAAAATGGGTTATTATGAGTATTTGCTCCATTTTTTGTCTGCCTTCTACACCTTATTTGGATGTTCTTTATAAATTTCTAACTAAATTTAATTCAGCGCCTTATAATTTCTATCTTGTTTTATGTCTTGTAGATTTCTCTTGGCTCAAAATCTAGCTTTTATAAAAAACATGGGAAATCTTTTCTCGACAATAAACCTCGAAACCTAGCATGATTTGCCAGAATATTACCTGGTAAGAGGGTTAAAAGATAAATTGTTGATTTCTCTAAGTTAATAAACAAATTATTAATCCTTTTCCATTTTCTATGTATCACCAAAATCAAAACAAAAGTACAACATGTTACATCTATCTAACAAGGGATCCTATTAACACTAGCTCTATAATTAATGATAGTTGAATTGATGGGCTACCTGATATATATCACATAGAGTGGACAAGGTTTAATCAAAGGAACTCCCCTCCCAAAACAAGGAACTAGGCAACCAATTAATGGGCATTTTACAGATGATTCCTCACATCTTGGAGGAACATGAAAGAGTGGAAAATATTATGGACTTCATTCAAACCTACCCAGCTTTAGAATCATGAATTCAATGTGTCAAAACACAACCAAGTGTTCCAGAAAATGTTTATGAGACCACACTGGTTTGTTAGCTTATCAACTCTGATCCTAAATTCAATAGGGTCAAAGATGTAAATTCATTGGTATCCCCTTCAACTTCCAGGCTTGACACAAGAATATTTTGGACATGGTCATTCAGAGAGTGGAAAAGTAATTCAAAAATTGTTGACCAAGGTAATGGCTAACACTACTAGATTTCAAATATGAACTAAGGTTCTAGCTGCCACCCCATCTACATTCATCTTGTTGGGGTTCATCATCTAATGCATAACAACATCATGAGAAATATCTCCAAAAATATTTGGGCTAATAAGGGAGGAGGCAAAGGCTTCCATCGTAACAACAAGAACACCTATTGCATCTGAGGAGACATGAGGTATAGGAATAATCAAAGCCTATACCTAAGGCTCAAACCTTATTTTTTTTTATTTCCTATGGATTCTTTGAAGTTCAAATGCTGGTTTTTATAACAAACATATCCAATATTCGTGCACAAGTACTTCACCTTGTTGACCATAATCTCAAACATTCATTCATAAAGGGGTTTTACAATTTAAAAAAATAGAGTCAATATATTGCAGTTATATGGGGGCATTTATATGTATCGAGGGTTCTAAAAAAGGTATTTAGTAAAATATGGGATACATAGTCAAAATATGCTTTTTTTATTGGAAATATGTATTGGGAATGGGGTTCATATAAGAATTTTGGAAGAAAACTAATATGCTAATAATGTATTCTTGAGGGAGGGTTGAGATTTCAGGGGTGATTGTTCTCAGATTTGGCACCATATATCAGTGTTTTCAAGAGGACGTACTGGGGATCAATCTTCATATTTTGAAGCTGAGATAATATGTATGTTTCCTAAAGAAATATGAGGAAAATTTCTTTGTACTAAGAAAAATCATTAAAGGGTTTAGAATTTCTAAAGGAGACTAACATTTTGTAGCTTCTTTCTGAGTTTATATTAGTTTATACCAGTGGGTCGAGATTGGTCAAAAGTTGTCACCAAGTGAAGCTCCAGTTTCCTTGATCTTCCTATATTGTAACAACTTTCTGAATTAAGTAATAAAATTAATGATTGCCTCTTATTTCCTCTTGTTGTAGTATTTCCCTTATTGTGCATACCAAGTGTTTGATGAAATTATTGCACTCTAACTGTTAGTAAAAAATTTTCAAAGAAAGTTTGTTTATGAAGGAAAAATTTCCAAATTTTAGAATTGGTACATCACAGTGGTATCATATCATGCTCTTGGCTAGCTGTTGGACTAGAACATATTGAAAAGAAGAATTTTGGAACCAGAATAAGAAGGTTTAAGCTAACTAGGAAAAAAATTGTTTCCAAATCAGAAATTTGAAGACTATAGCCAAGCCTTCATAAAGGTAACAAAAATATTGGAACCCTATGTATCATCAAGGACTGCCAAGAAGAGAAGAAGTAATGAAAAACCTGAATTTTATACAAGCAAGATTGAAGACTTAGTACATTTAGTTGAGAAGACAGATAAGGATGAAGACATAGAAGCAATTGATTCCGTAAGGGATCTAGATGCAGTTGAAGCTTTGAAAAATCCATTTAGCAAGAGCAAAAAGGTAAATAAATATATTGGAAAGATGTTAAATCCTACAAAAGAGACAACATATGTATCTGAAGATCAAGTTCAAGATCATGATATCAAGGATAAATTTGGAGGAATTTTTCTTGTTGAAGAAAAGTATAGGACATAAAGTTGCAAAAATTTCCTAGCACTTTTAGTAACGAATGAATTAGTGTCACTATTTGTTGACCAAAATCTTTTTACTCAGTTACCTGATAGCACAATTATAGTTTATGATCAAGGTAAGGGAAGATATACGCTTAAAAGTGGAGGTTTCAATCTCTATAAGGATTGCTCAACTACATAGGTGGGCCATTCTATACACATTTTGGAGGCAAAGAAGCTACAGTCCCATAATCCACAAGAGGTGGATCATTATACATAGGCACTACAAATTTTCCTAGTCCTGCAAGTTAAGTGGCTCATGGTTTCTCAACAAATGCAAGTAAAATGATATGGGAGTATATGTTATCAAAATAATGGAATACGCTCTGAAACCAACATACTGGAACCCATTTCTAAGAAATCAAAAAGTCTTGTCAGTATAACAAATTGCACTGGTATATTGGAAATGAGTGTTGTGAAAATGAGTGATCGCTATGTGAAAATTTGGAATATTAATGTGTTGTTTAGTTTCCACCAAGATTTGCATGGTTACTTGCATCCAGATCTGCATATTATAAAATATATTGTGATGATCTTTGAAAGATAAAAACACCATGGTGCATTTTGGCACATCACAGGAAAATTGTGGATAATGTCAAGTCTCTTGATTCGACCAACCTTGCCTTAGCTTCAATTGATGGTACACTCAAGCCTTGGAACCTGGAAACAAGTACAAGAAGTGTACTTTTCAACCCTATTCTGACATATTCTGGGCCTAAAATGAAAAGAACCTTGTGGGGTTTTTGCATCTAACAGGTATAATTCTATCGGTTCATAGTCAAATGAAATGTTTGACTATCATGAATATTTTTCAATACCAGTGGCATCTTACAAGTTTAACTGTGTAGACTCACTGAATTGTCAAGAGGTATATGATGTCGATGGGCAGTTGGTTTCCTCTATGTGCTAAAGAGGGAAGACCCAAAATTTCATTGCATAACCTCTATTAACATCTGGAGGCCTCTATTACCCTTCATTTGTAAAATAGATTGGATTTAAGGTGAAAATCATACTTCTTGCAACTCAAGTAGTTTCCAAGGCATGTCCATATTGTTGCATGAAGATCAGGCATGACATTACAGAATATCATGGATTTGTACTATTTTTGTTAAACGACCCAACCCTCCTTGAACAATGTTGGATTGGGATTCTAAAAAATCATACACTTCTACATACACATGTGCTCTCAAAGGATTACAAGTTATTTCTCAATGGAACTCAATTAATAGCTATTGGATAAGTTGTGCTACCATATCTACATGAAGTCAGATCATTCACTCTTCAACCTAGCATTTTGTATGCGGCCCCAACGAAGTTTGCACATGGAAACACTTACACCTAAAATACCGAAGAAATGAATTCACTAGATACCAACACATCTGGTTGCATCATGGTTCAATGGGGAAAACATAATTTTGGTTTTCTTTGGGGCCTTGCAATACTAATTTTGTGTGAGAAATACCATGCAAAATCATTACCATCTTCCATCTCCTCCATCTACATTATAAATGGAAAACTAGCTCAAGACATCCATACAAATGTAGACTCCATATTTCTCTCAAAACAAAAATCTTATGACAAAGAGATGATTTCCTACAAATATTGTCTAGAGCTCTTGAAGATGCTTATGTGGGTAGTCACTTTAGTCTTATCAATCTTGTAACATGTTCTCAAGTTTTATCCAGATGATCACATAAACAATGGAATCTTTTTATTTATTGCAACTGAACTTTGTATGTACTGCAACATTTTTGGAAATGAGAACTATGATATTCCTAATCATAGTGATCTAATAGATACCTTTCTAGGAATTGCTAGAAGCCTTGAGTACTAGTTGGCTCACAGGTTGTTACTTTCAAAGGTCCCAAACAACAAGTTGAAGCATGATAAGCTTTTGAACAAGTTTTTGGAAATTTTGAATGAAAAAGTTCATTTTGTGGTTTGTGCATGTGCTTGTGAACAGCTAAATTCCATGATGAACAGTAAAAGTGATGTGCAAGTTCATGTTGTGAGGAACCTTCTTGTTATGCCACAACAAGAGATGCCTGTAAACACTATCAAAATGAAGGAATATGACACTGAACCAATAAAATTTGATAGGGTTTCAAATATTTCATTCAACAAATTTCTGAAAATTGATGTTGCAGGTTATGATGCTGTTGGGTAGCGCAAGCCCCGCGGAATGAGTATGGGGTGTGAAGCTCAGAATTTTGGGTAATATTAGGGTAAAAGACTCCATGGAAAGTGCAGAGAACAAACTATAGTAAGTTGAGTGAAAGGGTAGTTTGCCCAAAAATAATGTAAAGAAATAGTAATAGAGTCGGCCCACAGAGGGATTGCGGGGCAAGGGAAAGTATAAATAAAGCGGGTCTCTATGAGGGAAGGTAGTTATTTTAAAAGATGGGATGTAATGGGTTGTGAAAGGAAATAGTGTGAAAGCGTCTGTAAGTCTGAGTCAAGGGAGTAGGGTAGAAGGTAGAGGCTCTATAACTGTGTGCGTAGAGGCCTAGAAAGTCTGTAGCTATGTGCATGGACCCCTGCAGCTAAGTGCGCAGGGTGGATCTAGATGTATTGTTGAATATTGATAATAAAGATAAGTTTCTTCTGAATTCTGTGTTGGTTGCAAATTTACTCTTTTATGATAAATGAACTATTATGATTTCTGCAATTGTTACAGTTGATACATGTGAACTGGGTTAATCTTGATGCGCGAAGTAACCCAAAGTAATAAATGTTTTCTTAAAGACCATTTTAACTAGATCAAACCAGTAATAAGTGATTCAATCTGTAATAAATGCGATAAGGGTATGCCAATCTATGCGGACGTAGCGTAGCGCGAGGCTGTAGAATAGCGCACGAGCCCCAAACCACATCCAAGACATCTCTAGGGTGCAGAAACCTAGTTCCAGCACCCTCCCCTACTACCTCGGATGAGACCTCAGTCCGCGCTTCGCGAGCTATTGCTGAAAGGGCCAGTAGCTGCAGGATTTGTTTGGCTAAATAATTCTTCTGAACCTGGGTCAAGCCCATGTAAGCCAACAAATGGTTCCATTGCCAGGACTGGGATCTACCTAAGGGGTGTCTGGTGTGAGAAGTGGGGATGCTAGAGGAAAGAGAAACAAAGGATCAGGACAGTGATAATGGCGAGCACCATCCAGTTACCAATATTCAAGGGAGCAAGAAGTGAAGATCCGAAGAAGTTTTGGTTTCTATTGAATTCAGTATGGAATGCGCAACAAATCACGAATGATGATATAAAGAAATCCATCTTAATCATCACACTGTAGGACTGAGCGCTAACATGGTATATGAAGTATTTGGGCATCAACCCAATGGCAGGGATAGCGGACATCTACACGGAGTCAAAAAAGGAGTTCAGCCGGCCAAAATGGGAGTTGCAGTCAGTCATAGGATTCAAAGAAATCACATTGATGCTTGGTGAGACCCCATGGGACATGGATCAGACGTTAAAAAGCACTATTCACGAAGCCAACATGACCCTGACGGACGCACAACATTGTGCTTGGTTCATCGCATCACTAACGCCATATCTGTAATCAACTTTGTCGTAGCAGAAGATCTCAACCAAAGTAGAAGCACTGGAGGTAGCAATGCAACTACACAAAACCCCGATACATGACCTAGGGTTGGGAGTTCAGCAAATCCAAGCATAGGTCCAAACTTTGTGTTTGGAAATATGCAAATTAAAACAAGACCAAGCACAGCACCCAGAAGTTTGGGAAGAAGTATGGTGGAGGGCGTGTAGAAGCCAAGGACACGATAAGGATCAATGTCCGGTTGCAGTGAATTTTACGGTAACAGGGGGGCTAACAACCTTGCGACCAGAGGTATAGATGGGGCCGAGTGCGATTTCCCCACTTTGGTGTGTGATTTTCCAACTAAGGGGAAAGCATGCAACAGACAACTGCTACCTATTGCCAAACATACGACAACCTCCTCAAAATTTATTTTGTAACTTTTGTAGAAAATGGGTCATGGGGAGAGAGATTGCCGCATGTTGATGGATCGACCCCCTACATATAGGATGCAAATAGAGACGCGGGGATAGGACCTGGCTGCACCACTTGTGTGCGGGGGATTCCTGATACACAGACGAGGGAGTGGAGGATGGGGGCCCGGACGGGGCCGTGGAAAATTGATCTGTTATAATTGTGGTGGACAGGGACACTATGCATGGGATTATATGAATCCTACTAGAGCCTGTTGTCTCTCATGCTACCAATTTGAACACGATGTAGTAAATTTCCCTACGCTACTCGCGCAATTAAGAGAGAAAGGAGTTCTCCCAGCTAGTCCCACCCAGAACGTCTAGATGATGAAGGTTGAACCCCACACTGAACGCCCCAACATAAACATGATGCTCAGAAGTGGTGCAGCTACTGGGGAAGATAAGGGAAAGAATCCAGAAGAGGATGCGTGGGTTCGTAAGGCTCCTGCAAAACAATCATAATTTGATTCAGCGCAAGCAAAGGAAACCTTTTTGGAGGCTAAGAAAAAATTTGCAAAAAGCATCGACTTCAGGTAGTAAGGAGCAACCAGACCTACAACAGGATAATGCCTTGGTAATTGCATTTTTAGAAACCTGTAGGAAGCTCCTACAGGTGCCAATGCGATGAAAGAGTTAAAATAATTAATAGCTAGATGTGCGGGGGCAGATGAACTACGCATAATCTGGAAATTGGACAAACACGTCTTATGCACTGGATGGGAGATGCGGTTGACTGCCTAGATTGGCAATTACGAGATGGACCGGGTCATCTTAGATCTAGGTTCTGACGTGAATGTCCTACCAAAACAAACCTAGGAATGCATGGGCAAGCCTGCACTACAATGGTCCCCGATCCAATTACGATTAGCAAACCAGCGAAAGATCCTGCCAATGGGAAGATTGCAAGGAGTTGTCGTAGATATCAATGGTGCCCACATGCACGCTGATTTTGAAGTCATAGAAATCATGGATGACAATAACCCCAACCAAACACTACTAGGAATAGACCAGGCAATAGACATGAATGGAATCATCAACCTTAAAATGCGGAAAATAATCTTCGAAAAGAATGCACTCCGAGTAGTCATTCCTTTGGATCTAGTTGAAGGTGCCCGCTATATTGAACCAGTGCGTGACGACAATAGTGACAGGGAACTATACTACATCTACCAGCACACCACGCAAAATGGGGACTGATTGAACCTAACTACGGATGGACAACTCTCATGGGACTGCGATAGCTCTTGCACATCAGATTCAAATGAAGAGGTTGAACGATGGCAAAATCGACTGCACGAAGTAACCACATTGAATTTGTTATGAAACCAGCTCAAGAAAAAGATAGAAAAGATGGATCCACGCCTTAGAATTCAGCCTCTTCGAGGGGGAAACCTCCTTTACATTACATAAATGAACAGTTCTTGGATGATTCAAATGACAAAACCTCCTTTCTATATATAGGAGTCTAAGGAGTCACAATATAACCCAGCCGACCTAACAATAATAATATAAAGCCAAAAAATAACAATAGAGGGATTCTATGGGGCACAGTAATAACAATATGGGGATAATAGGGGCACAACAATATTAATAAGGGGTACAATTACAATAGTAATGGGGTAATCACTAGTATTATAGGGACCCAACACACCCCTCCCCTTCACAAAAGTGTTGTCCTCAACACTTGAGTAGTTCTAGATACTTCTGTATAAAATTCTCATCCTCCCATGTGGAATCCTTAGCAGATAAGTTCTTCCACTTGATAAGATACTCCGAAATTGATCGATTTCGTAGCTGTCGAGTTATTTTTTCTGTGTCTGCTTCTAGTTCCAATATAATTTTTCCTTCCTCATCAAGTTCTGGCAATATTTTTTGAACTGGGAGCTTGTCACCTATAACCTTCTTTAAACATGAAACATGGAAAACTGGGTGCAATCAAGAAGCTGCAGGAAGCTCCAATTTCTATTCCATAGTACCAATCTTTTGCAACACCTTGTCTGGACGATAATACTTTGGTGATAATTTATTATCGTTCTTAGCTTGCTTGACGAACATTTGCTTATATGGTTGTAGCCGTAGGAATACCCAATCACCTACATCAAAACTTCTTTCGCTGCGATGTTGGTCTGCCTGTTGTTTCATTCTATTCTGTGCCAACAAGAGGTTATCCTTTAAGAGTTGGAGGACTTGTTGTTGATGTTCGATGTGATGTTCCACTGCCTGAACCTTAGAAATTTCTCTTAAATATGATGTGATGGATGGTGGCTGATACCCATGAAGTGCCATAAATGGGCTGATTTTTGTTGCTGTATGGAAGGAAGTGTTATACCACCATTCAACCAGAGGCAACCATTTGACCCATTGTGTCTGTTTATCAGATACAAAGCAAAGAAGATATCCTTCCAAACATTTTTTTACTATCTCAGTTTTCCCATTAGATTGACGATGATAAGATGAGCTATGAGCTAACTGAGTACCAAGACAAGAAAATAATTTTGTCCAAAAATTTCCAGTGAAAATGGGATCTCTGTCACTTACAATAATCTTTGGGTTTCCATGTAGCTTTTGAATTGTTTCCATAAATGCAGTAGAAACTGTACTGGATTTAAATGGATGTGATAATGCACAAAAGTGTGCATACTTGGTAAGTATGTCAACTACCACCATGATGACACTCTTTCCCTCAGACTTGGTTGAACCTATGATAAAATCCATTGAAACCTCCTCCCAACGTTGGCTTGGAATGGATAAAGGTTGTAATAGACCCGGTGTCTTAATTGTTTCAACTTTATTTTGTTGGCAAACCAAACATTCCGCCACAAACTTTTGAATATCTGATTTAAGGTCATCCCAAAAAAATTCCTTCTTAACCCTGTGGTAAGTTTTTAAAAATATTGAGTGCCCTCCTAAGGGAGAAGTGTGCAATTCCATAAGAATCTTTTGTTTTAGCCAGGAATTCTTACAGAGGTATAAGCGATCTTTGTACCATAACGAATAATTTTTCCAACTAAATGTATTAGACGTACTGGAATCTTGTTGTAACCTATGAATAAGTGCCCACACTTCTTCATCATTTTTCCATTCCTCCCTTGCTTCATTTATCCTATTTGGTTGGATAATAGAAATGGCGCACAACAATGCTTCCACATCCTCATCCTTTCTTGAGAGTGCATCTGCCACCCCATTTTGCTTCCTTTTTTTGTAGATGATTTCAAAGGCATAACCCAACATCTTTGTGACCCACTTTTGTTGCTCTTCATAGGATAATCTTTGTTCAAAAAAGTATTTAAGGCTATCATGATCCGTTTTTACCTTGAAGTGTCTTCCCATTAGGTAGGGTTGCCATTTCTGAAGTGCATGGAGTATTGCCAACATTTCCTTCTCCTAACTAGCTTTTTGTAAAAACCTTCCCTTGATTAGACGACTTTCAAAAGCAATGGGTCTTTAATCTTGCATTAGAACAACACCAATTCCATTTCCTAAAGCATCACATTCCAAAATAAAGGTTTTTGTGAAGTCTGGTGTAACTAAGGCCGGTGCTTGGCACATTGCCTCTTTAAGATGTTCGAAGGTCTTTGTTGCTTCTGGAGTCCATGAAAATGCATATTTATTCAATAATGTTGTTAGAGGTGCTGCTATTCTCCCATAATTCTTAACAAAATTGTGATAATACCCTGTCAACCCGAGAAATCCTCGCAGATGCTTTATGGATGTGGGGATTTTCCATTCCTTAATGGATTTAATTTTACTGGGGTCTACATTAACCCCTTCATGAGATACAATATGACCCAGATATTCCACCTCTTGGACTCCAGAGAAACATTTGGATCTTTTTGCATATAATTGTTTTTCCTACAATAGTTGTAGCACCCTGTCAACATGTTCAACATGATCCTTCCAAGACTTTCTATAGATTAGTATATCATCAAAAAATACTAACACAAATTTTCTAAGGAATGGTTTGAAAATTGAATTCATCAAACCTTGAAATGTTGAAGGTGCATTGGTAAGGCCAAAAGGCATGACCAAAAACTCATAATGACCCTCATGAGTTCTAAATGTTGTTTTCAGAATGTCTTCAATCTTCATTCTGATTTGATGATATCCTGAATGAAGATCCAACTTGGTGAAGTAAATTGATCCATGCAATTCATCTAGTAATTCATCAGTGACAGGAATGGGAAACTTATCTTTAATAGTGAGCTTGTTGAGATCCCTATAATCCGGACACATGTGCCATGATCCATCCTTCTTATGCACCAATACTACTGGAGCAGAGAAAGAACTTTGACTCGGTTGAATTATACCAGCCTCTAGCATTTATGCAACCATGCATTCAATTTCACTCTTTTGGGCATAGGGATATCTGTACGGCATGATGTTTGGAGGAACACTTCCTGGAATCAGATGAATAGCATGATCATGATCACGCATAGGTGGGAGACCTTTGGGAGTCTCAAATTCCTTGGGATGATTGTCCAAGACTTTTTTGAGATCTGGAGAAATAGATGATTCCGATGTGGAAACATCTAGCGAACATAATTGTGCAATTACACCTCTTTGTTCCATTTTTAGAAGCCTTGTCATACCATTAGAGATGATTATCTTTCCTGGTTTCCCTGCAATACCCCTTAATTCAACTTCCTCTCCTTCCATAGAAAATTTGATGAAAAGTTCTTGAAAATTAAAAGCTATTGTACGCAAGGATTGTAGCCATTGGACTCCTAGTACAACATCAGCACCTCCCATTGGAATGGAAAGCATTGGGCTAGTCAATACATATTCTCCCATGGATAGCTTGATATTATGGCACTTTCCAGAGCAATTTATTATTCCTCCATTTGAAACCATCACTTGACACTCTAGTGCTGGATATAAGAAGCAATTCAATGCTTTTGCTACCTTACAATGAATAAAATTGTGGGTACTTCCTGAATCAATCAACACTATTACCTTTTTCTTCTTGATTTGTCCTTCTATCTTGATGGTTTGAGGAGTGGTAATTCCCGCCAATGCATTACAAGATATGGTCAGATTCATTTCTTCTTTATCTAGGCTTTGTTCTTGGAGTATATCCTCTTCTTTTGACCCTTCTTGCTCCTTTTCTTCTTCCTCTTCACAATCTATGTAGAATAATTTCTTCTTAGCACACTTATGACCTTTAGTGTATTTGCTATCACAACTGTAACAAAGCCCTTTTGCTCTTTTTTCTTCCAGTTGTTGTGGTGTCAACCTTATAGGTTGTGGAAGACTAGGGGCAACAACACTTCTGTTTTTATAGTTGTGAGTGGTATGTTTCCTGGTTGCCATAATTTTGCTTTCTATTTTTCTTGCTAACCTGAATGCCTTCTCTAATGAATTAGGTTCCCAAAGGCGAACATCATGTTGATATTATCCTTTAAAGACCCTATGAACACATCAATCCTATGCTCTTCTGGAATATTTTTTACCCTTCTGTTCAATTTTTGGAGCTCCTCAATGTGCTCCATTATTGAACCCTTTTGTTTGAGACTTATCAATTGGCTAAAGAAAGTGTTTCTTTTTGTATCCTCATAATATGCTATCAATTCTTCCGTAAAAATTGCCCAAGTGATAAATTGTTTACGAGAGCAAAGCCATTGATACCATACAAACTGATTTGATTCCAAATATAAAGTTGCAATACGTACCTTTTGTGTGTTTTTCACATTATTGAGATCGAAAAATTGCTCCATCTGTAATATCCATGTTGCGGGATCCTTGCCACCAAACTTCCTCATATCGATTTTTGGAATATGGTGGGTCTTCGATCCAACATTAGAGTCTATGAAATCATGATTAACATTTCTTTTATTCTCATCATGAGTTTCATTTACTATCCTTTCACCATTAGTAAGCATTTCTTGTAGAAACTTTGTTAAATCTGTCTTAAAATCTTCCATGCCTGTCTTCAAATCTTCCATGTTTGTCTTCAAATCTATCTTCAAATCATCCATCTTAGCTTCCACATCAATCATCTTAGCTTCTACGCCTTTCTTTAAACAGTCTATCTTAGCTTCTACACCTTTCTTTAAACCATCCGTCTTAGCTTCTACATCTTTGTTTAAACCATCCATCTTAGATTTTGTTCCTTTTTGTGCAAGGGACAGTTGTTGCATTTGGTCTTGTAATTTTGATATATCATGTTGCATTTCTTCCTCTTCTTCATGAGTCATGTTAGAGCTTTCAGGTTCCTTACTAGGTGTTTGCATTTTCTTTCCTTGGGGCATCAGTTATCGATAATAATGCTCTACTATGCCCTTTGAATTCCTTCAAAATAAATTTCAAACCAATCTTAAGAAAAATTTTAAAAGAATCTACACATATTTTTTCACTTTGTAGGAGCTCGATATTGCCTCTGATGTATCTCTGTACATTCAAATCATCCAGTTCTGAAATTGTGATCTATAGTAGCCCTCTTTGTCCTCGTTCCAATGCCACTAGTCTGATCCAAATTGGCTTCTCCAAGGAAGATTTATGTGAAATCTCCCGCAGTGACCTGATTATAGACTAGTTTAGTAGAGCGAACTTTTCCGACGTTCCACGAGTCACTGTTTCGACCTTTGACTCTGAAAAATATATTAAAGAAACTACAGTCCGTTCTCTTTCTATAGCTTCTTATGAAATTTCAATCCAATTCTCAGAGAGAAAGTTATGACGATTTTCCCTAGGTCACCTGTTTGGAATGTAATTCAGGAGTCTGCAAAAAGACCAGCTTCCTCAGATCATATCCCCGCAAATATAGCACGAAAAGCTCTGAAATTTAGATCCGAGCTTCAACGTGATGCCTTCTCAAATGGGTTCTTTTTTTAGCTTCTGAAACGTCGCAGAAAAAAAGTTATAGCGAGAATGCCACGATGACCTGTTTGGAGCAACGAAACCCTAGAATCGAAGGCTCTGAAACTAAATGTTATGAAACCAACTCAAGAAAAAGTTGGAAAAGATAGATCAACGCCTTAGAATTCAGCCTCTTCGAGGGGGAAACCTCCTTTACATTACATAAATGAACAATTCTTGGATGATTCAAATGACAAAACCTCCTTTCTATATATAGGAGTCTAAGGAGTCACAATATAACTCAGCCGACCTAACAATAATAATATAAAGCCACAGAAATAACAATAGAGGGATTCTATGGGGCACAGTGATAACAATATGGGGATAATAGGGGAACAACAATATTAATAAGGGGTACAATTACAATAGTAATGGGGTAATCACTAGTATTATATGGACCCAACAGAATTGTAACAGAATGATGGCTGTAGGAGCTATCGCGCCGTTCACAAAAGTTGCCAGAGAACTAGTGGTCTTGATGAAATCAAAACTCGGTGTGTCGAAGGTATTCACATCCTGAAATTCTAGGACATTGAAAAAAGAGGTAGGTGCGGCTAAGCATAAACTAAAGCGTGGAGGTCGTGGACACACGGTAATACCGATAGCTAGACAAACAAAGAAGAGCAACCCACAGCAACACGAATCACCAGAAGCTGCCGACAAGATCCATGAAAACCTAAGGGATGGCATACATCGCGGCACTCCGCTAACACAACTTGCTTACAGCTTGCGGGTACTATGACCTAGATGGCTCTACATTAGGCAATGGAAGAAAAACCAGAGGATGTCGGGTAGCTACCTGCCCCGCACAGACAACACCCTTAAGGTACGATCCGGAGATCGAAGCCAAGTAGAAAGGACTAAATTCAAGAGGATATCACGCTGCAATGCTTACAGAAGCTCAACCCTTTTTCACCTAAGACGACTCAGACCCTCGCGGAATATTGTTAGAACTAACCCAGAGGGGACCAGGCTATCAAGACAGCACACACATCCGTGGTGAAAAACCTTGGCTGACCAAGTGCTCAGATAATGCCCACAGCATAAGGAGGTATGGATAGTACGGATCTACACTGATAGTGTGGACACTTGACTAGTCGTTAAGGTAACATTCTTAGCACCCCAAGTAGCTGAAAGAGGGCACGGGACTATAAACAAGTCTACAGGGAACCAATCTGGCATACCAAGTTCTACCTACATTACCTTGTCTCATTGATCGCAACTATGAGTGATTGGCTGCGCGCCAGCAGAAAGATGACCATTAGCACTCCTTTCCATAACAAAGACATTAGGGTATGACAGGAAGGAATGGGCGGTGAATCATTAAGACGAAAGTTTCGAGGTGGATTCATTAAGATCACTTGAGGGAACATTGGTACAATACTTAAACACAAAGGAACGATGTTGTTCAAAGTGACGATCTTAATCTATGACTGTGGAGTATACAGGCACATTGGCCCTATATATTAGGATCAATCAGTATACATCTAGCCAAAAATCAACCCATGCATCCTATGGCCAGAACTCGAGTACAATTCGCCAAAGAAATGTAGTTGAATCAGCAAGAGTTAGCAGGCACGGGCCAGGAACATCAAGTTCCAAAATCCCCACGAACACCACGAGGGCAGAAGATGAAGCAGAAGACCTGCACAGTTTGAGCCTCACCGCAGCTCACCAAGCATGCTGTAGCTGATAAGGGCAAAGCCGTTTCGACAGACAAGGAGGAAGAGGATGAGGCTCTTCAGGAGCTCCATCATTTCCCCCATATCTATCTCCATGGATAGGGTCAACAAAGATACCAAAGGACTTAGATGGAGTGAAAGCTGAACTTTAGACCCCTCTTCTTCCAGATGATATAAATATTGAAGGCTTGCTATGGGGATGTGTTCTGACCCTCAAAATTGAAGATTGGGATCTGGCTGACAGTGAAAAGTTCCATGAATAGGCCGCAGACAAATTGTTACAATAGGTGTGGCTGCTGGGTATAGAGAGGGCCAAGATCCTCAACCTATGATGGCTACCTCACTACCACCACATGACGATTACAGCCTTTGTGATCCGGCAACTTCTATGTCTTGTACATGATGGATTCTTATGGTTGGAAGAGCCGATTCCAATCACAGCTGACTTAATCCACCGCATAACGTAGCTACCATTGCAAGGAGATGACCATGCTAATGCTGCAGGAACTAGCAACCAGGTTAGCCTCGCCGAAACAATGAAGACGCGATACAAGCTGGCGAAAGGAGAGCGCAGATATGTCATAGGTAGCATGAACGACAGGGCTGTCTGAGTGGCTACACAACTCCTCGGGGGAAAACTTATGAGGAAGTGCGTGTAGATGACGTACCCGCCTCTGTCATTGCACTGGCTGGGCAGTGCATCCAGGGGGTACAGTTTAATTGGGCACAGTTCTTATGCACAAAGTTCTTGACCAACTACCGAGAAGCACAGGACAAAGGTAAGACATTTCATTATGCTTGGTTGCTTCTGTCAATATTTTTGGTAACAAGCGCGCTGCCAGTGGATAGCCAGTTCCCTAGCATTATAGATGACCTACCTGAGGCCATACGGTTTATGGCACTATGCTCAACAAGGGACATGACAAGGGTTTCTGCAATTCGAGCATTTTGGACTTCCATGGCAGAACAAATACGGATCCGAATTGCTCACCGACCGCGCATGTCTCCCACAATCTACAATAATCTGCAAAGCATGGCCGAGTTTAAAGTTGACATGCATCATGTGTACATCTAGGTGTGAAAGAATCGAACCAATCTTGGACCACACTTCCTTTCATCGCAACGGACGAGGCAATCTATGGGGTTTTGGAAAAATGGCCTCTCAAATGGTGTGCTCCGGACAAGGCCATCCTAGACCAACTCACTTCCAAACAGTAGGAGAAGGAACAACTGCAGCGGTTCAAACATCTGGTAAAAAGAGCATGATAGGAACAACAGCTCGCTTTGCAACAAGCAGCTTCCCAAAACTCGCCAATCGAAAAGACTTCGGTAGTGCAAGAATTGGAACCAATACAGGAGATAGACACTCAGGCTCCCGGAGAATAGGTCAAACGGTCGTAGTGGGAGGACCCACCAAGTATCAGGAAAAATTCCAAATTAATAATAGGGGTGGAGAATGAATTCACAGCAAGCCCTGCATTGCCTACTCTACTTACAGAACATACAACTGTGTTGGGGGAAATCTAGAAGCAGTTGGAAACATTGCAGGGACAATCTTGGGGGAAGTTTCACCTTGCCAACAGCATAGGTATGGCTGAGCCACTAATGAGCGCGCCCACACCGAACACTTTAACATTGCCAGTTGCTACTATTACAAGACCTGGTGATGAGGGTAGTTTGGATCTAGATCTGGCCACCCTATCTAGTAGCATACTTTTCCAATTACACGAGGGGCTCACTAGTGAACTCCACACTAGGGAAGGTCATGCCCCCCACACTTTACGAAAGAAGAAAGATGAGATCGAACATGTCAATCTTTAGCACGTTGTCTGGGTCAAGTGTTATAGGAATGTCATACAAGTCATCACAAAAGCATGCCACATAGTTCTGAGGGTAGCTATCCCTGAGGATCTTCCAACTGTGACCAAGGTTCAATACATGGCCACAGAAGTCCACACAGTCCAAGAAGAGGCCCCAAATACATAAGGAGAGCTTACCCAAATGGATGTTGCAAGGAAAAAGGAGGCAGAACTTAAAGACCGCATTCAGCCATGGATCGATGAAGTGTTTACCATTTCTACAATGATGGAGGGAAAGATAGCACAAGTGTAGGTAGCCTGTGATTCTGAGCAAGCAAATCCATTAGACACAAATACGTGAACGACCCGAGTGGCACTGGTACAATGGACCGCTACAAAATTTGTTGAAGAAACACGCATAGCACAGAACTTATTAAACGACCTTTGCGCAAAGATGGATGCACCAGCTAAGTGACTCGAGACGAGTCACAATGATTGTGTTGGGGGACTGTTGGGTAGCACAAGCCCCACGAAACAAGTATGGGGTGTGAAGCCTGGAATTTTGGGGAATTTTAAGGTAAAATACTCTGCGGAAAGCATGGAGAGCGAACTATAGTAGGTTGAGTCAAAGGGTAGTCCACCCAAAAATAATGTAAAGAAATAGTAATAGAGTCAGCCCATAGAGGGATCGCAGGCCAAGGGAAAGTATAAATAGAGCGGGGCTCTATGAGGGAAAGTAGTTCTTTGAAAAGATGGAATGTAATGGGTTCTAAAAGGAAATATTGTGAAAGTGTCTGTAAGTCCAAGTTGAGAGAGTAGGGTAAAAGGTGGAGGCTTTGCAGCTGTGTGTGCGGACCCCTGCAGCTGAGTGCGCAGGGTGGATCTAGATGTATTGTTGAAGATTGATAATAAAGATAAGTTTCTTCTGAATTCTATGTTGGTTGCGACTTTACTCTTTTATGATAAATGAACTATTATGATTTCTGCAATTGCTACAGTTGAATACATGTGAACTGGGTTAATCTTGATGCGCGAAGTAACCAAAAGTAATAAATGTTTGCTTAAAGACCGTTTTAACTAGATCAAACCAGTAATAAGTGATTCAATCTGTAATAAACATGATATGGGTATTCTGATCTGCGCGGATATAGCATAGCACAAGGCTGCAGAACAACGCGTGAGCCCCAAACCACATCCAAGACATCCCTAGGGTGTGGAAACCTAGTTCCAACACCCTCCCCTGCTACCTCAGGTGAGACCTCATTCCGCGCTCCGTGGGCTGTTGCCGAAAGAGTCGGTAGCTGCGGGATTTGTTTGGCTAAATAATTCTTTTGAACCTAGGTCAAGCCCATATAAGCCAACAGATGCCTTACAAATTTTTCAAGTGGATAAGAATTCAAGGAAGGATTTTTGTTATTTTGCATGTTTAACAAGTATGTCATTATCATGGGTTGACATATTTTAAGGACTTGATTCTTAATACCTATATTAGATCTCAACATTTTGAATGGTCCTCTCAACACTATACCATCGCTCCATCACTGTGACAAAGTGATCCCAACCCTACAGAACACATTGAAATATGTGAAAGATATTCCACATCCACTTGAGATTTCAGTGTCCATGTTATCTGTGAAAATTTGATGATTGGGCAAAAATTTCAAAGAGTATGAGTTCCATTTTAGATACAAGGAAAATTTTTGACATTGGGATTTCAGAAAGGCAACATGAGCATGAAGGAATGTTCAATTTGAATATTGTAAGACATGATTTTACATGCATTACAATTGATCTTGTCCATATCTATGAAGTTTGAACTAATAAATGGAATATTTGACTTTAATCAAAGCAATAGAAATAAATATGGAATGATGATTGCATCTGAGATTTGTCTAGAGTTGGATGAATTGAAGGAAATATATGAGCGCTTGCTTGAGGAGATTTCAGCACTTGAGCTAAAATGCCTCCCATGCTAAGCTAATAATCCCAAACATAGGTCCATTGTGTATATACCTAAAATTGGTTATCAATTGTGTCTTTCTCGACTAAAACTCGATGATAGTGAATTGGAAAATCTTAAAGAGATAGAGTTTGCTTTTGCAAGTGAAAATGATCATCGGGAAGCATACTTTTATCGCATTTAAAAGAAAAAAGTGTTGGATCTTCTTCTAGGAGACATCTATCATAAAATGTCAGATATGGAAGGAGCCATAATAAGAGATTTGGAATTGTAGATTTAGCCTTTCTCAATGCATTTTCATATGACATCAAAGTTTGTTGGGAAGTTGGACTGCATGCTCTTGTTGGCATTAGTTGCACACCAGTACATGTATGTCAGGCTAGTGCTCACTGTAGCGGATGCATTTGAGATGAAGAAAGGAAAGCACTCATTTTCTATAGGGAATAATGCCTTCTCCCTCTCAGAAACCCTTGCAAGCATTGACAACTTGTTGTACATAATGTTAATGGCACTATTGTCCCTGTGATCAAAAGATCAATACATAAAAAAATGGAGACTAAGGATAATCTATCTTGGATTGGTTTCCTCTGTGTTCTAAAGAGGGTAGACCCAAACTTTGGTTTCATCACAATTGTTAACATCTGGAGGCCTTTATTACCCTTCATTTCTAAAACAAATTGGATGTAAGCTGAAAATCATAATTCTTGCAGCTCAGGCAGTTTTCAAGGCATATGCATATTGTTGCATGAACAGCATGCATGATATTACATAATATTAGGTATTTTTACCATTTTAGTCAAATGATTGAACCCTCTTTGAACAATGTTGGATTGGGCTTCTCCAAAATCATACACTTCTACATACGTGTGTGCTCTCAAAGGACTAGAAGCTATTTCTAGATGGAACAAAATCAATAGCCATTGGATCAGGTGTTCTACCATATCTACATGAAGTCAGACCAATTATTCTTTAATCTAGCACTTTGGATGCTGCCACAAATTAGTTTGGGCATGGAAACCCTTACACGCAAAATACCAAAGAAATGAATTCATTGGATACCAACACGTCTGGTTTCATAATGATTCAATTGGGAATACAAGATTTTAGTTTTATTTGGGGCCTTGCAATATTGATTTTGTATCAGTGATACCATGTAAAACCATTAGCATCCTACAACTCTTCCATCTACATGATAAATGGAAAACTAGCTGAAGACATCCATACAAATGTAGACTGCAGGTTGCTCTCAAAACATGACTTTTATGACAAAGAGATGCTTTCATGAAAATTTTGTCTACAGCTCTTGAAGATGCTTATATGGGTAATCGCTTTAGTCTTATCAATCTTGGAACATCTTCTCAAGTTTTATCCAAATGATCACATAAATAATGAATTATTTTTATTTATTGCACCTAAACTTTGTATGTACTACGACATTCTTGGAAATGATAGCTCTGATATTCATAATCAAGGTGATCTAATAGCTACCTTTTTAGGAATTGATGGATGCCTTAAGTATTGGCTGGCTCATAGGTTCTTACTTTTGAAGGTCCCAAACAACAAGTTGAAGCATGCTAAGATTTTGAACAAGTGTTTGGAATTTTTGAACGAACAGGAGCATTTGGTGGTTTGTGCATGTGCTCATCAACAAATCAATTCCATGATGAACACTAAAAGTGATGTGCGAGTTCATGTTGTTGGGGACCTTATTGCTATGCTAAAACAAGAGATGCTTGTCAACATTATTGAAATGAAGGAATATGACACTGCAATAATTAGATTTGACAGGGTTTCAGAGATGTCATAAACAAATTTCTGAAAATTGATGCTACAAGTTATGAAGCCTTGCAAAATTTTCAAGTCAATGAGCATCCAACCAACATGGGAATTGGCAAAGACAAGGAAGGATTTTTGTTATTTGGCATGTTTAACAAGTGTGTCAATGTCATGGGTTGACGTCTTTTAAGGACTTGGTTCTTAATGCCTATATTAGATCTTAAGATTTTGAATGGTCGTCTAAACACTATACCATTGCTCCATCATTGTGATGAAATGATGCCAACCCTACACAACACTTTAAAATATGTGAAATATATTCCACGTCTATTTGAGATTCGATGTCGAGGTTACCTATCAACATTGGATGATTGGACAACATTGTCAAAGAGTACGAGTTCAATTTTAAATACAAGGAATTTTTTTGAAATTGGGATTTAAGAAAGACAACATGAGAATGCAGTAATGTCAAATTTTAATATTGTAAGACATTCTTTTACATGCATTACAATTGACCTTATCCATATCTATGAATTTTGAATTGATAAGTGGAGTCATTGACTTTAATCAATGCAATGGAAACAAATATGGAAAGATGATTGCATCCGAGATTTGTCTAGAGTTAGATGAATTGAAGAAAATATACGAGGGCTTGCTTGAGGAGATTTCAACACTTTAGCTAAAATATCTCCCATGCCAAGCTAATAATCCCAAACAAGGGTCCATTGCATATATACCCCAAATTGGTTATTAATTATGCCTTTCTGGACTAAACATCAATGATAGTGAATTGGAAAATCTGAAAGACACAATTTTCTTTTGCAGGTGAAAAATATCATCAGGAAGCGTACTTTTATTGTACTTCAAAGACAAAAGAGTTGGATCTTATTCTAAGAGACATCTATCATAAAATGTCAAATACGGAAAGAGCCATAATAAAAGATTTGGAATTGCAGCTTTAGCCTTTCTCAATGCATTTGCATATGACATCAAAGTTCGTTGGTGAGTTGGACTGCATTATCTCATTCGCATTAGTTACACACCAATACATGTATGTTAGGCCAGTGCTCACTGCAAAGGATGCATTTGAGATAAAAAAGGAAACCACCCATTTTCTGTAGCGAATAATGCCTTCTCCTTCTTAGAAACCTCTACAATCATTGACATTTTGCCTCTACAGAATGTTGATGGCACTATTGTCCCTGTGATCAAAATGTGAATACATAAAAATTTGGAGACTAAGGAATCTAATCTATCTTATACTGGTTTCCTCTGTGTGCTAAAGAGGGTAGAGCCAAACTTTGGTTGCATCACCACTATTAACATCGGGAGGCCTCTATTACCCTTCATTTGTAAAACACATTGGATGTAAGGTGAAAATCAAACTTCTTGCACCTCATGTAGTTGTCAATGAATGTGTACATTGTTGCATGAAGAGAAGGCCCGACATTACATAATATTAGGTATTTCACCATTTTTGTCAAATGACCCACCCTCCTTGAACAATGTTGGATTAGGCTTCTCCAAAATCATACATTTCTACATACATGTGTGCTCTCAAAGGAGTACAACCTATTTCTAGATGGCACTCAATCAATAGCCATTGGATCAATTGTGCTACCATATCTACATGAAGTTAGACCAATTATTCTTCAATCTAGCACTTTAGATGCAGTGCCAATGAAGTTTTGGCATGGAAACCCTTACACCCAAAATACCAAAGAAATGAATTCACTGGATACCAACATGTCTGGTTGCATCATGGTTCAATTGGGAATACAAGATTTTAGTTTTCTTTGGGGCCTTGCAATACTAATTTTGTGTGAGAAATGCAATGCAAAATCATTACCATCATCTAGCTCCTGCATCTACATTATAAATGGGAAACTAGCTCAATACATCCATACAAATTTAGACTCCAGGTTTCTCTCAATACAAGACTTTTATGACAAAGAGATGCTTTCTTGCAAATTTTGTCTAGACATCTTGTAGATGCTTATATGGGCAGTCAATTTAGTCATATCAATCTTGGAACATGTTATCAAGTTTTATTCGGATAATCGTACAAACAATGAAATATTTTTATTTATTGCACCTTAACTTTGTATGTAGTGCAACATTTTTGGAAATAATAACTTTGATATTCCTAATCATGGTGATCTAATATCTACGTTTTTAGGAATTGTTGGAAGCCTTGAGTATTGGATAGCTCCTAGGTTGTTACTTTCAAAAGTCCCAAACAACATGTTAAAGCATTCTAAGCTTTTAAACAAGTGTTTGGAATAGTTGAATGAAAAAGAGAATTTGGTGGTTTGTGCATGTGCTCATGAACAACTCAATTCCATGAGGAACATTGAAAGTGATGTGCAAGTTCATGCTGCTAAGGCCCTTGCTAAGCTACAACAAGAGATGCTTGTCAACACTATTGAAACGAAGGAATATGACACCACACCAATAAAATTTGATAGGGTTTCAGAGATATCATTAAATAAATTTCTAAAAATTGATGCTACAGGTTATGATGCCTTGCAAATTTTTCAAGTTGATAAGCATCCAAGTAGCATGGGCATTAGCAAAGGAAAGGAAGGATTTTTGTTATTTGGCATCTTTAATAGGTGTTTCATTGTCATGGGATGACGTATTTTGAAGACTTGGTTCTTAAGGCCTTTACTAGATCTCAACATTTTGAATGGTCTTCTCAACACAATACCACTACTCCAGCATTGTGATGAAATGATGCCAGCCTTGCACAACACTTTGAAATCTTTGAAATATATTCCACATCTACTCGAGATTTCGGTGCCCAAGTTATCTGTCAACATTGAATGATTGGACAACAATGTCAAACAATGTGAGTTCCATTTTACATAAAAGGAATTTTTTTAAAATTGAGATTTGAAAAAGACAACATGAGAATGCAGGAATGTTCAATTTAAATATTGTAAGATAGGATTTTACCTGCATTACAATTGTGCTTTTCCATATATATGAAGTTTGAAATGATATATGGGGACTTTGACTTTAACCAAATCAACAAAAACAAATACGGAATGATGATTGCATCCAGGATTTGTCTAGAGTTGAACGAATTGAAGGAAATATACGAGGTCTTGCTTAAGAAGATTTCATCACTTGAGCTAAAATGCTTCCCATGCCAAACTAATAATCCCAAACATGGGTCCATTGTGTATATCCCTCAAATTGGCTATCAATTGTGCCTTTCTGGACTGAAACTCAATGATAGTGAACTGAAAAATCTTAAAGAGACGAAGTTTTCTTTTTCATGTGAAATGGATCATCAAGAAGCATACTTTTATCGTTTTCCAAAGACAAAAGTATTGGATCTTCTTCTAGGAGACATCTATCATAAAATGTTAGTTATGGAAAGAGCCATAATAAGAGATTTGAGATTGCATCTTTAGCCTTTCTCAATGCATTTTCATCTGACATCAAAGTTCGTTGGGGAGGTGAACTGCATGCTCTCGTTGGCATTAGTTTCACACCAGTACATGTATGTTAGGCCAGTGCTCACTGTGGAGGATGCACTTGAGACGAAAAAGGAAATCACTCATTTCTGTAGTGAATAACGCCTTCTCCCTCTTAGAAACCCCTATAAGCATTGACAGACTACTTTTAAAGAATGTTGATGGCACTATTGTCCCTATGATCAAAAGGTCAATACATAAAAAATTAGAGACTAAGGAATCTCATCTATCCTCGACTGGTTATGTCCAGATTACTTATAGAGTAAAACCATCAAACAATGAAGAAGGGGATCCTGTTAAGTCCATCCTTTGAGTATTAGCAAATAGCAAAGTGGCAACAAAAGAAGTGGAAGATGTAAAACATAATGTCACATACGAAAATGTCAAACATAATTTCAGGGTTCCAAACGTATATGTCCGAATTAATGGCAACTTCGAGTTAATGATGATCATCCATATATATGCTCAATTAAATAAGCCTAGATTATTTATGCCCCGATGGATTTTCATTTTCTATACTACAAAAATATCTTTCTATCAAGATAGTACAAATGCCTATATCTACTCAATCCTGAGAAGAATCCTACAAATCCACAATAAAAGAGGTTGTGGCTCCAAAAATTAACATGTTGGATAAGTTCTCAAAATATATGTGGAGGCTTTTGTAATACAAAAGTTGATTCAAACCTTGTTATCATAGTAAATCTAAGCAATTGTATTTGTACTATTTTAAAAAAAAATCTTATTCCTACATCCTATGTCAGACTAGTTACTTTGCAACACATTTATAACAACTTTCCATTTACACATTAATTATTGTGTCATTCCATTTCCCAGTTTCGTAGAAATTTGTAAGTGACATTTTTAAACATGTACCATTTCCCAATACCATATGAACTTCTTGATCTCGGTGGAAAGAATCACATTAAGTGGAAATGTTTTCCTGTTGAATTGTGTTTGTATGGTGAAGTGCAGACATTAAATGCATATATATGGTAGCTATCCATTCTTCCCAACCTAAATTTCCCTACAATGATATTGTACCATCACTTGATTTTATAAAGGAGTTGCAATCAATCTAGTACCATAAATATGAAACCATATTTCATGGTCCTATGACTCATATTCTAACTAAAATTATATCAAATGATAGAAGACAATCATAGATTGAAGTACTTTTTCCACTTAAAAAGCATCTAATACTAGCCACCAAGATGGAAATTCACTAGTGAGGTTGATGGAATGTTAAGCCACCATGAATGTTCCATTCTTTTAATGCTCTCTATAAATTCCTCTCTGATTTGTTGCAAAAGGGCCATTCCATACAAAATTCAATGAAACTATCATCCAAAACAACAAAAAGTGTCTAAACGATGTTGAAATAGCATATTGATGTTTCTTTGAATTTTATCTTATAGATATCTGAGAATAAGACACATTAAAGAAGATCTCTCTAGACCTTACTAGGCCGATCCATCTCTGTTGAACCTTCAAAGACTAATCCTAAGTACAGGAAGGCATGAATCGATTGAATGTGAGTTCAATACGAGAAAAGAAAAAATCAAAAATTCAATATCACCACTAGACATATTATTAATATCCATGATAAGGGAGGAGTCCCCTGATAGAATAATCTTGACAATGTCGGTGTTTGTCAGGCCCCACAAGGGTACAAGAGAACAAAAACAATGGAAAAGGAAGCAACCAATCCTTTCTACAATAGAACTTTTCTGATCCTAAACAGATAATAGCAACAAAAGAACCAATATTGAAGTTTTGATGTCAAATCGAATATGAGCTTAGATGAGAGCATGACCAGAACTATACACTTCAATTATTAAGAAACAGGTCTTGCTAAAGATATTGCCAAGGTTGATCCAAAATGGATCTAACATAGACTTCTAAGTCTATGAATTTTCCTCATAGAGGAAAGAAAGAAAGTCAGAGGATGCTCTTGGAAATAGTCTCATTGCATAGATCTCTTCATTTTGAATCTAATGCAATTTGAATGGGATAAAATGGACTTCGGATGAAGAATTTATTGTAAAACGAAGATTGCCCATTATCCTTAGAAAAGGAGGCAATTTCTTATAAAAATGGACTTAAGGGATTCTTAGGGTAAATGTCACATCGGAAAGGGTTCAAAGGGAGGACTTAACCACAGGCCTTATGAATCCCCGATTGCGATCTCTGACATATCGCATCAGAGGTAGGCTGCCATGCGATATCGAAACTCGGGCAGAGCCGACTTGCGATTGCGATGAGCGGGATCAACGATATATATATATATATATATATATATATATATATATATATATATATATATATATATATATATATATATATATATATATATATATATATATATATATATCTATATATATATCACATTGGAAAAATGCATCGGATGTTGTACAAACCTTAGGCCGTTGGGTGAAGCGAGTGTGATAGTGTGACGAGCAATGACGTGATTGCATCCTAACTGTTGGATCACGAGCTCGATCGAATAGTGGAGATTTAACGGGGAATATTGCATCCTTTTTTTGTTAGGTCCACGGACATGGATCTCCCACCTGTGCAATTGCGATATGTGATCAGACCTAGACCCAATAAGGATTATAGACATGATTTCATAATATTTGAAATCTGGAATTGTAGATTTTCTTTGTATTTTCCATGTATTTGGGTTTTTGGCCTATGCAAAGCGATTGCAATATGTGATGAAAGGACAGACCCAAAAGGCTTATAGGGGCGATTGCATATTATTTGAAGTCCAGGCTTAAGACTAATAATGTGTTTTTTGTGCGTTTCTCTATGTATTGCCATTATGTGTTGGAATTTAGGATGATTGTAGGAGGACGCCAAACGATTGGGTTTCCTGTACCCATCGATGTGTTTCAATGGGAAAACTGATTCTTTAATAAATTGATCAGTCTTCCATGCTTGCAAAGGCAAAAATTGATGCACGATAAATACATAGATAGCAAAATTGATAGGGGGACTCGCACAGAGGCCGAGAGAAAACACAGAAAACATAGAGAAAGAGGATTCTTGGAGGCTCAGGCAGAGTAATTCCTAGAGGCATCTTGGAGAAGCTCATAGAAGCTCGACATAGCCACCAGAGGTTGGAAGGTAGAGCCATATTGCTGACAGAGGCATATCCACCAGAGGTTGGAAGCACAGCTGCATAGCTAGAGGGCTCAATGGACTTCTACAAGCGATGAAGTTGTAATGAAGTCAGAATAGAAAAGAGATCGAAATGATCAAGTTTTTGCTGGTGTCTGATGTTTGTTGAAGATAGAAGAAGAAATTCCAGAGGTAGTTAAAAGAATTCTGATGGAGTTGGTGCAAGCGAGGAGCTCAAGATAGGCTGGAGCGTTGGTTGAAAGAATCTAGTCCAGAGAAGCCTAGATTTATCCGCAAAGTATGGACAGCCAGTGGGATAAGATGGTATTATAAACCCATAAGTTCATTTGTAAACCAATGGAGTTAAGTGTAGCACTTGTAAAGGAATTGAAGCCATAATCCCAAAGAGCCTAGTCAAGTTGATTAGAGCTCAAGGAGATGTAGCCCAGGATATCAGGGTGAACTCCATAGTATATTGTTGTCTTCTGTGGTTTGCTTATTTGTTTCTTTATTTATTGTTATATGTATTTTATATTAGTTTAAGCAAATGAAGTTAAGGCACATGAACAATTAATGTACAAGCACAAGCATACACCTATTTCAAGTTCTTTTAATTCCGCAAACTGTCAAGCATAAGCTAGATCATGGAAATTGTTTAATCTTTGGAGTGGGAGAGGTTATTGTAAGCTGACAAGAAGCCTTTAGTGCCCCATTTCAGATCAAAGTTTGATCAAGATGATGTTGGTGGCATTGATTATTGAATTAATTCATTGATATTGGTGGTATTTATTGTTGAACTCCTCTACCATGGACCTAACAAAATTGTACCCTTCACTGAAAGGAAAATAATTGGTTAGGCACGATAGGTTTTTTCTACCACATTATAAGTTTGAGGGGATGAACCCTTCACTGAAACCAAAATCATTGGTTAGGCATGTTGAAAGGTTGAGCAATCCAAGTCTAAAGAATTTCACCTAGATGATGTTTATGTATCTCTTATTTATGATCCCATTTTTAGTAGCGTTGAACCAATGATAAGTTTCAAACGTGGTGATCCAAGTGGATATTGGTGGCCAACCACCAATTCCACTTGGACCCTCACCATTGTTTCCTTCAGTTTTTCAGTTTCCTTAATTGTATCACAATTTACTATTTTTATCAATTTTTCAGGTCCTGAACTTCCGGAGCCATTTTGAGGCCCTGACCGACGTTTTTTGGGAAAACTAGGAGCAACATAGGCTCATAGACAAATGTTGCTCTTCCCAAAGTTGTTTCCTCGCATAGATCCTTCTAATAAGGTATTGTGCATGTCAAACAGAGATTATATGTCAAAGTTACAACCTTGGGAAGTTGATGTACCAATTTACCCAAAACAGGGCCCATAGTTTGGTGCTTCATCTCCTAAAGTTATGTTTTTGAATGTTTAGGGTTTTCAATTATTTCTCAAAAATAAATAGGCCTACAAAACTCATTGTAAGATAGTTTTGAGGTATGTAGCCATCATGTCTCTTCTCAGAGATAGGCTACCATCGCCCTAGCTATTTTATTTCCATTTCCGTTTGTAAGCATATTTCAGTATTTTACACTAATGAAATGAAGTATTATTTCTACTACATCTCTGTATGTATGATTATATCTGTGATTTGTTTCATTCATGTTTAAATCTGGATCAGTGGTATCAGAGTGGTCTGCTCTTTCTCTGTCTTTCTTTGCATGTCCCCAACAAGGTTGGGATATAAGGAATTAGGGCTTGAACTAGTTGAACCTTTGCAAGACCACACTCACAAATCCTGATGGTATACCATGACTGATGAAAAGAAAAATGAGGGGCCAAGATATCCTATCAAAATGTTGCTCGAAGAGGCCCTCGAGCGACAAAGGAATGCGATGATGGACACATTTTTGCAGATCCTTCATCGGCTACCTAGTGACAACACATCTACTTCCAGTAGCTAGTCTTGAAGTGCCACACCTTTAAGGTACAAGTTAGCTTTGATATTCACATATTTGAAGGTCAGATAGATGCAAATGTCATAGATAAATGGTTAAATCTGCTAGAAGGGTATATTTATGTTCATGACTTTTCCGACCGGGAAAAGATTACTTTCGCTCTTCTCAAAGTTTCCCCCCACATCAAAGGAATGGTGGGAAACCTACTATGAGCAGAAGGATGAAAGTATGACCTCACTGTTTTTAGTCACACCCACTTGGAATTCATTCCAGGCTGCCATCAAGGAGCAGTACTACTCTGTTGAAAGCTATGAGGATCAATACATAAAGTGGACCACTATGCAGCAGGTAATGGACCAAGACGTTCCAGGGTTTACCAATATTTTTCATACCCTTCACACAAAGTTAGGTATCAAGGATTTGGAGCAGCATTTGGTACTCAAATACCACAGTTGCTTGCACAGGTACATTCAGGATGAAATAGAATTACTGAACATCTCCTCACTAACTACATCCTACCGATATGGCGTCAAGATTGAGCAAAAGTTTAAACAGAGGAAGCAAGGCTTTGGATCTGCGAAATCCAAAGCAAGGGAAAGGTGCCCCCAAACCATAGGACAAAGGAAAAAGCCAAGGTAGTGTGGCCCAAGAGAGACCACCAAAGCCGCAAGCAATGAACAGTGCCACAAAGCCAAGAAAGGACATGGGAAAGCGGTGTGAGTTCCATAAGAGCTCCACTCACAACACAAGTGAGTCTCGAGCCAAGCAGTCACTGGTGGCTGAGCCAAAGGTTTCAGAATCAAATGCATGTTCTGACTCTGAGTCAGAACCTGACAAGGGGAATGACAAAGGGAAGAAGATTATTGACACGGAGCCCAACGCGAACATTCCCACCATAAAGATTCAAAAGGATGAACCTGAAGATCCAGAGGATGATGAGTGCCTCTTCCACTCCTAGATGTGGGTAAAGGGCTCTCCGCTACAGTTCATTGTCAATAATAGGAGCCAAAAGAGCCTCATTTCGACAGAGGCAGTGAAGTGACTGGGCTTGCCAACCACAGCACATCCACAATCGTACACCATCGGGTGGCTTCACCAAGGACGGGATCTTCACGTGAGCCAACAGTGTCACCTTCCATAAAACATCAATCCCTTCATGGATGAGGTATTGTGTGACATTGCCCCCCTTGATATTTCTGATGTATTATTAGGTCAACCATACTTGTGGAAGCAATGTGCTATGTATGAATCAAGGCCTCATGCTGTTATTTTTACTTTGGGAAACAAGTTGTACAGGATACCAGAGGTAGCACCGCCTACAACCATCTCTATGGTTACTACAAAACAATGCAGTAAGCCCATTTCCAAAACTGGGAATTTTTTTTCCTGATGATATGCCCTCAAGGAAAGAAGAAGATGATGGCTACAACCTCTAGACAGGGCCCCTCCGCACGACAAATTTAGATGGACAAGGTCATGGAGGAGTACGAGGATATCTGCACCTCCGCTATACGGGTTCCTTTTCAATGTCAGGTCAAGCACTCCATCGATTTGACCCCAGGTGAACTATTGCTTAATGGACCAATCTATCAGTGCTCCGTTCTGGATAACAATGAAATCAAGACCCAGATTCAGGAGTTGCTATAGAAAGGTCACATCTGACTAAGTTCATCACCCTGTGGGTGCCCGATCATGTTGATACAAAAGAAGGATGGGACTTGGAGACTGTATATTGACTATTAGGCACTGAACAAGATCGCTGTGTGGAATAGGTACCCGATCCCATGGATTGATGACCTTCTAGACCAACTGAAGGGGGGAAAATATTTTAGCAAGATCAATTTGAAGTCAGGATATCACCGGGTACCAATCGAACCCTCTCATGTGTGGAAGACTACCTTCAAAGCCAAGGAGGGCATTTTTGAGTGGTTGGTTATGCCTTTCGGGTTGATGAATTCCCCTGTAACCTTCATGAGGCTAATGGATGACATCTTGCAGCAATTCACTAATTCATTTTTAATGGTATACTTGGATGACATCCTAATCTTCAACCAGAGTTGGGAAGAACACCTCCACCACATCCGATAGGTTCTACAAATACTACGACAACACATGTTATGTGCCAATTTGGAGGAATGGACTTTTGGCATGACCCAAGTTCAGTATATGGGATACATTATTGATGAATAGGGGGTGCATATGGATCCATCCAAGATCCAAGTCATTCGGGATTGGCCATCACCAACAACTCTCACAGAGATCCGCAAATTTCTAGGTCTCACCAACTTCTACCACAAGTTCGTGTTGGGATTTTCTCATACCACTTGGCCCTTGAGTCAAGTCACAAAGGGAGGAGCAAAAGAAAAATTCTTTTGGTCTGAATCTCAACAGAAGGCATTCATAGAGTTGGAACATCGCCTCTACTTGGCACCAGTGCTCGCATTACCAGACTTGAAACAACCATTTGAGATTGAGACAAATGCCTCTGACTATGCTATTGGGGCAGTCCTTACTCAACACGGGCATCTAGTGGAATATCACAGTGAGATACTTTCAGACACAGTCTTAAAGTATCCCACTTATGAGAAAGAGATGTATTCCATTGTCCAGGCCTACCGATAATGGAAGCATTACATTTTGGGGAAGGAAACAGTCATCCACAGAAACCACTGGCCCCTATAATTCATACAGATGCAAGGGAAGTTGCAGAATGATTGCCATTAGAAGTGGTCCACATACCTATAACAGTTCCATTTGAATATCAAGTATAAGAAGGGAAGCACCAATAATGTTGCAGATTGCCTCAGGCGACCACCGATCATGGTGTTAACCACCATGCTCAACTCTTATGGGCACGATATTTCTGGTTGGCCCATTCTCTACAAAAGGGACCCAGAATTCGGCTACACATACCAGACACTCTGGGAGGGTTAGAATGTTCCATATTTTCACGTCCAGGATGCCCTGTTATGCTTCCTAGGTCACCTTTGTGTTCCTTCAAGAGAGCATGCCAAGATGATTAGGGAAGCACACTACAGTCGAGCTGCTGGGCATTTCGGGGTTGAGAAAATGGTGGCAGTACTACAGAAGTATTTCTATTGGCTGAACCTTCGACATGATGTAAGGAAGTACATCAGATCCTGCACTGCTTGCGCCATTGCCAAACCAACCATCAAGAAGCAAGGGCTCTATACACCGCTGCCTACCCCTAGTCGACCTTGGTAATCCATCTCCATGGATTACATGTCGATCCTTCCTTCTAGTAAGCATGGAAACGACTGTGTTTTTGTGGTCGTTGACAGGTTCTCGAAAATGGCCATTATGGTGGCCTGCAAGAAGAATATCACAACAGAAGCCACTGCTAAACTCTTCTTTGAATGAGTGTGGGTACACTTTGGGATCCCACAGCCTATCATCTTAGATCGGGACAGCAGGCTCCTCAACATATTTTGGTCTAGTCTTTGGTCGATGTTGGACACTAGACTCACTAAGTCCACAACCTTCCATTACCAAATTGATGGCTAGATGGAGGTTGTCAACAGGATGATCATGCACATTCTGCGCATGTACAACTCAAAGCATCCACACACATTGGATGAGAGCCTCCCCTATGTTCAACACAGCTATTACCAAGCTTTTCACAACTCGACTGGCCATAATCCCTTTTAGGTGGGCTTGGGATTCTAGCCACTATGTCCCATTGATGTGGCCATGCCATTTGCAGCTACTGAAGAAGATTCAGCTCATGTCTAGTCCGAAACAGATAAGGAAAACAACTTCATTAGGCACATCCAACATATCCACCAGTAGGTCCATGACATTCTAGAGAAACCAAATTCCAAGTATAAGCAGTGACATGATCAACATCGGGTGCTACACAAGTTTCAGGTGGGCGACAAAGTATGGTGGCATTTGCAGAAGGAATGCCTTACTGGAGCTTCTCAGAAACTCAAACCACTCTGATATGGTCCTTACACCATTACCAAAGCTGTGGAAGAAAATGAATTTGAGTTCAGCTTTCCCCCATTCCTTGCCCTGCACCAAGTGTTCAATGTGGATCGCCTTCGGCCATACTTCCCACTATTACTAGCCACATCCAACATTGCAAAATCACTCACACCAACAGAGTTAAATCCAAATTGCATGGAAAAAGTGTAACTGATCAAATTATGGACACATAGATCAAGCACACTCGCCAGCAGAAGATCCAATTGTATCCAGTTGTCAAAATAGGCCAATTCCTTCACCAAGGCAAGTGGTTCGCCAGGGAGCAAGTTCAGCAGAAGTTTCCTCATCTCATGGAGGAACTCAATGCAATAGGGACCATTGATTCATAACGGGGGAGGAATGATCCAGGTGGATACTGGTGGCCACCTACCAATTCCACTTGGACCCCCACCGTTGTTTCTTTTAGTTTTTTAGTTTCCTTAATTGTAGCATAATTTACTATTTTTAGCATTTTTTCGAGTCCTAAAATTCTGGAGCCGTTTTGAGGCCCTAAACGACGTTTTTTGGGAAAACTGGGAGCAACATAGGTCCATGGATGAATATTTCTCTTCCCGAAGTTGTATTCCCTGGATATATATTTCTAGCAAGGTTTTGTGTGCGTCAAACAGTGATCGTATGCCAAAGTTACGACCCCGGGAAGTTGATGTACCAATTTACCCAAACTGGGGCCATAGTTTGGTGATTCATCTCCTAGAGTTAGGTTTTTGGATGTTTAGGGTTTTCCATTATTTCTCAACAATAAATAGGCATGCGAGCCTCATTGTAAGACAGTTCAGAGGCATGTAGCCACAACATCTCTTCTCAGAGATAAGCTACCATCACCCTAGCTAGTTTATTTCCATTTTTGTTTGTAAGCATATTTCAATATTTTACAGTAATGAAATGAAGTATTATTTCCATTACATCTCTATATGTATGATTATATCTGTAATTTGTTGCGTTCAAGTTTAAATTCTGATCAAGTGGTCATGTTGATAAGTGATTTCTAGATTAAAACACGCATGATCTTTTCCCTACTCAGTGAAATTGTCTCAACTTTTGAGAAAACAGTTTTCACAATATTTATAGACCATAATGATGATGATGTTATTCATAGTTATAATAATAATAGTAGGATTAATTCTTTTGTTAGTAACAAAAATAATAGCGCTATTAAAAATAAGATTATTGATAATATTGTAAATAATAAGGAGGGAGTAAATAATTATTATTCTAGTAATAGGAGAATAATTAACAATAATAAGAAGTTCACAATGCTTGACTTACATTTGAATAATTACTCTAAATCTAGGAAGAGTCATATAAATGATATTAATCCTTCCCCTTCCTCTCATATTAATAAAAAAGTTATCAAATTATCTGGTTTCTCTTTTTCCCCTCCTGTTTTTAAAGTTTTAAGCAAAGGTCTAAACTTTGCCTTCGCCCCTAAGAAAATCCCCGTGGATGACATTATTTGTGACATAGAATTTGGGATTTGTGGTTTACCTGATAGTATTAAGAACACTATTAGGCAAGATTGTACTGTCATCCTTAGGAAGGCTAGGCCTCCCAAGAGAAACCCTAGCAGGGATGGATTTCAAGCCCTAAACTCCTTAAATCAGAACAAAGATATTGTTTTACTGAAAGCTGACAAAGGTGGGGTTGTTTTTATTCTTAACAAGGAAGACTACCGCAATAAAATTTTAGATCATATTCATAACAGTGGAAATTATAAGGAACTTCCCAAAAACCCGTTGAAGAAGATCTTTGGGATTGTGGCCCTTGCCATTAAATCCAATAACTCAGTGAGTCCCTTGCACCATGAACTCATTGAGAGCAATCCGATCACCCCTAGAATCTATGGGCTCCATAAAATTCATAAGGAAGGAGCTCCCCTTAGGCCCATTGTCAACACCATTGGAGGTCCGACCTATATTCTTGCTAAGTTCCTTGCCTTGAAGCTTAAACCCTTAGTTGGTCGTACAGGTCCTTCGTTAAAGACTCGGCTTCCTTTATTGAGGAGCTCAAGGACATCAAGCTGGACTCTAGAGACATTCTTGTCAGTTTTGATGTTGTCTTCCTCTACACTTGCATCCTTATAAGTGAGGCCATGGAAGTGATCAACTGTCTATCTCATCCTGATACCGCTCGGTTAGTTGAGATCTGCCCCACTTCGACCTTTTTTAGTTTTGAAGGGGAGTTCTTTGAGCAAACCTGTGGAGTTGCCATGGGCTCACCCCTATCCCCTATTGTTGCAAATATTTTTATGGAGGATTTTGAATCCAAGGCTCTGAACTCAACCCGTCTCCTACCCAAGCTTTGGAAGAGATATGTGGATGACACTAATGTCATCTCGTCTCACGGCCAAGAGGAGTTAGATCTATTCTTCAATCATCTCAATAATCAATCCTCGGCCATCAAGTTCACTAAGGAACAAGAAGTCAGTGGTTGCCTCCCATTCCTTGATATTCTTATCTCTAAGAATAAGGATGGTTCCCTCTCCTACCGAGTGTTTCGAAAGAAAACTCATATAGAGTAGTATCTTCATGCTAGTTCCCACCATTTACCTGCCCAAAAGTTGGGGGTTCTCAACACCCTAGCAACTCATGCCTTAAGGATCTCTGATGAAAGGAGCTTCGAGGAGGAGAAGTCCCATCTCCCTAATGTCTTTGTTGAAAACGGTTATAGCAGACATTTGGGACAAAAGGCTTTCCTCAAAGCAACTAAGAATTCGTTATCTACAAGAGAACCTAAGGAATGGATTCCTAGTGTCCATCTTCCGTATGTTCAAGGAAACATAGATAGGATTGTGAGGATTCTTAAGAAGCATAATTTCCTTAACCTTTAGACCTCTTAACACCATTCGTAAATCCCTCAGATCTATGAAGGATCCTATTGACCCCAACAACATGAAAGGTGTTTATATTATTCCTTGTTCATGTGGAACCCCCTATTTCGGTGAGACTGGTCACTCCATTAACCAAAGTATTAGTGAGCACGTAGCTAACCTCAAGCACATGAGAGCTAAGTCTTCTTCTTTCGCAGAGCATGTGGAGAAAACCAATCACCATGTCTGCATCGAAGAAGCTAGTGTGATTGCTAGAGTGTCGCAATTCCATCAGCGGAAATTTAGGGAAGTCCTTAAGATTAAAAAAGGCCGAACAATGTCAATAGAGAGGATGGTTGGAAGATCAATAGTTGCTGGGTCCCAGCCCTCTCCTCCTAAACATTTTCTCCCTTAAGTTTGTTGTTTTTTTTTTTTGAATTCTCTAATATTTATATATTCAAGCTCTTTGACTCTTAAAATTAAAACTAATATTTTTATTTTTATTTTTTATTTTATTTATTTTAATTTAATTTAGTTTATAATTTTTTTAAAACTAATATACTAATTTTTACCCTTAATAAACTATTAATTAATATTGTAATTCTCTAATATTTTTATATCATGATACTCTTTGACTATGGGTATGAAACTAATTTATATATTTCAATATATATTTATAATTATATGTCCTTTTAGCTTATATTTTAGATAGAATTAACTATTTATAGATTATTCTATTTTTAACTTATACAACTAACTAATATTTATATAACATCTTTGATAAATAAATTATTTATTTATTTATTTACTTAATTTAGATTAAGATTTAAATCTCCCTTTAACTGATATTTTATTTAAAATATAATTAACTTATATTTTATTTAAAATATAGTTAACTATTATCTATTTTTAATTACTCGATTATTTTATGATTATAGTATATTAACTCACTTATTTTAATATATATTTATAAAATTGTCCATTTACATTTATTTTAATAAGAAAATTAATAACAGAATTAACTGATTTGAATAAATTTTGTTTATACCCTTCTTGGTCAAACTAGCTGTTTCCCAGTCAAATCTAGCTGTCATTATTCTAGCCGTTACCTGGATATTCTGCCTGATCTATTTATAATGCATAGCAGAATCTGCTCATTCAACTTGTCCTGACGATGAACCACACTAGTTGGTTCGAAACACGTCGAAAAAAATATCTATATGTGATTTTCGCCGAAGATTCTTCTCAAAATTGATATGGATCACAGAAGCCTAAATTCAATAACTGAATCCCTACATGGAGGAGCCACTGTAACTAAGGTTCATCATTTTGAATGGGCACCCTTATAGGTTTCTAAGTTGAAGGCAGATCTGGCATTTCTTAAAAGGTGTAGAGATTCTGCCACTATTCTGGTTTTTGCTCAGATTAAGCATCACCTCCACACTCCTCAGAACCATCAAGTCTTCCTGAAGGCCAGCTTAGCATTATTAAGGTCTGAGATTAACAGAATTCGAAAAACCCTAGATCGGCTCTCTAGGAATCTGCTTGATTTGCATTTGGAGCTTTCTGGCGCATTTTCAGCCTCCCTATGGGTGAGGGTTGATGCTTGTTCAGCTCTAAAATGCCTACGCATGGAGGATCAATGGAGGCAAAGAATGGCTTCTAAATTTCAGTGGTTGGCTCTGGAATCGACCTCTTTTAGCGACGCAGGCTCTTTAGCTGACTATGTTTCCCATGGTCGGCTTTTTGCTAATCAAAGGACTGCACTTGCGGAGGTGGGTTCTTCATAATGGCCCAGAAAACTCACCCATGGATCTTTGCAACTCAAATGGGGCAGCCTGTGCACATCTGTTTCCTATAGCAGTCGACTCTGTTCACGATTCTTCCAACTCAGCCAGTCGGTGTAACTGTGTGGGTGATAATGCTGATCTGTTAACGCAGTCCAGTCATCCCTCTTCAGGTTCCGGAAGCCTGGATTCGTTGACCAACACGCAGGTTTCTCTGAATGTTCATTCCTAGGTCCCCTCCGCTGAAACTAACACCCAGGTGGTCTATCATAAATCTGATCCGATTTCCTGCGAGCTCTATCAGGTGTCTTCTAACAGCTCCTGTGCAGGTAAGGTTGGCTCTTCCATTGACCTCTCAGGTATGTTTGGTGGTTTGGTTAATAAGCATAATGATTTAGTTTTAAGTGAGGTGGAACACAATTTGAATTATAATAAAAATAATGTTAAATTTAATACTGTTAGTAATAACAATTATGATAATAATATTAAAAATTATAATAGTGACGATATTTGAAACAGTTTTAATAATTTTGATTATAATAATAATATTATAAATTATAATAATAATAATATTTGCAATATTAATAATAATAATAACATTATAAATAATAATAATAATAATAATAATAATAATAATAATAATAATAATAGTGATGGTGATGATGTTATTAATAGTTATAGTAATAATAGTAGGATTAATTCTTTTATTAGTAACAAAAATAATAGCGCTATTAAAAGTAAGATTATTCATAATATTGTAAATAATAAGGAGGGAGTAAATAATTATTGTTCTAGGAATACGAGAATAATTAACAATAATAAGAAGTTAACAATGCTTGACTTACATTTGAGTAATTACTCTAAATCTAGGAATAGTCATATAAATGATATTAATCCTCCCCCTTCCTCTCATATTAATAATAAAGTTATCAATTTATTTGGTTTCTCTTTTTCCCCTCCTGTTTTTAATGTTTTAAGCAAAGGTCTAAACTTTGCTTTGGCCCCTAAGAAAATCCCTGTGGATGACATTATTTGTGACATAGAATTTGGGATTCCTGGTTTACCTGACAGTATTAAGAAGACTATTAGGCAGGATTGTGCTGTCATCTTTAGGAAGGCTAGGCCTCCCAAGAGCAACCTTAGCAGGGATGAATTTGAAGCCCTAAACTCCTTAAATCAGAACAAAGATATTGTTGTTCTAAAAGCTGACAAAGGTAGGGCTTCTGCTATTGTTAACATGGAAGACTACTACAATAAAATGTTAGGTCATCTTCATAACAGTGGAAGTTATAAGAAACTTCCAAAAAACCAGTTGAAGAAGATCTCTAGGATTGTGGCCCTTACCATTAAATCCAGTAGCTCAGTGAGTCCCTTGCACCATAAACTCATTGAGAGGAATCCGATCACCCCTAGAATCTATGGGCTCCCTAAAATTCATAAGGAAGGAGCTCCCCTTAGGCCCATTATCAACACCATTAGAGGTCCGACCTATCTTCTTGCTAAGTTCTTTGCCTTAAAGCTTAAAATCTTAGTTGGTCGTATAGGGTCCTTCGTTAAAGACTCGGGTTCCTTTATTGACGAGCTAAACAACATCACGCTAGACTCTGGAGACATTCTTGTCAGTTTTGATGTTGTCTTGCTCTACACTTACATCCCTATAAATGAGGCCATGGAAGTGATCAACAGTCTAACTGATCCTGATACCACTCGGTTATCTGAGATCTGCCTCACTTCGACCTTTTTCAGTTTTGAAGGAGAGTTCTTTGAGAAAACTTGTGGAGTTGCCATGGGCTCACCCCTATCGCCTATTGTTGCAAATATTTTTATGGATGATTTTGAATCTAAGGCTCTGAACTCAGCCCGTCTCCTACACAAGCTTTGGAAGAGATATGTGGATGACACTAATGTCATCTAGTCTCTTGACCCAGAGGAGTTAGATCTCTTCTTCGATGATCTCAATAATCCATCCTCGGCCATCAAGTTCACTAAGGAAGAAGAAGTCGATGGTTGCCTCCCATTCCTTGATATTCTTATCTCTAAGAATAAGGATGGTTCCCTCTCCTACCAAGTGTTTCGCAAGAAAACTCATACGGAGTAGTATCTTCATGCTGGTTCCCACCACTTACCTGCCCAGAAGTTGGGGGTTCTCAACACCCTTGTGACTCGTGCCTTAAGTATCTCTGATCAAAGAAGCTTCGAGGAGGAGAAGTTCCATATCCTTAATGTCTTTGTTGAAAACAGTTATAGTAGACATTTGGGACAAAAGGCTTTCCTCAAAGAAACTAATAATTCATTATCCAGAAGAGAACCTAAGGAGCGAATTCTTGGTGTCCATCTTTCGTATGTTCAAGGGACCATGGATAGGATTGTGAGGATTCTTAAGAAGCATAATGTCCCCACAACCTTTAGACCCCTTAACACCATTCGTAAATCCCTCAGATCTGTGAAGGATCCGCTTAGTTAGTTGAGACCTGCCTCACTTCGACCTTTTTCAGTTTTGAAGGAGAGTTCTCTGAGCAAAACTTGTGGAATTGCCATGGGCTCACCCCTATCCCCTGTTGTTGCAAATCCTTTTATGGAGGATTTTGAATCTAAGGCTCTGAACTCAACCCATCTCCTACCCAAGCTTTGGAAGAGATATGTGGATGACACTAATGTCATCTCGTCTCACGGCCAAGAGGAGTTAGATCTCTTCTTCAATCATCTCAATAATCAATCCTCGGCCATCAAGTTCACTAAGGAACCAGAAGTCAATGGTTTCCTCCCATTCCTTGATATTCTTATCTCTAATAATAAGGATGGTTCCCTCTCCTACCGAGTGTTTCGTAAGAAAACTCATACGGAGTAGTATCTTCATGCTAGTTCCCACCATTTACCTGCCCAAAAGTTGGGGGTTCTCAACACCCTGGCGACTCATGCCTTAAGGATCTCTGATGAAAGGAGCTTCGAGGAGGAGAAGTCCCATCTCTCTAATGTCTTTGTTGAAAACGGTTATAGCAGACATTTGGGACAAAAGGCTTTCCTCAAAGCAACTAAGAATTCGTTATCTACAAGAGAACCTAAGGAATGGATTCCTAGTGTCCATCTTCTGTATGTTGAAGGAACCATAGATAGGATTGCGAGGATTCTTAAGAAGCATAATTTCCTTGCAACCTTTAGACCTCTTAACACCATTTGTAAATCCCTCAGATCTGTGAAGGATCCTATTGACCCCAACGACATGAAAGGTGTTTATATTATTCCTTGTTCATGTGGAACCCCCTATATCGGTGAGACTGGTCGCTCCATTAACCAAAGTATTAGTGAGCATGTAGCTAACCTCAAGCACATGAGAGCTAAGTCTTCCTCTTTAGCAGAGCATGTGGAGAAAACCAATCAGCATGTCTGCATCGAAGAACCTAGTGTGATTGCTAGAGTGTCGCAATTCCATCACCATAAATTTAGGGAAGCCCTTGAGATTGAAAAAAGGCCGAACAATGTCAATAGAGAGGATGGTTGGAAGATCAATAGTTGCTGGGTCCCAGCCCTCTCCTCCTAATCGTTTTCTCCCTTAAGTTTGTTGTTTTTTTTTTTGAATTCTCTAATATTTATATATTCAAGCTCTTTCACTCTTAAAAATAAAATTAATATTTTTATTTTTATTTTATATTTTATATTTTATATTTTTATATTTTTATATTTATTTTTATTTATTTATTTAATTTAATTTAGTTTATAACTTTTTTAAAACTAATATACTAATTTTTACCCTTAATAAACTATTAATTAATATTGTAATTCTCTAATATTTTATATCAAGATACTCTTTGACTATGGGTATGAAACTAATTTATATATTTATAATTATATGTCCTTTTAGCTTATATTTTAGATAGAATTAACTATTTATAGATTATTCTATTTTTAACTTACACAACTAACTAATATTTATATAACATCTTTGATAAATAAATTATTTATTTATTTATTTACTTAATTTAGATTAAGATTTAAATCTCCCTTTAACTGATATTTTATTTAAAATATAATTAACTTATATTTTATTTAAAATATAGTTAGCTATTATCTATTTTTAATTACTCGATTATTTTATGATTAGTATATTAACTCACTTATTTTAATATATATATTTATAAAATTGCCCATTTACATTTATTTTAATAAGAAAATTAATAACAGAATTAACTAATTTGAATAAATTTTGTTTATACCCTTCTTGGTCAAACTAGCTGTTTCCCGGTCAAATCTAGCTGTCATTATTCTAGCAGTTACCTGGATATTCTGCCCGATCTATTTATAATGCATAGCAGGATCTGCTCATTCAACTTGTCCTAACGATGAACCACACTAGTTGGTTCGAAACGCTTCGAAAAAATATCTCTATGTGATTTTCGCCGAAGATTCTTCTCAAAATTGATATGGATCACAAAAGACTAAATTCAATAACTGAATCCCTGCATGGAGGAGCCACTGTAACTAAGGTTCATCATTTTGAACGGGCACCCTTATAGGTTTCTAAGTTGAATGTAGATCTGGCATTTCTTAAAAGATGTAGAGATTTCTCCACTATTCCGGTTTTTGCTCGGATTAACCATCGTCTCCACACTCCTCAAAACCATCAAGTCTTCCTGAAGGCTAGCTTAGCATTATTGAGGTCTGAGATTAACAGAATTCGAAAAACCCTAGATCAGCTCTCTAGGAATCTGCTTGATTTGCATTTGGAGCTTTCTGGCACATTTTCAGCCTCCCTATGGGTGAGGGTTGATGCTTGTTCAGCTCTAAAATTCTTGCGCATGGGAGATCAATGGAGGCAAATATTTGCTTCTAAATTTCAGCAGTTGGCTCTGGAATCGACCTCTTTCAGCGACCCAGGCTCTTTAGCTGACTATGTTTCCCATGGTCGGCATTTTGCTGATCAAAGGACTGCACTGCGGAGCTGGGTTCTTCATAATGGCCAAGAAAACTCACCCGTGGATCTTTGTAATTCAAATGGGGTAGCCTGCGCACATCCGTTTCCTATAGTAGTCAACTCTGTTCTTGATTCTTCCAACTCAGCCAGCCCGTGTAACTGCGTGGGTGATAACGCTGATCTGTTAACACAATCCAGTCATCCCTCTTCAGGTTCCGGAAGCCTCGATCCGTTGACCAACATGCAGGTTTCTCTGAATGTTGATCCCTAGGTCCCCTCTGCCGAAACTAACACCCAGGTGGTCTATCATAAATCTAATCCGATTTCCTGTGAGCTCTATTGGGCTAACAACTCCTGCGCAAGTAAGGTCGGCTCTTCCATTGACCTCTCAAGTATGTTTGGTGCTTTGGTAAATAAGCGTAATGATTTAGTTTTATGTGAGGCAGAACACAATTTGAAATATAATAAAAATAATGTTAAATTTAATACTATTAGTAATAACAATTATGATAATAATATTAAAAATTATAATAGTGACGATATTTGCAACAGTTTTAATAATTTTGATTATAATAATAATATTATAAATTATAATAATTATAATATTTGCAATATTAATAATAATAATAACATTATAAATAATAATAATAATAATAATAATAATAGTGATGATGATGATGTTATTAATAGTTATAATAATAATAGTAGGATTAATTCTTTTGTTAGTAACAAAAATAATAACGCTATTAAAAATAAGATTATTGATAATATTGTAAATAATAAGGAGGGAGTAAATAATTATTGTTCTAGGAATAGGAGAATAATTAACAATAATAAGAAGTTAACAATGCTTGACTTACATTTGAATAATTACTCTAAATCTAGGAAGAGTCATATAAATGATATTAATCCTCCCCCTTCCTCTCATATTAATAATAAAGTTATCAATTTATCTGGTTTCTCTTTTTCCCCTCCTGTTTTTAAAGTTTTAAGCAAAGGTCTAAACTTTGCCTTGGCCCCTAAGAAAATCCCTGTGGATGACATTATTTGTGACATAGAATTTGGGATTCGTGGTTTACCTGATAGTATTAAGAACACTATTAGGCAGGATTGTGCTGTCATCCTTAGGAAGGCTAGGCCTCCCAAGAGCAACCTTAGCAGGGATGAATTTGAAGCCCTAAACTCCTTAAATTAGAACAAAGATATTGTTGTTCTGAAAGTTGACAAAGGTGGGGCTACTGCTATTCTTAACATGGAAGACTACTACAATAAAATGTTAGATCATCTTCATAACAATGGAAGTTATAAGAAACTTCCGAAAAACCCGTTGAAGAAGATCTCTAGGATTGTGGCCCTTACCATTAAATCCAGTAGCTCAGTGAGTCCCTTACACCATAAACTCATTGAGAGGAATCCGATCACCCCTAGAATCTATGGGCTCCCTAAAATTCATAAGGAAGGAGCTCCCCTTAGGCCCATTATTAACACCATTAGAGGTCCGACCTATCTACTTGCTAAGTTCTTTGCCTTGAAGCTTAAACCCTTAGTTGGTTGTATAGGGTCCTTCGTTAAAGACTCGGGTTCCTTTATTGAGGAGCTCAACGACATCATGCTGGACTCTGGAGACATTCTTGTCAGTTTTGATGTTGTCTCCCTCTACACTTACATCCCTATAAATGAGGCCATGGAAGTGATCAACCGTCTAATTGATCTTGATACCACTCAGTTAGCTGAGATCTGCCTCACTTCGACCTTTTTCAATTTTGAAGGAGAGTTCTTTGAGAAAACTTGTGGAGTTGCCATGGGCTCGCCCCTATCCCCTATTGTTGCAAATATTTCTATGGAGGATTTTGAATCTAAGGCTCTAAACTCAGCCCGTCTCCTACCCAAGCTTTGGAAGAGATATGTGGATGACACTAATGTCATCTAGTCTCATGACCCAGAGGAGTTAGATCTCTTCTTCGATGATCTCAATAATCAATCCTCAGCCATCAAGTTCACTAAGGAACAAGAAGTCGATGGTTGCCTCCCGTTCCTTGATATTCTAACCTCTAAGAATAAGGATGGTTCCCTCTCCTACCGAGTGTTTCGCAAGAAAACTCATACAGAGTAGTATCTTCATGCTGGTTCCCACCACTTACCTGCCCAGAAGTTGGGGGTTCTCAACACCCTTGTGACTCGTGCCTTAAGTATCTTTGATGAAAGGAGCTTCGAGGAGGAGAAGTCCCATCTCCTTAATGTCTTTGTTGAAAACGGTTATAGCAAACATTTGGGACAAAAGGCTTTCCTCAAAGCAACTAATAATTCATTATCCAGAAGAGAACCTAAGGAACGAATTCCTGGTGTCCATCTTCCGTATGTTCAAGGGACCATTGATAGGATTGTGAGGATTCTTAAGAAGCATAATGTCCCCACAACCTTTAGACCTCTTAACACCATTCGTAAATCCCTCAGATCTGTGAAGGATCCTAGTGACCCCAAGGACATGAAAGGTGTTTATATTATTCCTTGTTCATGTGGGACCCCCTATATTGGTGAGACTGGTCGTTCCATTAACCAAAGGATTAGTGAGCACGCAGCTGACCTCAAGCATATGAGAACTAAGTCTTCTGCTTTAGCAAAGCTTGTGGAGAAAACCAATCCCCATGTCTACATCGAAGAAGCTAGTGTGATTGGTAGAGTGTCACAATTCGATCACCGGAAATTTAGGGAAGCCCTTGAGATTGAAAAAAGGCCAAACAATCTCAAAAGAGAGGATGGCTGGAAGATTAGTAGTTGTCGGGTCCCAGCCCTCTCCTCCTAAACGTTTTCTCACTTAAGTTTGTTTTTTTTTTTTTTGAATTCTCTAATATTTATATATTTAAGCTCTTTGACTCTTAAAATTAAAATTAATATTTTACTTTTTATTTTTTATTTTAATTTATTTTAATTTTAATTTTTTAATTTTTTAATTTAATTTAGTTTATAATTTATTTAAAACTAATATACTAATTTTTACCCTTAATAAACTATTAATTAATATTGTAATTCTCTCATATTTTTATATCAGGATACTCTTTGACTATTAATATGAAACTAATTTATTTATTTTAATATATATTTATAATTATATGTCCTTTTAGCTTATATTTTAAATAGAATTAACTATTTATAGATTATTCTATTTTTAACTTGTACAACTAACTAATATTTATATAACAGCTTTGATAAATAAATAATTTATTTATTTATTTACTTAATTTAGATTAAGGTTTAAATCTCCCTTTAACTGATATATTATTTAAAATATAATTAACTTATATTTTATTTAAAATATAGTTAACTATTATCTATTTTTAATTACTCGATTATTTTATGATTATTGTATGTTAACTCACTTGTTTTAATATATATTTATAAAATTGTCCATTTACGTTTATTTTAATAAGAAAATTAATAACAGAATTAACTGATTTGAATAAATTTTCTTTATACCCTTCTTGGTCAAACTATTCGTTTCCCCGTCAAATCTAGCTATCATTATTCTAGCCATTACCTGGATATTATGCCCAATCTATTTATAATGCATAGCAATATCTTCTCATTCAACTTGTCCTGACGATGAACCACACTAGTTGGTTTGAAACGCGTCGACAAAAATATCTGTATATGATTTTCGCCGAAGATTCTTCTCAAAATTGATATGGATCACAGAAGCCTAAATTCAATAATTGAATCCCTGTACGGAGGACCCACTGCAACTAAGGTTCACGTTTTGAACGGGCATGCTTGGAGGCTTCTAAGTTGAAGGCAGGTCTGGAATTTCTTAAAAGGTGTAGAGATTCCACCACTATTCTGGTTTTTTCTTGGATTAACCATCATCTCCACACTCCTCAGAACCATCAAGTCTTCCTGAAGGCCAGCTTAGCATTATTGAGGTCTGAGATTAATAGGATTCGAAAAACCCTAGATCAGCTCTCTAGGAATCTTCTTGATTTGCATTTGGAGCTTTCTGGTGCATTTTCAGCCTCCTTATGGGCGAGGGTTGATGCTTGTTTAGCTCTAAAATGCCTGCGCATGGAAGATCAATGGAGGCAGAGATTCACTTCTAAATTTCGGCGGTTGGCTCTGGAATCTACCTCTTTCAGCAACCTAGGCTCTTCAACTAACTACGGCTCCCATGGTCAGCTTTCTGCTGATCAAAGCACTGTGCTATGGAGTTTCGTTCTTCATAATGGCCAAGCAAACTCGCCCATGGATCTTCGTAATTCAAATGGGGCAGCCTGCGCACATCCGTTTCCTATAGCAGTCAACTCTGCTCTTGATTCTTCCAACTCAACCAGCCCGTGTAACTGCGTGGGTGATAACATTGATCCGTTAATGCAGTCTAGTCATCCCTCTTCAGGTTCTGGAAGCCTGGATCCGTTGACTAGGGCACAGGTTTCTCTGAACGTTGATCCCCAGGTCCCCTCCGCCAAAACTGACACCCGGGTGGTCTATCATAAACCGAATCCGATTTCCTGCGAGCTCTATCAGGCTAACAGCTCCTGCACAGGTAAGGTTGGCTCTTCCATCGACCTCTCAGATATGTTCGGTGGTTTGGTTAATAAGCGTAATGATTTAGTTTTAAGTGAGGTGGAACATAGTTTGAATTATAATAAAAATAATGTTAAATTTAATACTATTAGTAATAACAATTATGATAATAATATTATAAATTATAATAGTGACAATATTTGCAATAGTTTTAATAATTTTGACTATAATAATAATATTATAAATTATAATAATAATAATATTTTCAATATCATTATTAATAATAGCATTATAAATAATAATAATAATAATGATGATGATGATGTTATTAATAGTTATAATAATAATAGTAGGATTAATTCTTTTGTTAGTAACAAAAAATAGCGCTATTAAAAATAAGATTATTGATAATATTGTAAATAATAAGGAGGGAGTAAATAATTATTGTTCTAGGAATAGGAGAATAATAAAAAATAATAAGAAGTTAACAATGCTTGACTTACATTTGAATAATTACTCTAAATCAAGGAAGAGTCATATAAATGATATTAATTCCCCCCCTTCCTCTCATATTAATAATAAAGTTATCAATTTATCTAGTTTCTTCCCCCCCCCCTATTTTAAAGTTTTAAGCAAAGGTCTAAGCTTTGCCTTGGCCCCTAAGAAAATCCTTGTGGATGACATTCTTTGTGACATAGAATTTGGGATTCGTGGTTTACCTGATAGTATTATGAACACTATTAGGCAAGATTGCACTGTCATCCTTAGGAAGGCCGGGCCTCCCAAGAGAAACCTTAGCAGGGATGAATTTGAAGCCCTAAAATTTTTAAATCAGAACAAAGATATCATTGTTTTGAAAGTTTACAAAGGTGGGACTGCTGCTATTCTTAACAGGAAAGAATACCACAATAAAATGTTACATCATCTTCATAACAATGGAAGTTATAAGAAACTTCCAAAAAACCTGTTGAAGAAGATCTCCAGGATTGTGGCCCTTACCATTAAATCCAGTAACTCAGTGAGTCCCTTGCACCATAAACTCATTGAGAGGAATCCGATCACCCCTAGAATCTATGGGATCCATAAAATTCATAAGGAAGGAGCTCCCCTTAGGCCCATTGTCAACACCATTGGAGGTCTGACCTATCTTCTTGCTAAGTTCCTTGCCTTGAAGCTTAAACCCTTAGTTGGTCGTACAGGTCCTTCGTTAAAGACTCAGCTTCCTTTATTGAGGAGCTCAAGGACATCAAGCTGGACTCTGGAGACATTCTTGTCAGTTTTGATGTTGTCTCCCTCTACACTTGCATCCTTATAAGTGAGGCCATGGAAGTGATCAACTGTCTATCTCATCCTGATACCGCTCGGTTAGTTGAGATCTACCTCACTTCGACCTTTTTTAGTTTTGAAGGGGAGTTCTTTGAGCAAACCTATGGAGTTGCCATGGGCTCACCCCTATCCCCTATTGTTGCAAATATTTTTATGGAGGATTTTGAATCTAAGGCTCTGAACTCAGCCCATCTCCTATCCAAGCTTTGGAAGAGATATGTGGATGCGACTAATGTCATCTGGTCTCACGACCAAAAGGAGTTAGATCTCTTCTTTGATCATCTCAATAATCAATCCTCGGCATCAAGTTCACTAAGGAACAAGAAGTTGATGGTTGCCTCCCGTTCCTTGATATTCTTATCTCTAAGAATAAGGATGGTTCCCTCTCCTACTGAGTGTTTCGCAAGAAAACTCATACGGAGCAGTATCTTCATGCTATTTCTCACCATTTACTTGCCCAGAAGTATGGGGTTCTCAACACCCTAGTGACTCGTGCCTTAAGGATCTCTGATGAAAGGAGCTTCGAGGAGGAGAAGTCCCATCTCCTTAATGTCTTTGTTGAAAACGGTTATACAATGCATTTGGGACAAAAGACTTTCCTCAAAGCAACTAAGAATTCGTTATCCAAAAGAGAACCTAAGGAATAGTTTCCTGGTTTCCATCTTCCATATTTTCAAGGGACCAAGGATAGGATTGAGAGGATTCTTAAGAAGCATAATGTCCCCACGACCTTTAGACCTCTTAACACCACTCGTAAATCCCTCAGATCTGTGAAGGATCCTATTGACCCCAAGGACATGAAAGTTGTTTATATTATTCCTTATTCATGTGGGACCCCCTATATCAGTGAGACTGGTCGCTCCATTAACAGAAGGATTAGTGAGCACGCAGATGACCTCAAGCATATCAGAACTAAGTCTTCCGCTTTAGTAGAGCATGTGGAGAAAACCAATCACCATGTCTGCATCGAGGAAGCTAGTGTGATTGCTAGAGTGTCGCAATTCCATCACCAGAAATTTAGGGAAGCCCTTGATATTGAAAAAAGGCCGAACAATTTCAATATTGAGGATGGATGGAAGATCAGTGGTTGCTGGGTCCCAGCCCTCTCCTCCTAATCGTTTTCTCCCTTAAGTTTGTTTTTTTTTTTTTGAATTCTCTCATATTTATATATTCAAGCTCTTTGACTCTTAAAATTAAAATTAATATTTTATTTTTTATCTTTTTATTTATTTATTTATGTATTTTAATTTTTTATTTTATTTTATTTATCTTTTATTTATTTTATTTACTTTTTAATTTAATTTAGTTTATAATTTATTTAAAACTAATATACTAATTTTTACCCTTAATAAACTATTAATTAATATTGTAATTCTCTAATATTTTTATATCAGGATACTCTTTGACTATGAATATGAAACTATTTTATTTATTTTAATATATATTTATAATTATATGCCATTTTAGCTTATATTTTAAATAGAATTAACTATTTATATTTATAGATTATTCTATTTTTAACTTATACAACTAACTAATATTTATATAACATCTTTGACAAATAAATAATTTATTTATTTATTTACTTAATTTAGATTAAGATTTAAATCTCCCTTTAATTGATATTTTATTTAAAATATAATTAACTTATATTTTATTTAAAATATAGTTAACTATTATCTATTTTTAATTACTCAATTATTTTATGATTATATTATATTAACTCACTTGTTTTAATATATATTTTTAAATTTGTCCATTTACGTTTATTTTTATAAGAAAGTTAATAACAGAATTAACTGATTTGAATAAATTTTGTTTATACCCTTCTTGGTAAAACTAGCCGTTTCCCGGTCAAATCTAGCTGTCATTATTCTAGCTGTTACCTGGATATTCTGACCGATCTATTTATAATGCATAGCAGGATCTGCTCATTCAACTTGTCCTGACGATGAACCACACTAGTTGGTTCGAAACACATCAACAATATATCTCTATGTGATGTTCGCTGAAGATTCTTCTCAAAATTGATATGGATCACAGAAGCCTAAATTCAATAATGTTGGTGTTTTCAAGACCTACAAGGGTGCAAGAGAACAACAAACAGTGGAAAGGAAAGTAGCCAATACTTTCTGCAATAGAACTTTTTTGAGCCTGGACATATACTAGCAACAAAGGAACCAAATCTTCAAGTTTTGATGCCAAACCAAATATGAGCCAACATGAGAGAACGACCATAACTACACACTTCAATTATCAAGAAACATCTCTTTCTAAAGATAACCGCCAAGGTTGAGCAAGATGATGTTGGTGGCATTGATCATTAAAATTCGTTGATGTTGCTTGTATTGATTGTTGAAATCCTCTTCTAGGGCCCTTAAAACAAAAATGTGCCCTTCACTCAAAGGAAAATAATTGGTTAGGAAGGCTAAGTTTTTTCTACCACATTATAAAGTTGAGGGTATGAACCCTTCACTCAAACCAAAACCATTGGTTAGGCATGCTAAAAGGTTCGACAATCCAAGTCTGAAGACTTTGATCTAGATGATGTATATCTCTTGTTGATGATCCCATTTTTAGTAGCGTTGAATCAATAATGAGTTTCACGAGTGGTCATGTTGATCACTGATTTGTATAAAACACCCACGATCTTCTCCCTACTCAGTGAAATTGTCTCAACTTTTGAATAAATGATTTTCACCATATTTACAGAATCTAGATCATAAAAAGTCACAAAACAATCTCAATATCCTTTTAATGTAATTGGATTGATACAAATAGTAGAGACATTGTCCTTCTAAATTGTGAATTGGCCTTTACTGGTTGTTGAAGGTGAATAATGATATGTTTCTAGTGGTCCTAGGTCGTTCTATTAAAGAGGTGTCATCCATATAAGTTATTTCATGATTAGTAAAAAATCAAGCTATATTTCATCGTTTGGACAGATGGTCAACACAATTTATAATTGTAATAATTCGAGATGTAGAGTTTTCTAAAATATTTCAGTGTCCTCTAAAATGAGGTAACAAAACTACCTACTTTTTTACTTTATTTTAAGTAAGGAGCAAAGTAGAAGAGATGGAGTAGGCACTCAAGCCATATAAGTATTCACAGAATCATAACTCCACCCTTTTTATCTCCAATCTTGCTATTATCTGATTGATACTCCTATGCTTTAGAAGAAAATGGCCTTAATTGACCTCAATAATCCTTTTCTCTTCTAGAAACCATGTAGTAAAGCTTTTCTTCTTTCGATATGAAGGCTTTTCAATATGTAAATATTAAAATTTTCAATATGGGTTTGGCCTCATTGAGGAAATATGGAAATATTTTGACCCTAGGGGCCATGGTAGCTCACATCAAGACAATCAATTGTTGGTCACCCCATAGACTGAAACAACACCTCTTCTCTCTTGAATAAGAATGTAAACCTACCAACCTTTCACACAACTCTAAGAACCATACGAAATTCAATGAAACTATCATCCAAAACAACAAAAAGTGTCTAGACAATGTTGAAATAGCATATTGATGTTTCTTTGACTTTTGTCTTATAGATATCTGAGCAGAAGATACATCAAACTACATCTCTCTAGACCTTAGTAGATTGATCCATCTCTGTTGAGCTTTTAGAGACTACCACTAAGTACAGGAAGGCATGAACAGATTGAATGTGAGTTCAATACAAGATTTTTTTTTTTTTTTTAAATTCAATATGACCACTGGACATATTATTAATATCCATCATAAGGGAGGAGTCCCCTAACAGAATAATCTTAACAATGTTGGTGTTTTTCAAGCCCCATCATGGTACAAGAAAACAACAAACAGTGGAAAAAAAAGCAACCAATCCTTTCTGCAATAGAACTTTTCTCAGTATGGAGATATACTAGCAATAAAGGAACCAATCCTCATGTTTTGATGCCAATCCAAATATGAGTTGAGATGAGAGCACAACGAGAACTTCACACTTCAATTGTCAAGAAACAGGTCTTGCTAAAGATAAACACCAAGGTTGAGCAAGATGATGTTGGTGGCATTTATTGTTGAACTTTGTTGATGTTGGTGGTATTGATTGTTGAACTCCTCTACCATGGCCCTAACAAAAATGTACCCTTCACTCAAAGGAAAATAATTGGTTAGGCATGCTAAGTTTTTCTACCACATTATAAGGTTGAGGGGATGAACCCTTCACTCAAACCAAAATCATTGGTTAGGCATGTTAAAAGGTTGAGCAATCCAAGTCTGAAGACTTTGAGCTAGATGATGTTTATGTATCTCTTGTTGATGATCCCATTTTTAGTAGCATTGAATCAATGATGAGTTTCACGAGTGGTCATGTTGATTAGTGATTTGTAGATTAAAACACTCATGATCTTCTCCCTACTCAATGAAATTTTCTCAACTTTTGAATAAACAATTTTCACCATATTTACACACCATAAAAAGTCATAAAACAATCTGAATCTCCTTCTGATGTAATTGGATTCATACAGATAGCAGAAACACTATCCTTCCACATTGTGAATTGGCCTTTACTATTTGTTGAAGGAGAACAATGATATGATGTGAGTGGCCCTAGGTGATTCTATTGAAGAGGGTATGTCATCGATATAAGTTGTTGCATGATTTGTCAAAAATCGAGCTATATTTCATCTTTTGGATAGTTGGTCAACAAAATTTATAATTGTAATAATTTGAAGTTGTAGAATTTTCTAAACATTTTCAATGTCCTCTAAAAGGAGGTAACAACATCACCTACCTTTTCACTTTATTTTAAGTAAGGAGCAACGTATAAGAGATGGAGGAGGCTTTCTAGCCGTACAAGTATTCAAGGAATGATAACTCCACCCTTTTTATCACCAATATAATTTTTCTCTCATTGATACTCCTGAGCTTTAGAAGGAACTAATTTTAATTGACCTCAATAATCCTTTGCTCTTCTAGAAACCTTGTGGTAAAATTTTTATTCTTTCAATATGCAGGCTTTTGATATGTATAATTAAAATTTTGAAGATGGTTTTTTCCTCTTTGAGGTAATCTGGAAAGTTTTTGACCCTAGGGGCCATGGTAGCTCACATCAAGACAATCATTTGTTGGTCCTCCATTTGATGGTTCACCATGTGTTTTGTTTATGGTTGTCTTCCATGGTATACATGTGATAAATGTCAATCTAGAATGTTACTTGCAATGGTATCTACATAGTTATTTTGGGATATAGGAACATGACTGAAAGTTATGGTTTCAAATGCACGTACCAACAACATAACTCGTAGATATTTTCTAAATAGGACTTGGTTATGCACATGATACACTCCATTCAATTGCATGACAAGTAGAAAAGAATCTAAATGAACATGAAGATGAAGGATGCGATGATCAAGGGCATCGACTAACAAACCTATTACTGTGTCATATTTGGCGTGGTTATTGGTGGCAGATCAATTCCATAAGCCATTCGAATGGAATAACATATGAAAGGGGGTAAAAATCGCCCTGGATGTCGAGGCTAGATTCCTGGAGAAGCCACTCGCACTGCCGACATGACCGATATATGGTGTGGATGATGGATACATCTAAAAGGTGCAAAAGACAACAGATGAGATGAAGAAACCTACCTAACCACATGATTGAAATAAAGACACGCAAATCAATGGGATATGTTATGAGTGAAATTTCTTGAGGTAGAGTTCATGGGAGAATTAGGAAGGAGGTGGCCTTCAAAGTCCTCCAGAAAATAAGCCCCCTTGCCTAAGTGCAAGGGTAATCAGGTGTATACATAGCTTCCATGATGTCCCCATTAAAGTGGAAGATGGGCAAGCAAGAGGCAGACTCACTACATGATGCGGTGATAGTAACTAGTGCATCATCATGGCAAAGAAGGTTCACATACGCATCATCTAGAATGGTAGACGATGAGGTAGTAGATGGAAAATCTATCAATGTTGAGACTTGGGTTTCCAATGAAGGAGGTTTGATAGAGGCATGCGTAGAAAACTCAGAAAGGTTTGTCTGGGAGGAACTCAAGGATGACGATAGGTAAAGGATATGGATAATGGAGTCCATCATCTTGACATCTGGGGGAGGGATCACGATGGTGGGACCAGAGTCCCCCTATTTTGGTACACTAGTGGTACCAAAATCCACAAGTAGAGGAGTAGACAATCGACTATGAGTGACCTCATATTTACGAAGTGTTTGAAGAAAATCACGAAACTCATCGAGATGAGGGAAATAATGGAAATAGTTACCATAATGATCGTATAAGGCACAAGGGTGATTTTTCGTAATGTTTGGAGGTTTTTGGCTAGTCCTTCTAAGGTAACTTGGACCTCAGGGATATTTGACTCAGGGAATGTTTCATGAATGAAAGGTTTGAGATGAGGAAGTTTAGGATAGTTATTGGTGGCATGCCCAACAGCTGCACATAGAGCGCATCGATGTGTTTACTTTGGAGCTTTGGGAGCTGTAGGTGATTGGGGAACCTTGTCCTTCTTCTTGGTTTTTCCCTAGTTTCCAGATCCTTTTACAATCGGAGTAGGTTCCTGTTGAGGTTACGGTGGAACCGAAGCACTAACTGGGGCTATAGGGACCGGTTGAACTATGTTCAAGGCATGATAAAGTCTTAGTTGACCAGGGGAGTGTTCGCAGGGGGATGAACATATGACACTAGGATGCCCAAAGTCATTTTAGGGAGGACCAACGAAGCCATGACAGGGATAGAAAATATTCTCGGAGGAGGAAATAAGAAAGGTATCTATCATGTAGGTAAATGTCCCAGTGGAACAACTCTTGGATGGTTAAGACCTAGAGGAACAGTTCCTAATAGGAAGAAAAGAGAAGCACCCACAAATGGAGGAGGTCCTCGGGGATGGGTCTGGATGGCTCGGCTGAGATGGTAATAGCAGGGTATTGAGGAGATGGTTGATGGTCATATGTACCAAACTGCTTGTGAACAACCAATGACGCTTGTAACATGCAAACACCCACAGAGCTAGGAACTAAAGATAGGAGGCGGAGGACCAGGGAAAGCACCTAATGGTGAGAAATATTTGTAGATGCTAGGTGAGACACCTGTGAGAGGGGGAAAGGACTTTTTTTCAGACATCGACAAGATAATGGACTCAGGGAAGGTCATGGATGTCAGCTCATAGTATGTCAACTGATTGATGGTGACGATCTTCCCTTCATGGGGGAATCACATCTTGCGAAAAACCGCAGATGTGACAACTGACATGGCATAAGTGTAACTATGACCCAAGATAATATTGTAATCGAGGGGGACATCAATAACCTCAATGTCGACATGAACAATCTTTCTTGCAAGAGTCATTGCGATACATGCCAAGAGGATGGGAGGAGTGACTACCCCAATCACACAAAGTAATGGTGGATGGGGACATCTTAGGTGACTTGAGTTGCTTCCAAACAATAGTGGACATCATGTAGGTGGATGCACCTTCATTAATAATGCATCAGGAGATGATGGCATTATGGACTCTGACTGGTATGTGGAAAGTAATGGATGGAGGTAATGGAGGATGTTCTAATGTATCAATAGGGAAGATAATAAAACAATTGCCTGAAAGATCTACTGCACCCAAAGAGGTTAGTAGAGATTTATTTTGAGATGGGCATGACCCGAGGACTTCTAGCATTGACCTGGCAGTAGGTGGTGCCAATTCGTCCACTATATTGTATGTTTGGGCATCTCGGTTAGAAGCCGTGTTACGACATAATGATCCTATTGGGATCTTAGGAATTGACTCAACTATAGGTTGAGGGATCTATAACAGACCATTTGGTGTTGTAAGAGGCTCAATAAATTCTCTGGTTTTAGACTTAGTGGTGGACAAAGTCGATGGCTTCTCATATTTACGCAACTGAGTTTGCAAGTTGACATCAAAGTTATTAACCTCGTTAGAATTCATCATGAGTATCTAGTAGTCACTAGGACTAGAAGGATGGGGAAGGTGAGAAGCTTGACGTGGTTGAGGTTCAGCAGCAACAAATCATTGTTGAGGGTAAGGATTTGTGAGCACTTTCAGTCAGGATGGCATAGGATTCTGAGGCGGTTGTTGCATGGGCGGTTGACCTCTAGAAGCTACTTTGGCTTCCCACATTTGGTGCATCTCGGGTAAAAGGGGAAACTCATGAGTATAATGGCCATGTACACCACAACATGCACAAGGCTTTCTCATGTGAATAACCTTGGTCTGCTTGGGTTGGTCGCCCTATTGCTAGTTGTTGGTGTTAGGTTTGTTCCCTTGGGGTTCATTAGGTTAATTACCTGATTATCCTGGTTACCCTTGTTACTTTTCCCCGTATTCCTTTTATTTGAATTTTGGGGATTGGTCACACTATATTGTGCAAACACTTGAACCTAAGAGGCCGGTGGCTACTGGGGCTAAGGATGCATGGGGGGCTTGGGCGCTAATTGCTAAGGGGCTAGAACACATGCTGATGCATAGGTATAATATGGTGAAGGTGAAATGGTCTAGTAGAAAAGTTGAGCACTAGCTGGCCCTGACATGTTCTGATGTTGTTGGGTAAATGCGTAAGAGGTTATTTGTCTTGAATACACATTTCTAGTAGGAGGGGTATAAGTGTTAGATGAACTGGTGCCCCCTGTAGATAGCCATAACTCTTCTTAGTATATTCCAACGATACCGTTGGCAACGTGATATGCCCTCGATGGATTGGCACCACCAAGATGAGGGAGGTCTGGTATAACGGTATAGACATAACGAGATTGAGCATAAATCAAGTCATATCTTAGAGTAGTCTAGAAAGCCTCTTCCTCTGTCTAAGGAAAATGATACGTGACATCTTTAGCAATAGGCGATAAAAGAGTCCTAAGAAACCAATCAAGGTAGACAGGGTCCTCAAAGGGTAGAGCAGGGAACATGCTCCTCCTTCTATGCCATTCCTAGATATCATCAGAAAGATGGGTGGCAGAGGAATAGTGTAATGCGGTAAAGAGCTCTGTACTTGTGTCGTATCAGAGAGGTAACTGAAAGTATGAAAGGAACACTTTAGCAAGCATCATTAAAGTGGAATGAGAGGCAGCGGGTTGGTCTCCATACCATATTACAACATCTCAGGTGAACATGCATTGGAACAACCGAAGACGAATGGAATCATTGGTGATGGAATTGGATGAACACCAAAAATTGATGGAGAGGATGTTATTGGTAGGGTCCTCTCCAGAATTATCCTCAAACTTGGGAATGTCAGGGGGAAGCTTAGTCAGCATAGCTGTCCAACCACTATCGTGGTGTATAGGGTCATTAATCAACTGGATAAAATCTGGGAGACTTAACGCAACAATGAAAGGTACCATGGGAGCTACTGGAATAGTTCCTGAGATGGTTCCACTATATATGACCACCAGGGTAGAACCAGAGCCAACACCAGGTTGGCTTCCTGCACTTGCAGTGGGTCTTGACATGATGACGGTATGTGATGAAGGAGGCTTTGAATCAGATGATGAATCAAATGAATCAGAAGAGGAGTCAGTATGGGGACTTGAGGGACTATGAAATCGGACCTTGCGGGGAGGAGTAATATGTCCAAGTAGAAACTGGGGATGAAGTCATAAGACTCTCCATGATAAAAATCTTGGTGGTGCAGTGGTAGTAAGACACAAATGACATGAAAATGGTGAAGGGAGATCAACAAGATGTTTTTTGTCTCTGTGTGGGGAAATAAATTCATTAACTTAAGTGTTGGCTTGATGGTGTAAACCAAGCGCCCTTGTGTGTGCAAGTGTGTTTATTAATTAAGCCCAGATCATGTTTGAAAAAAAAGAAAACAATTTCTAAAATAAATTGAAATTAAAAAAAAAAAAATAGTGAACCAACCTTCTAAACCCCACCCAAACTAGGGCTAGAAACAATGTGGTGGTTGGTGGAAAAATCAAATGATAGCACATGAAAAAGGTCAAGATATCTAAGCATTGGTATGACTAGGATCAAATGACACTATTTTGCTAGAAAGTGGTGCAGCAACAACAAAAGACCAGAGAGGAAAATCGCTGCAAAAAGATAGGGATATGGGTATGAAACGTAGGGAAACCAATGGGACCCTAAGGAAAATGACCAAAAAAGGTATAAGATGAAACTTTGGATGGAAACAACCTATCTTTGAAGATCTAAAACATAAAGGTACAGATATGGAAAATATGGTTGAATGCTATGTAAAAACTCAGACTTCTTAATTAGCTAAACTCCTCCTATAAAGGTGGAAGTGTACTAGAAACCATAAGGGGATAAATTCTAGTTTTACGAGAAAATCAGAGTATATTAAGGCCTCATAGGGCTGAGACAATGGTCAACCAACCTAGAAGACAACTCTTGGCAAAACCCAAAAACATATCGAAAAAATGTAGAAATTCTCATTATAGATTAAACTAATTATGCAATGTACTAAAGAAAAATATTTAATCTACTTCTACAATCAAACTTGTGGAAACTTAATCTATTTGAGAAATATCAAATAGAAAACATATAATAGAGAATAAAAATCAATACACATGAAACGAAGAAGAATAATCTAGTGAAATCCTCAGCTAAAAACCCTACTATCTGTATTATCATACAAATGAAATATCTCAGGATTACACAAAGCTTTAGCTCTCACAGCTATCCAGATCTCAGTACAATCCCTCTCTACTTCTCATAGACATAATAGACAACACATATGCCTTCTCCTCTCCCCTCCAAGCCTCCTATTTCCTTGCGTTGTTCCTCTGGAATGATTCACCTTCAACTAAGTGGAACATTACTCTTACACGCTGTAAAACTACGTAACCCTCCAGGAATGAATTCCTTCTGGATGCAAGAGATTTTGTCATAGGAAAATTCTTGAAACTAATAGTACATTGTCCCTACCTTTAATATCAGCTACGCCTTTTTCTAAACTAACATTCATGAGTTATTTATGAGTGAATATTCAGTTATCTGGAGTACACTAGTTTCATGCATGCATGCATTAACTGACTGAACTCACAATTAGTTCCACAAACTGTTTGGAACTAATTTAACAGGAGTTAACTTAGTTAACTAAGCTAACTTAGTTAACTAAGCTAACTAATTACAACTCAAATACAACTCACCCTTATCTCCTTAACTAAGGGATAACTTCCTCAATCAAAGGGATAGTTGTTGCATGACTTCATAAAGACTTCTTGTTTGAATTTATTCAACTAATTAACTCAAGATGAATTAATTAATTATTTTTCAAACAACTGGTGAGACTAAATTCAAATTTTAACTCAAGGACAAATTAAAATTGGAATATCCTGAAATGCTATCTCTGGAAATTTTTTTTTTAGCATTTCTATTTTTAGCGTTTCTTGTTTCTATTTTCAACACTCCCTCTCAATAAGAAAGGGATTCTCTACGACCCCGATCTTGTCTCTATGGAACTCGAATTTACACTTTGACAATGCCTTAGTCAAGATGTCAACATCTTGCTCCTCAGTTGAAATATACTATGACAACATGATCCTCCTTGCCACACAGTCTCTAAGATGATGATACTGAATGTTGATATGCTTGGAACTGTCATGAAATACTGGATTCTTAGAGAGTTTGATACAACTCTGATTATCACAATAGATCACAGTTGGATCCATCCTCTGATCAAATAAACCAACTAGAATTTTCCACAGCCAAATGGCCTCAGCCTGACTTGTAGCTATGTATTCAGCCTCTGCTAAGCTGAGTGCAACTGACCTCTGTTTCCTGCTGTACCAAGAAACTACAGCTGAACCAAGGTTCAAAATTCCTCCTGATGTGCTCTTCCAATCTGATGGACTTGTTGCCCAATTTGCATCTGTAAAACCCTGTAGCTTCACTCCCTCTAACCATCTATACCATAATCCATACCGAGATGTGCGTCTGAGGTATCTCAAAACATGCTTATCTTCCTTCCAAAACATATTGGTAGGCTGAACCATAGCTTGACTCAGCTGGTTCACTGCATAGCACAAATCTAGTTGTGTTTTCACTAAGTACATCAATCAACCCACAAGCTATCGATACACAGTAGCTTCTACTGCTTCACCTGAAGTAGCATCCTCCTTCCTCCAGATACCTACTAGAGGAGTCTGCATGGGCTTGTACTTCTCCATGTGGAATCTCCTGAGTATCTCATTGGCATACATTACTTGAGACACAAACACTTCCCCATCCCTTTGCCACATTTCCATGCTTAGAAAGTAGTGCATGAGACCCATGTCTTTCATATCGAATTCCCTTGCAAGGTCCTCCCTGCAAGACATGATCAAATGATCATCACCTGTCAATATCAGATCATCAACATAAAGAACAATGATCAACTACTTACCTTCCACCATGATGTGGTACAAGTTCACATCTACTTCACTCTTTGTGAAGCCCAACCCAGTGAAGTAGTTGTCGATCCTGGTGTACCAAGCATGAGGTGATTGCTTCGGCCCGTACAAATCTCTCTTGAGTTGGTACAGATGCGACTCACGATCGAAGGTCTCAAAACCTTCCGGCTACTCTATCTACACCTCTTCCTCAATCTTTCCATTGAGGAATGCAGTCTTCACATCCATCTGATGGATCTTCTAACCCATCTATGTTGATAGTTCCAACATTGATCTGATAGATGAGTACCTTGCTATAGGAGCAAAAGTCTCATCATAGTTGATCCCCTTGACATGTGAGAAACCATGGGGAACAAATCTTACCTTGTGTTTGTCCACACTACCATCAGTAGCTTACTTTACATTATAAAGCCAATGGGAACTCACAACTAACTTGTTCTTTGGTCTTGCAACCACATCCCAAACATTGTTCCAAACTTTGGAGTCATACTCCTCCACCATAGCATCAACCCAAATCAGCTGCTGCACTGCTTCCTCAAAGGAAGATGGCTCGGTCACAACACATTCTACAACAAGGGCCATGTATCCAGTGTACCTATCAGGTGACCTCCTCTATCTGCGCTAAGAAGATTGTTCTCCCATAGTCTCCCTCGAATCCGACAACAATCTTTCAGCTTCTCTCGTGCGCTTCCACCTGTCTTTGGAAGAATCTTCTTGAGTGGATGTCTCCACTCCTGGAACCTCTGCATGTGGTTGCTCCACATTAGTCTAAGGATCCTCCTCCTTAGGAACCAAAATTTCCTCCATAGCCTATAGTTGGAGCTCCCTCTCAAGGGAAACTCGCATGGTCCTTTGCTCATCAAACTTGAGATCTTTGCAAACCACTGTCCTTCGACTGGTAGGAAAATACACCCAATAGTTGTGCGGTGTATTAGTGTACCCCACAAGTATCCCCAACTCTGCTGTCGGCTCAAGTCTATTCCAAGTATCCCTGGTCACATGGCAATATACCAATGAGCCAAAGATCCTGAAGTGACCCACATTTGGTCTCTTCCCGGAGAAATCTTCCTCTAGTGTCTTCATCCCAAGAATACTATGTGGGCTTCTATTATGAAAATAGACCAGTGTGTTGCATGCCTCAGCCCAAAAATGAAGTGGTAGGCCTTGGTCATGCAGCATCAGCTGATCTGCCCCCACAATCGTTCTATTATTCATATCGGCCACCCCATTCGGCTGTGGGTTATGAGGTGCCGTCAACTCCTGTTTAATTCCTTCCACTGCACAAAAGTCCTTAAACTCTCGAGAGACATACTCTCCACCATTGTCACTTCTCAAGGCCTTAATCTTCTTCCCTGATTATTTCTCAACCAAAGCTTTGAACTCATAAAACATTGAGAAGGTTTGATCCTTCTTCTACATGAAATAGATCCAGCATTTATGAGAAACATCATCAATGAAAATCACATAATACCTTTGTTTCACAGTGGAGGCTGTCGAGAATGGTCCACACACATCTGTATGAACTAACCCCAAGATTGCTTCAGCTCGACTGTCTTGATCATGAAAGGAAGACTTGGCATACTTTCCCAAGGTACAACCTTTGCATGTGTCCACTTGCTCAAGTTTACCTTTGGGAAGTCTGGTAGAAATCTGCTGCATTATTTTCAAGGCCCCATGATGCAAGTGGCCCAACCATCTATGCCATAAATCGCCAATATATTGGCTTTGCACCAATTCTACTTTCAAACTAAATGTAGCATAGTCATCTACCTCCATCTTGTAGAAATTCTTCACTCGAATCCCAATCCTCTTTGTCTAACCTGTGGCTATGTGTCTCAGGAACGCCTTTCCTTTACTGAAGACTACATCATAGGCTTTGTCTTCCAACATCACGACTGATACCAAGTTCTTCCTCAGTCTACGCACATACTTTACATCAGGAAGGGTGAGAGGAGCTCCATGCTCCCTCTGAAAAACAAGCGTACCTTCACCTGAAACATGATACTTTCTATCATCGCCCATCTCTATATGCATCTTTAGGTCTTTCTCCTCTAAGGTACTAAATAAGCTCTTATCATTGGTCATGTGGAATGAGGCTCCACTCTCCAGGTACCAAACACAATCCACCATCGATGAAACCATGCATGCAATGAGGGTAAAATCCAATTCGACCTGAGAGGCTAGTGCCTCACCTTCTGATTCTTTCGAGGTCCCTTCTTGGATTTATTCAATGGACAATTAGTTCCATAATGGCCCACCTCATGATAATTAAAGCATCTCACTTTAGATGCATAATGGCCCACCTCATGATAATTAAAGCATCTCACTTTAGTTGCATAATGGCCCACCTTATGATAATTAAAGCATCTCCATGGGAAGAACTCGATTTGGAATGGGAAGCCTTCCCTTTCCCTTTCCCTTTCCTTGCCTTACTAGCTAAGGCAAGATTTTCTTCATCATCATGCTTAGATGAAGAACCATCTCTAGTGCTCCTCCTGATCTCCCCCTGCATCAGAATTGACCACAATCGTTCCCAGTCTGGTAGTTTGTCTCTTCCATTCACTGAGTCCTGGTAGCTATGCCAGCTCTTAGGAAGACTAAGGAGAGCAAGACTCACATTATCATCATCAACTGTCATTATTCCTACACTTACAAGCTCATCTCTACAGGAGGTGATCTTGTTTAGATATGTAGAAATAGTGTCGCTTTTTTCAAACTTGATTTTCCGAAGCTTGTCCTTCAGTGATAGTTTCCTCTGGTCACTACTATTCTGATATAGGCCCTTCAATTTCTTCCACATTGAGAATGGAGTCTTCTTCCCATAGATACTCGAGACAATACAGCCTCGAACTCCATTCAGAAGAATCCTCCTGGCCTTCGCCACACACTTCTTCCATTCCACCAATTCTTGGGAATTAGTTGTTGTTGGCTTGGGGATTTCATGATTAATGAAATCCGTCAAACCATTGTCTTCTAATACTGCTTCCATGCAATCCTTCCATGCTATGTAATTCAAGCTACCATCTAGGGCATACTCAAGTCTCAAGCCATTGAACGCCATTGGTGAACTTTTAAGTGTGATAAGAATTCGATTTTGTACCTGCAATCAAAAAATTCAAACTTCAAACTTTTCCCTTCTCAGTTATGTTGTTCAAAACTCTGATCACCTTTGCTCTTATACCATGTAGAAATTCTCACTATAGATTAAACTGATTATGCAATGCACTAAAGAAAAATACTTAATCTACTTCTACAATCAAACTTGCGAAAGCTTAATCGATTTGAGGAAGATCAAACAGAAGACATATGACAGAGAAGAAAAATCAATACACATGAAACACAAAAGAATACTCTGGGGAAAGCCTCAGCTAAAAATCTCATTATCTGTATTATCATACAAGTGGAAATATCTTAGGATTACAAAAAGCTTTAGCTCTCATAGTTATCCAGCTCTCAGTACAATCCCTCTCTGTTGCTCATAAACAGAATAGGCAACACATATGCCTTCTTCTCTATCCTCCAAGCCTCCTATTTGCTTGTGTTGTTCCTTTGGGATGATTCACCTTCAACCAAGTGGAACACTGCTCTTACACACTTTAAAACTACGCAATCCTCCAGGAATGAATTCCTTATGCATGCAAGAGATTTTCTCCTAGGAAAATTCTTGCAACTGATAGTACATTGTCCCTACCTTTAATCTCATTTGGGTCTTTGTCTAAACTGACATGCATGAGTTATTTATGAGAGAATATTCAGTTATCTGTAGTACACTAGTTTCATGCATGCATGAATTAACTGACTAAACTCACAATTAGTTCCACAAACTATTTGGAACTAATTTAACTGGACTTAACTCAGTTAACTGAGCTAACTAATTACAACTCAGATACAACTCATCCTTATCTCCTTAATTAAGGGATAACTTCCTCAATCAAAGGGATAACTGTTGCATGACTTGACAAAGACTTCATGTTTGAATTTCTTCAACTAATTAACTCAAGATGAATTAATTAATTATTTTTCAAACAATTGGTGAGACTAAATTCGAATTTTAATTCTCAATTTTAATTCAAGGACAAATTAAATTTGGAATATCCTGAAATGCTATCTTTAGCAATGCTACTTTTAACATTTCTTGTTGCTATTTTCAACAAAAAACCCCAGAAAACATAAAATCGGAGATATTGACCTCATTCCTAGGATATTTCACATTTTGGGCTAGAAAGTGTGCTCTGGACCTCCAGATCACACTTTTGGGGTAGAAAAGTGTGATTTATGCTCCTTGATTCTCGGTTGACAAGTCTCGGAAAAAATTGTCATCTTTGTCACGACTCGTTCCTATGACCAACAGAAAGGACCAGAAAGCTTACAGAAGTTAGAAATTTGACTGGTCTAGGGTTAAAGAGCTAGTAAACAACATTAAGAGAGTGAAAAAGAAAAACAAAAAACAAAAAAAAAAAAAACAAAAAAACAAAAATCCTAAGCTAAAAATTGAAGGTCACCAAGCTTTTTCGGATCAGAATTAAAAATGCAGTGGAGTTGCGAATTTTTTATTGTGTTTTCTTCTCGTATGTGTATAAAAATAAACCACTTAAGGTTGTGGATGACAAACAACCCTAACAGTGAAAATGGCTGCTAAACATTGTATATTTGCAACAAACGATAGAAACAAAACCTGCCAAAGCCTTGATCTATGCCACAATAATAGTTGAAAAATAAAATGGAATAGTAAAATAAGTGCAAGTAACACCAATAATCCAACAGAAACCAGATATATAAAGAATATATTTTATTAAACAACAATTGTGAAGGGAACTAATCTGAAAATGAGATCTTAAATTATTAAGGTATTACAGACTCATGTGCATGGATTTGCCTATGTTACTTTGTGCAATGGATCGATAAGATTGTGAAATACATAGACAATGAAGCAGTTAAAGAAAAATAATAGAAAACACACATAACACAACAAGTTTAATATGGAGTTCACCCAACACTCCTGGGCTACATCTCCTGGTCCAGCCTTAAGTGGTGACCTCTCTATTATGTCTTCAGAAGTAGAGATTTTACAAAAGTGAGCTCAATTTGAGTCTCATGCAACAGATACAAAACAACAAGGTTTTACCTGGATCCCTGAAGTCTTTCTAAGTACACAGACTCTCCTCACTGTCTCTCTGTCTCTATTTTCTCTCTATCTCAGCACTGCTTGTCTTTGTTTCCGGCAATCTGTGGCTTTAAAGCCAATCTGCACTATCTTTTCATTTCCTCTCCTCAAGTTCTCTGGCTCCCCAACCTCTGCCCACTCAAATCCCCCCTTCTGAGCATTAGAAATTATAGCATAACATCTTTAGGTGATGTGGCCACCTGTTCTGCAACAAAAGAGTTCATTCGGCCATTGAAATCCTCAAAATAGCCATTCTCCATTTACACAGAGAAATGCATTTAACACAGGAAAAATCCGCCAAAATGTTGTTCATCAGACTTCAAATATTTGTAAATATGCACTATATTCCTATCGGGTCCATCCTCAATCTCTATCGCATATAGAAACTACCCATGTCTCATGGTTTCCCCTTTGTATTTGGGTCCATCTCTGAGGTACTCAATATCCCCTCTGCGCGTAGCTCTCACCTTCCTGTCTCATGGTTTCCCCTTTGTATTTGGGTCTAGTTCTGAGGTACTCAATCTCTATCGCATATAGAAACTACCCATGTCTCATGGTTTCCCCTTTGTATTTGGGTAGTTTCTTTGAGTCCAGTTCTGAGGTACTCAATATCCCCTCTGCGCGTAGCTCTCACCTTCTTGTCTAAAACTGTATCTTGCTGCAATTCATTTAGATATTCAAGCAATAGATCATCAATAGAAGGCAACTGACTTTTCTCTTTGGGATCTTCAATTAATGAATGTTCAAACAGTCTCAAATTCTTTGCATTAACCACTTAATAGATGTGCATGTAAGCTGGTAAATCAAGGCGAAGAGCGTTCTCAACAATTTTCTCAAGTATCCTAAAAGGTCCATACCTTATTGGCTTCAGCTTCTTTCCCTCACCTTGCATTCTATCTTTGTTGATGTACAGCTATACTTGATCACCAACTTGGAAGCTATGTTTAATTCGATGCTTATCATGCCTTGCCTTGTACTTGGCCTGGCTCTGTTCCAGCTGTTCCTACACTGCCTAGTGAATTTCTTGGATCTGTTCAATGAACTTGGTTGCTTTGTCCAAATCACTATGTCCACCAACCACTATGTCTTTCCCAAAGAAAAAATCCAAGGGAGACTTTGGTGTAAAGCCAAAACAAGTCCCAAAAGTAGATCTTTGTGTAGAAGAATGTTTAGCATGGTTGTAAGCATGTTGCACATAACACAAATGTTCATCCCAAAGCTTGGGATGTTTGCTGCAATAGCCCCTGAGCAACTGGATCACTGTCCTATTGGCCCCCTCTATTTGGCCATCTATTTTTCGATGAAAGGTTGCGCTCTTCTTCAGTCTAGTGTCCATTAACTCCCATAGACTTGACCAAAACTTCCCAACAAATCTGGAATCTTGATCAGATACAATGGAAGTGGGTGACCCAAAATAAACCCATACATGCTGAAAGAACGACTTTGCAGAATGAACTAGAAACTGTGGGTAATCCGGATCATGACTCTACAAAAAACTTCCACAGTAGCTTGAAATCTAACAAGAACAACTTTGTTGTTTGTTTAGTTGTAATTTTCTTGTTACAAGGTATTAAAATACACATTTTGCTAAACTTGTCCACAATAACATATAAATAGTCATGATCTTTTCTAGATTTTGGCAATCCCCCAACAAAGTCCATGGAAACACTTTCCCAGGGAAAAGAAGGAACTGGTAGTGGAGTGTACAAGCCTAATTTTCTATTGCTGGGCTTGCTTTTAGCACACATGGTACACCCTTTAATATATCTAGAAACTGTTTCACGCATTCTTGGCTAATAGTAGAATCTTTGCAGCTGTGCCACTGTTTTACTTATACCAAAATGACCTGATATTAGAGAAGTGTGTGCTTCTCGGATTATATCAACTCTTTCAATTTGAGAAATGCATAACTTTCCCAAATGATATAAGAGTTGGTCCTTAACATGATAATCTGATCCCTCTACTTGTTTGCCATGACTTAAAGTTGCATATACATCTTTAAAATCTACATCTTGAGCATATTGTTCAATGTAGCTTTCATGCAATACTGAATTATGCTTAAGTATAGTAGATGCATTTATTCCCTTCTTATATCTGATGACTAGATGAAACTGTTGTAGGAAACCCATCCACCTATAGTGTCTTGATTGCTACAATTTAGTTTGTAAGTGAAAATATTGAAGTCGTTGATGATCAGTATGTATAATTTTTTCTTTGCCCATTAGGTAATGTTTCCACTTTTTCACACTCTATACTAATGCATACAATTGTTTATCATATGTGGGATAATTAACTATTGTAGAATTAAATGTCTCAGAATGATAACATATGGGTTTACCATGTTGCATCAACACTGCTCCCATGGCATAGTCACTGGCATGTGTTTCAATCTCGAATGGTCTTTGAAGATCTAACAATGCTAGTACTGGTGTTGTACTAATTTTTTCTTTCAAGGTGTTGAAGGCTTTCTACTATTTTCCTCCCACTGAAACACCTTGTTCAATCCTGTCAAAGCATGTAAAGGAGCTGCAATCAAGGAAAAGTTAGCAGTAAACTTTCTCCAATATTGTGCTGCTCCTAGGAAGCTCCTAACTTCTTTAGCAAATTTGGGTTTAGGCCAGTTCACAATGACTTCAACCTTAGAGTGATCTATCTTCAGTTCACCACCCCCTACAATATGACCCAAATAATTTAAATATGTTTTGCCGAATTCACATTTTGACAATTTCACATAGAAATTTTCTCTTTTCAAAACATCTAGATTATGATTTACATGCTTCAAATGTTCTTCCCATGTTTTACTGAATAAAAGAATATCATCTAAATATATACAATTACAAAATCATCAATAAAAGGAATGAGTACATCATTTATTACTCTCATGAAAGTGGCAGGAGCATTAGTTAAGCCAAAAGGCATAACTAGCGATTCATACAGCCCTTGCTTTGTTTTGAAAGAAGTCTTCCATGCATCTTGGTCTACTACTCTAACCTGATGATAGCCACTACGCAAGTCCAACTTGGAAAAGTAAACTGCTTGTTTTAGCTGATCCAATAGATCTTCAATGCAAGGAAGGGGATAACAATTCTTGATCGTTATTTTATTGAGCGCTCTATAATCAATGCACATCCTCCATGAACCATCTTTCTTTCTCACCAACACGATCAGAGATTCGCATGGTGATGTGCTTGGTCTTCTGAAACCTTTTTTGAGCAGCTCCTGTACCTGCTTCTTGATCTCTGAATTTTCTAAAGTGGATAACTTGTACATTCCGATGTTAGGCAATGGAGCATCTTGCTGCAAATGAATATCATGTGCAATTTCCCTTTTCAGTGGTAAACCTTTAGGTTGTTGAAGTAGGATATCATATTCTCAAACAACTTTTTCTAAATCAGCTTTATGTTTAGCATCACAACATTCAAATATATTGGTTTTATCAAGGTTCTTTTCCTTTACAACCATCAGTAAAAATTATTTGCATGAATTTACAATTCGTTTTGTCTGCACTCAGTTTATGTGAGAGTAATTATTTTTGAGTTTATGAGCTCTTACAATATATTCTATTCCATCTTTGGTGAGTTGATACTTATTTTCAATTCTATATAAAATGGCTTTTCTATCATACAAGGACTCCCTAAAAAAATTCCACATATATCCAAGGGAACTATATCTAACTCAACCTCATCTACAATGCTGACCCAATAGCAAACCTAAGTTTAGATTGTCTAGTCACTTGTAGCTTTGCTTTATCACATACATCTCAAACAGGCAAAGTAGTAGAGGAACCTCTTCTATACAAAACAACAAGGCTTTACTTGGATCCCCGAAGTATTTTTTAGTACACAGACTCTCCTCACTGTCTCTCTGTCTCTGTTTGCTCTCTGTCTCAGCACTGTTTGTCTCTGTTTCTGGCAGTCTATGGCTTTAAAGCCAATCTGTGCTATCTATTCATTTCCTCTCCTCGGACTCTCTCACTCCCCGGCCTCTGTCTGCTTGAATCCCCCTTTTGAGCGTTAGGAATTATAGCATAACGTCTTCAGGGGAGGTGGCCACCTGTTCTGCAACGAAAGAGTCCATCTGGCCTTTGAAATCCCCAAAATAGCCATTCTCTATTTACACAAAGAAATACATTCAACACAGGAAAAATCCACTGAAACACTGTTCATCGGACTTCAAATATTCGTAACTCTGCACTATATTCCATCGCATATCACAACTTCCCATGTCTCATGATTTCCCCTTTGTATTTGGAAAATACGTTAAAGCACTTAAAATATCGCAAAAATGGCTTTATGAAGATTTGAAATATTATATATTTTTATTCACAAACCCTTTCGGGTCCGATCTTCATCGCATTGGCACTTCCCTTCGTATTTCGTTTATTAAACGAAATACGTGACAATACACACAAAGCTACCATTTGAAAGATCTCAAAAGATATGAAATATTGCTTATAGCCCCGTTAGGTTTAGCTATAGATATTGTAAGTCACATAGGTATCGGCCCCCACTTCATGGTGCTGCTCTGATGTGATTTTGCGATGCAACTTGTTGCAGTCACATGTCACATGAGCCCCCAGACCGTTGTAAGCACTTCTGCTGCAATCTGACGATGCGATCTGGTGGGTCAACCTGGGTTGTCAATCTGCGCACTTGATCGACGGTCCTCGTTAACCCCTCTGATCGCTATTGCAACATTTAGGTGACCGTCTCCGATAGCCTCTAATAGTCTCCACTGATTTGTGATATGCCAATCAGATCTGGACCATTGATCGGCCAGATTTGACATCTCCTGTGCATTGTTTCTTTTGACCACTGATAAGCTTGTTTTCATTGTTTTCTTCATGTTTTTGTCTCCCGATCATGTAATCCGATATTTCTAAAACTTCTTCTTTTGCAATTCTTTTGATTTTTGAAGACTTAGAGGGTTTCTTGGATCCCTTTTGGATTAGGAACAAAAAATGTTACCAGTCCCCCTCTATGGGATGGTTTCTTGGCTATCCTCAAATGTCTTCAGCTTTTGTAGAGTCTTTGTCCTCTATAATGTGCAAACCCAACAAATAAAATGTTTGAGCTTGGTGCCAACTCAAATGAAAAGGAAATATGGTGTGCGACAATTATAATAATTAGAGTTACAACAATGATTTCAACAATGAAAATAATCGAAAGTGAATAATGAATGGAAAACCCTTGTGTTTATAACAAAATATTAGATTATCCTCAAATAATGAACAATAATAAAATATTATTAGCCCCATTCTAGAAATAACCATTTGGAATATTTTATTATATTTGGTTGGAGGGAAAAAGTATTTAAACTTTTCTTTAGAAATAATAAATAAATAAATGATTTATTTATCATCTCAAGAAATATGGTTAAGGAATAATAAACAAATAATGGTTTATCTAATTATTCCTAAGGGGTTTTGTCAAACTGGACAAGGAATAATAATTAATTAATTATTCTTAGAGAAAAATAAGATATTTAATGATTTATCTTTTTATTTCTCATAATTGGGTCAAATTTGACAAGGAATATTAATTAAACAATGGTGTAATTAATTATTCCTAGAAGATAATTAAAAAAATAATGATTTATTTAATTATTTTTCATGGGTTTAGTTATAAACTGCTTAAAAAATGGGGTTTATTAAGTAATTTCTCACAGTGAAAGCAATTTTACTATGTTAGAATTGGCCTTACATGGTGTACTTCAATCCATCTAGTAAATCATTTTTTTGTGATAACAATGGTGTTAAATTTTAAGGGGGTTAATGATGTAACACACCCTATTGTAATTAAAATAATTAGTCATTTGATGGTTACCATCACTAGTGACTTTACTAGGATGGAACAAACTTATTATAATTAGGAAAGGATGTTTAAGATTAATAAATAAAGTTGTTGGTTTTATTCTGGAAATCATGTTGGATGACACCAGAGTAGATGATGAAACTTGCTAGAATTTGAGAAGAATGAGATTCATTTTGATTTTCCTAACATTTAAAAAATATATGGATATATATATGATATCTCGGTGGGAGATAATGACCGAGGATAAAAGTGTTGCAAGGAAAAAGGAAGGCTTTTTCTTTTGGGAAAAAAGGAATTGAAAAGCCTAGGCCAAGGGGAAACAAAACCAGAGAAGGGAGGACGTTGCCAAGGACAAATCTGTGAGAAAGATAATGTTAAATAAACATTATCAAGGCTCGGTAGAGGTTACTTAGGCCTAACAAGTTATCATATCTTGAGGGGAATCATAAGTGATTCATGGTTGGGAGGTTTGATGTGGCAAGCCATAGATATATCGCGTAATATTACTAGTGAGGAGATTCTGTACCCACCAAAAATCTGAATAATATTATAATGATGTAGTATGGCATAGAAATTGCATGTACTAGAGTTATGGTAGATTTTGATTATGTTCTGGTTTTTAAACGCATAGGTTGAAAAAAATGTGTAAAAAATATTGTAGAATCTCTGGTGAAGTTGCTAATTTATTCTTGATATATGGATATTATTATGTAGTAGGAAAGTTAGATAATTAATAATGATTTATGTCTTGAGCTAACCATTATTTATAGGTATATGAATGATGTAGGTCAATCATAGCTTTACTGTATGCATGATGTAAGAAAAATTGCGTACAAGGAAAATAACATAAATGACTTTATAGAAATTCATGCATGTCAGATATAGGTAGTGATATTCGAGAAAGTAGGTGAGTGAATTTTCTTATCGTTATGCATGCATGAGTTCAAGTAATTGTATTACATCACAAAAAAAGTACATGCATGACAACAATGATAGATAAAATAAGTAGAACTATTCGTCGAATAGCGCAAATAGAGTACAAACTGATATCAACATTATGGAACACAAAAGTCTCAAATCTAAATAGAGCTATATTTTGAAGTAAAAACATGTGATTTCTTTCGAAAGAGGTATAGGGATGCATGCAACCATATAGTTAAAGTTAAACTTAGACAAATAAGTAGCAATATATAATCATATGAATAACAAATCAACATAGGCAGCCTACACAATTATGTCTATCTAGAAAACCATACTAACTGCCATGGATGCATACTTGGAAGAAAACTGACTAGAATCTAGTGGGTGAACCTCGAATAAGATACTTTTCATGCCAGAGATGAAATAACTTTAGACTAGTACTGATACAAACTGGAATATGGAAAAAGGAGACTTTACAGTGAAGCTTAGTGTGTAATGAAAAATTTTCACAATAGAAGGAGATACATATCTGATATATAGCTAGGGAATTATGATTAATTTCATGACCAGAAACAATAGAAAGAACGCACTATGGAGAACGATAGTCTTAGCTGAGATAAGAGAATCTTAGAGATACTATAAACTAGTACCCTGTCTGAGGCTGACACCAAGGATACAAATCTCATTCCTTCTTTCTCACAAATCGAAATACATGAATTATACAGAGAAAAGCACGAACAATCCATTGTAAATAGTGTAGAACACTAAGCTACATTTGAAGAGTCCCATATCTCTCTCTCATTAATTCTATAAATATATAGAAAAAATAAATCAATAATTCACAGTTATAAAAAAAGGTTTATGTTCCAGTCAAAATTCAACAAAAGAGAACATAGTCGACATGGCTAGTATGGGGGTAGCCAAAAACATAATACATTTTACCAGAGTCACAGAGCACTAAATCAGTCACAGACTAAGACTGTAGGCTAAACTTAGCTCTAGAATAAAGAACAGTAAACACAAGTAAACAATCCTCTAGCATGCCACAAGTCTACAACCAAGCAGGGGTTGACAGGAAACTAGGAGACTCAAATCTATGACCGAGAATACCAAGGGAGCCATAGACATGTCTCCAAGAAACAATATTAAACCGAAATGTACAACTATTGAGATTCAATGAAATGAGAGCGAGAGGAGTAGTATTGCAAGAAGAAAACCCCATGGAGTAGAGGAAGTGGAAACCAAGAGACCACCAACCTGGAATAAGAAGACAAAAGACAAATGAGGTGCATCCAGTTCTATTGGAAATGTGTGAACAAACCTTCGCCATTGAGCTTACCTTGGCCACCATTAAGAAAACATAGTTACTGAAGAGTAAAGCCCTTAAAAATTCATTGAGCATGCCAAAAAGGGTTAGGGAAACAAAAGAGTTTACCTGAAGTAGCGCCAGGAACCAAGATATCAACCAACCACCTGAAGAGAGGCCCAACATAATGAGCCAAGTTGGATATTAGGATAAACCCCAACTTAAAACCTGGAGAATCGCACAAGAAACTAGGAGGCAAGTTACCTAGGTAATGAGAAGCACCCTCGCGCCAAAGAAATTGTTAATCCCTGTAATTCCTTGTAACATCCCCTCATAAAGCAACAAGAAACTGTCAATTGAGAATCAATAGTAAGCCCTTCAAAAACTAGAAACTATCAGGAGTATACTAGGAATAATTGACCAAGAATTGTACAGAAAAAAAAAGGGAAGCTACTGAATTCTAGGAATGTTAGAACCAAGATGATGCCCAGCTTCACTGTGGTCTACAAATCTTCCATCGAGAGGTAGTGGAGTATGACTATCTGTGAGCGCTAAAGAGGAGGTTCTGTTAGGCCTTGGTAGAAGAGATGAAGGGAACTCCTACGGTGGCAGTACTGTAACCCTCATCAGTGAATTAGACCTTCGAACAAACGGATCATACCTCGCTCCATCCAAGCCTCTAGAAAGACTGAGAATGGTGAAAATGGTAGAGGTGGGAAACCAAATGTGGATAAGGTTATGCCTGTGCAATCAAGGCCATAGGTCTAAAATGAGTGGATCTCTACATTCAATATAACCTTGAAACCCTAAACCTCAAGATGTGTTGCCACTTAACAAGATTGCATGAATCCAGTTGTACAACAGTGGTGGGTTTTAAATTTGACAAGAAGGTAGGTACGATACGTCGTTCGATCCAAGCCAGCTAGTGGAAGGGAAGGGCGTGGATTGCCATTTCACCAAAGGGAATAAATGGATCTGCGTGCCAGCTAAGTAGAGTGCTAGTAGATAAGGAGGGGGTTGACGCACTAAGTATGGGAGAGAGGGGGTGGGGTTAGTTAGGAATTTAGTGGGGTTCGACTATGTATAAGTATAGGTAGGTAGATAGATAGCTGAAAAAAAATATATAAAGAGTAATATAGCAAGGGATCCATTAAACTACTAAACAAAAATGATATCAAACACCAACCATTATAAACCATACATAACATTCTTTCATATGATATTATATAGCGACGGTTAATGAAAAGAACTTTAAACCATATAAATCATGCTTGCATATAGGACTATATAACGATGGTGAATGAAAGGAAATTTTTTTTTTCGGGGGTTATATTTAGAGGTTTTCTACATTGAGGAAATATCCTCAAATCTTTCATGTTTACAAGTGTCCCACAAGAGTCTTCAGTTTCATGCATCCTACCATCTTGAAGTATTGTAATACTCCAGGATCCGTGTGAGAAGGTGGGACTTAGACAAAACATGGAGAGTCTCTATCACATATCATATACCTAACATGGAGACAAATAGGATTATATGGATTGGACAACAGATGCTTTATTTGACATCGTTTATGGCCAAGTAGATATGGAAGATATATTTGTAAATCTATTCCAGAGTTTACAAGGTGGTTTAATGTCATCATAGAGGTTGTGAATTATTCTGTGGATTACAATCTCCTGTTAGGATAGAGTCGATTGTATTCATCCATCTCCACAAACATGAATTATAATAAATAAAATAGTTTTCATTTTAAACAAACTGCTTATCAGAACACATATAAAACAAATAGCTTATATGAAAACATGGAGCACAATAGTTATTTGTTGGCTTCATCCTTAATGCACTTACTTTACTTAACTCGTGACATTGTGTAACTACTCGACTCATTGTGTTGTATATGTAGATAGGATGAAGGTTTGGTCAAAAGGACGAACTTCTTCAATTTTTAATTTATCCCTTTATGCAATTTGAAAACACAATTAATTACATGCTTTGACAAGAAATATAGAAGTTGTCATTCCTTACTAAAGTATCAGCCTTTAGCCATACAAAAATCCATCATTTTACACAACCTCTATTCAAACTTATCTTTGATTTAAATATACTATATATATAGCATAACATATATTAATTATATAATATCAACACCCCCCTTAATAAATCATTTCAAGATTTAATTTTGATGGTTATGAATTTTAAAGCCTTAAGACACTACCCTAAAAATCATTGGAACAAAACCTGCAACCAATTCATATCTCATAGGGGCGGTTTGGCCCATAGGCCAAAATGTTTGAACTTAGAGCTCTGATACCATTTGTCACATACCCCCTGGGCACCACACCACTAACTACCTACTATTATTTACTTGATCCACGATGTGGACCTTTGGGTTCCATTAATAGACTTATTTACTACAACACGAATAAACCCTTCAACATTTCTTGTGCATACATTACAACTCGGAGGAAAGAATCAATCATGGGCATTCAACATGATGAGATTATGCATTCAAAATTTCAGTACTTTGATGACTTCATACAAGCATTAATGGAATCATTAACATAAATACATTGTAGCTAGAATTGCCATATATCATTGTCATAATCCTATGGGCGTAGTTGAAAGAATACTAACATATATATTATGCAATACAAGCCTCAGTAGATGCAATTCACTCCATAATGCATAATGCATAGCATAGATAACCTGAACCTTAGGCTATACAATTTCAAGCATTAGAACATAATATATATATAATATCTCATGCATATTTATTTACCATCTTAAAAACCAAGATAGCACATAAGTTTAAAGATGTGACAACATAACAATTATTGCATAAAACCCACATATTATGTTCCTTCACTGAATTTAACTTGGATTACATTTATGTGCCATAATTTTCACATGCATCCATATATAATCATCTCATAAACACCATTAACATAGGAAATTATACTCATGCATAGTGGTTAGATGCAATTCATTTAATCAACTCATAGGAAGGAAAACTCAAGAAAATTCTCTCACATGCTAAATGAATTTACACCATAGAGGGTTTACACCATAGAGGGTAAGGAAGCAACATACATAACATCTCGTGCAAACCCAACCATCTGAAAGAATGTCACTTGGAATATTGAGCAATGCTACCCGACCTAGAGCTGGCTTTCTCCAGTTCACCCCCGAGCTGAGAGTTCTTGCCATGGATCAACTGCCACTTGTTGATCTCTTCAATGGGTATTTAATACCCTCTTTCATGATACAATTTCCATTAGCAGCATCCTTCTTTTATAGATTGTTTTATCCATTTTCCTAGGCTTTTCTTATAAAATCTCACCTTTCTCTCCCGCGAGGATTTTCCTCATAAAAGATTTCCTTTCTCTCCCGCAAGGCTTTATATTTTTCTTAAAGTTAACACATTTCTCCATCTAAGAAAATTAATGGATATTTATCCCCAAATCAATTAAGCTTATCTAGAATTGGATCTAGAAGTCTTACCATGAAAGAATTGTCCATTCCCATTCACCAATGGGATTTTATTTGGAAATAACCTCATCTCTTGGTGTCTTGTTTTCCAAGAATTTTATATTATATTTATTTACTTAACAATAAAGTATTTACTCTCATTGTTACACCATGGACCTAGATTTTCTTAGCTTATTTTAGCAAAGTTTTACATACAGTGGAGGGGTGTTACAAGTATGTAGACACCATTGCGCACTATCAAGCATGGCATCAGCTTTTCCCTGAGGATCACAAAGAGGATGTTGATGAGTGGGTCCTTCTATAGCTGTTTGAGTCTTACTATTGTCTTGTCTGGCTCACTTAAGCTTATTTTTGTGACACATAGGTATATGTGGAAAATGTATTGTTGTTGTAAATATGATGTAAAGTGAAAGTCCAGATGTCATTAGTGGAATGAAAGAGTCATATGTAATTTAAAGAGTTATGTAATGAATTTGAAGAGTCATGAGGGTAGTCCAAGAGTCACAAATGGGAATGTCAAGGGTAACCCCACACTTTGTTATAAATAGAACCTCATAACTCATAAAACAGGCTTTTGGGAGCCAAGCTTTTGCTAGGCATTTCTTAGAGAGGGCTTGGAGAGTATTGTGATGAGCCTTTGCTTCTCCACAGTGCAGAACAAGTACATATATTTGGAGGAGCAGGTGGTGTTGACTCTAACGTTCCACTACTGGGGCTAGTGGTTGTCATGGTTGTATGTATGGATGGAATTCTCACTTTATCTAATATAACCGAGCCAACACGTCTTCATGCATATGTTTTTATTGTAGTTCAACTATTTTGGTTACTTTAGCAATGTATGTTCTTTAACTTACAGATTTGTGTATGAACTATTTCATATATGATTGTATGAATCTCGTTGAAATGGTGTTGTTGGTTTAACCCATCAATTTGGATTTTCAACAATTCTTCTTTCCAGCTTGTGATGTCATTCATCTCGTGTGTTCTTTTTAGGAGCGTACTATTATAGGCTTCTAAGGGGGACACTTACTTTTCCCCTCCATGTGTTATAACCTCCCCATGCATCTCTCTTCACTCGTTGCAAGGTCACAAACTTGCTTTCGAAAAAGATATCTTGCTTACCCATGCACGCTATCACATTCAAGGCATAGCTTTAATACCCACTGTTGGCACTCCTACTCCAAGCGGTTTGAGGTCTACTTGGGACTTCTTACCGGGGAAATCCCCTGAGATGTTGGAAGGTCCAACACCGTCAAAATTTTTCTATACATATATTAAGTGTGTGAGAGTTGATTTATTTTTTTACGAATTTTTTTTTGCAAGTGTGAGATTTCATTGTGTATGTCTGTGTATATTTGGATATTGTTTTGTGTGCAGCAGTTGTTGTGAGCTAGTCTTCAAAAGATGTATCTTCTCTCTCTTCAATTTCTAATAATGTTTTTGGCATTAAGACATAAATAATTTCTCCAAGATGACAAAAATATCGAATGATGTGACATGTTTTCTAATTTCCAACTTATCCTCGCTCTATAGAAATGATTCAAATAGACAACAATGTATGTACTACATTTTTTTATCTTAATACAAAATTTTATTTGCCTCTGCATAGTAAAGTCCTTGTGAGATGACTATTCATTTTTTCTTTTTCTTATTAGTTTTGCTTGGGGGAATGGTGTGTTTGTTGTTCATGGTGGCCTTACCAACATCAAATGGTTGTGACTTCCCTTAATATGGACAAGCTACCTATTGAGATCATGTGTAAATGTAAAAAAGAATCGTTATATGTATGGGGCCCTTCTGAAATTGAGATCACAAAATATATGGAAAATATGGATCACCAAATGTATGGAAAATTTGACCGCGAACATTATCTTGAGGGATGAGTTTGGAATGAGAGATGGTAAAATAGAAAAAGAATTGTTTGAAAATATGATCAAGTTGGAAGAATTGATTATTTTGGTGCCATGTAGTAGATCTGTCATTGAACATGCTCTTGGCAACAAAATAATGGCTACCTGAGATTTATTTGACTCAAAATTATCTAAGTGGCCCTTCATATATCAATTCCACTATGTCAGATGCTACATGAGGCCAATCACAATGTGCTTGTTTTTCTAGACAGATAAGTGGAGGAGATGATCATGGTGTTTAAACGTTGGTTTTCTTCTATATTTTGTTCAACACTAATAGATTTTTGTGAGTTTGACATTTAGTGAATTTAATCACCAAAAAATTGATCATCTAGCATAATCTACTACATGGATCGAAGTACACCATGTAAAGCCAATTTTACCATAGTAAAATTGCTTTCACTGTGAGAAATTACTTAATAAACCCCCTTTCTTAAGTAATTTATAGTTAAACCCATGAAGAATAGTTAAATAAATCACTATTTATTTTATTTTCTTCTAGGAATAATTAATTAAACCATTGTTCAATTATTATTCCTTGTCATATTTAACCCAATCATGTAAAATAAATAGATAAATCATTAATTATCTTATTTTTCTCTAAGAATAATTAATTAATCACTAATTAATTATTATTCTTTGTCAAAATTGACTAAATCCCTTAGGAATAATTAAATAGATCCTTAATTTTATTATTCCTTAACTAATTCCATGAGATGATAAATAAATCATTTATTTATTTATTATTTCTAAATAAAAGTTTCAATACCTTTTCCCTCCTAACCAGATATAATAAAATATTCCAAGTGGTTATTCCAATAATGGGATCAATAATATTGTATTATTGCTCATTATTCGAGGATAGCTCAATATTTTGTTATAAATAGAAGGGTTTTCCATTCATTAATCACTTTTGATTATTTTCATTGTTTCACTCATTGTTGTAACTTTTATTATTTTCATTGTCACACACTATATTTTTGTTGGGCTTAAACATTATAGAGGAGAGAGACTCTACACAAGCTGAAGACATTTGAAGATAGCCAAGAACCCATCCCGTATAGGGGGACTGGTAACATTTATTTGTTCCCTTCATAGGTGTTATAATAAAATTATTCTTTCTATATCTAGTTTCCATTGGACGATTGAAGTTATTACTCTTTCTTTTTGCTATTTAAATGTGATTGTGGCATAGATCCGGACTTTGAAAAGTTTTGTTTCTATCAGTTGTTGTAGATCTACAATGGGTAGGAACCATTTATATTGTTGAGATTGTTTGTCATCCACAATCTTAAGTGGGTTCTTTTCGTACATCTTTGAGAAGAGAACACTACAACAGTGGTGTGCTAGTTGTTATTATTTTATTTATAAAAATATTTTGCATACGAAAATCAAATGATGCAAAAGCATAAAGAACAAACCAGCTATTCAACGAACTAATGTGACCTGTCATGCTCCGAGAGAATCAGTCACCAATACTTCTTAATAAGGTCAATTTGGTGTGATGTGTTGTGTGTTGGAAGCATTAGTACAAGTTATTTTAGACATGGTCAGGTTATAGAATTGTTATTTGAAGACATTATGTACCCAAAATTATATCCTAGGTAAATAATGAAGGTTGCGGAGGGACAAGGATTCAAAAATGGTGGCATTTCCATAGGATGGTTCAGTATCGAGACTGAATCATTGCACTTCGAAAGGTTGAGAAGCGTTAATTATGCAAAGCACGTCAATGATGGTCTTAAGCAATTACGTCTTAAATGGATCAAGTGGGAAGATCAAAAGTGTGGTGAAGGAAAGAGCGAAAACCATGAGATTTGAAAGTGGATATGAGTGCTAGTGATGACCATACTAGACAAATTTGACAGAGATTCATTTATTGGTGTAATGTCTACGTTCTAGTTTTGTCATGTAGGAATTAAGGGCGGGCAATGGAGGTAATTCTTCCATGACTTCCAAGTCATCGTGAGTTTCCATTGTGAGGCTCTAGGTGTAACTATATAAATAGTTATTTCCCTATGTATGTGAGTTGTCTATGAGTCATAGATCCACCTTCTTCAGATCTTACCATGTAGAAGTTGGTGATCTAATTCTTATATGTGTAGATTATTTATGTTATCAAGGAATACAATGTGTGCATTTGGTTTTGTGTGTTTAATCACGCTCGCTGCTCTCTGTCTATTTTTATAACAAGATGGGACATGAATATTAGAAAATCAAGGACAACAAATTAATATAACAATTATCGTTGAGAGCACATATCTTTACTTATACCATCTCCTTGCAACTGGAATGAAGGAAATATGAAACTCATTGAGACCTATACTAATCCAAGAAAACATCCATAGTGTTCGAGCCATGGTGCAATTGATATCCTACGCATTCCAATATTTATCACGGACATTTTATTGTTGAGTGAGAATTATGAGATTATTGACAATGGCTAGTCTGCTTTTATGGACTATAGTTGCACTCAATGATTGGACCAATACCAATATTTGTTGGCACATTATACAACACAATTTCCATAAGGCATCCAAGAGTGAGAAAAACACATTGTATTTACAACACTCAACCCATGCTACAAACTTAAATGAACTCTCACTGTTTATCACGATAGGAATCATTATGCAGAGTCAGAGGCAGTTTTCATTATGCAGAGGTGTTTCTTCGCACTTCCTTACCTTCACATCTCTATAATGAATGCTTCTTGTGTAGATAAGTATTGGATATCTATAAAATCCAATTACACGAGTCATTGAATTTTGTCAATCAAGTGCAGGGAATTGGATACCCCTTAGGGGGGATAAAAACCTCATCATAAGTGACTACATATTGACCACAAAAACTAGAGCCAACTCAACATTAAAAAAAGGCCACCATTTGCTTTGTCACTTAATGATAAGTCTATCATTTGATGAACTAATTGTATCTTCAACAAATAAATTTAAATATTTTAAAATGAGAATATCATATATGTGATGTCAAAATATATTTTAAATTAAATATAAATGAATTATAGTCAATCGATGAAATTGAGTATTAAATGTACTAGTAGTGCAGGTATAGGAAAACACGTGAGAGTTTATAATTCCAAGAACATACATGTACATAATTTGAGATTAAATGTCTTCCTAAATACAGAAAAATCAATTATGGGAAAATATCGAGAAAGAGGTCCCTGAGAGTAACAGAAACATACATTCCCACCATTGGGAAAATGTGTACGTGTCATCTTTTGGAAGAAAAGTCCTCATTAGGTGACACATAAATACTATATCATCAATATTATGATCTTCAATAAAACCCATGAATGGAAGTCATATTGTGGGAAAATCCCATAAGAGCCCAAGCGTGTTAAAGGTTTGCATACCAAATTCCAGAGAAATCCATCCATGTGTATAAAGAATTGTGTGGAATATTTGTTATTGTGCGAAGTGCACAAAAAAATCTACACAATGAAATCTCTACACAGTCCACATATAACAATGACTTACATGTGGTTTGTCATGTCTAAGATGATTCATGGATGAGGGAACAATATTTTTTATTCAGTGCATGTTGCAATACCTATCATACAATTAACAAAAAATACAATATCACTTCTTCGTCTATGTGTATATTATCTGTTTGTTTGTGCAACAAAATTGACCTATTGGTTGTTACTAATAATATTAATGAACCTAAAAAATAAAACATAAACCCATTTCCTCGTGAAATATAACAATAATAAAATCCTATGAAATAGAATCTTGACTCTATGTAATAGATGTATAGCGCCTGAGAGTGAACATGTCAACTAGATTCAATAGCTCGAAAGTAGAGAAAAACAATATGAGAATCTATTTGTTTATGGCTTGAATTTAACATCAATCTCATATATATATATATATATTCGTTTGTGTGTGTGTGTCTATATATGCCCTTATGGTGGTGACAATTGTCAATAGGGTAGGTTCGGCAAGTGCCTCATCATCCTCGCTCACAGAACACTCATCTTCGTGGAGCGTGCCATACATGTCCTCCTAGCAAAGGCATGCCAAATTTTCTAGAGGCGGAAAGGATTATACTAATTCGAGGATTATTATTTGCGAAATGTTGTTTGCATGAGGTGATGGGATTGGTGGTTATGGAATTTCTTGGGTGCTCGATCTTTCAGGGTGACATTCTAGTTGTGACATTGTCTACCCTTGAGGGTGCGACTAGCTACAAAGGAGTTCAAGCTACCACCGATGTAGTAGTGAACGGTAGTGATGAGGTTTAATGTAAGGGAATGTGGGATCCATGCTGAACGTTGCAACCTTAGTCTGGAGTTTTAGTCACATCATTGAATTGGAAATAATAGGGAAAGGATAGAAGATTAGATAAATTGGGGTATGCTTTGAGCACTTGTATTCTAGTAAGCTTCATATATCATGAATTAAGGAGGGTTCTTATATTTTTTTTTCACTAGAGTGTTTAATATTTGGTCTAATTTGTTGAATTTATTAGGGTATCCATAGGGGGGCCTATTGATAAGGAGCGTGGAGTGCTTCAGGGGTTTTTCCTTCTGGGCACAACTTTTATTGTCAAAGGTGGGCTCAAGGGAGTGTTTTTGCTATGGAGGGTGGTTTCCTTTATGGCACGTCCTATGTTATGGGGATGTGTGGGCTTCTACAAGACTGTTAACTAGAATTTGGTCATGGGTAGCTATTTAGGAGGCACTATGCATTATTTATGTGTGTATAGCTTTAGGTGTGTTGGCAATAGGGATGTTGTGGTAACTTGAGGGGTGCATTGGGGATGGTATTTTTTGGATAATTAGTGCAATTTGAACTATTTGAACTCCATGTTTTGGAAGATTGGATGAGTGTATCGGGGCGTAAGACCATGATGACACAAGGAAGCTCATAAAATAGATAATGTTGACTTGGTGGAAGAGGGAGATTCACAACTTGTGCATTCTCCCGGAAAATTTGACTTTCCTCCCACCTTCAATTATTTGGATGAATTCCATGAGCATATTTCATTTCTCTTAAAATAGATTTCTTAGGACAGGCATGAGGACAAGAATGATTCCATTACGCTTATGAATGAACTTCAACAAAATCAATGGCACATGATGGATAGTCTGAATTCCCTTCATCGCAAACAAAAAAAGTTTCATGAAATACTAGAATGACTAGAAGGCTGATTACAACATATGGAAGGTCTTGTAAATTATGCTTTACACCCTCATCTGTAACTAGGAAATGGACATGGAAACCCAGCTCTAGCTCTCCTACCATATCAAGGATGAAAGTTGGTTGCTTTCTAGGTTCTTGGTATTTTTTGGCATTTTTGGGTTGTACATATGTGGTTATCTAGTTGCTCTGTTTTTTTGTCATGTGCTTTTTCTTTTACCTTTTTCCCAACAAGTCTAGTAGGAATGATGCTAGTTATTTTTTTATATGTATCCCCTTGTGATGTATCATTTCCCTAAACTAATAGAAAATTTTGATTTAGAATATATATATATATATATATATAACATGGAAACCCAGCTCTAGCTCTCCTACCATATCAAGGATGAAAGTTGGTTGCTTTCTAGGTTCTTGGTATTTTTTGGTATTTTTGGGTTGTACATAGGTGGTTATCTAGTTGCTCTGTTTTTTTGTCATGTGCTTTTTCTTTTACCTTTTTCCCAACAAGTCTGGTAGGAATGATGCTAGTTATTTTTTTATATGTATCCCCTTGTGATGTATCATTTCCCTAAACTAATAGAAAATTTTGATTTAGAATGTATATATATATATATATATATATATATATATATATATATATATATATATATATATATATATATATATATATATATATATATATATATATCTAACATGTTTTTTTTTCCAAGGAAAAAAAACGGTAACTTTTTATTAAAAAGATAATGAAAAGTTACACTAGCAGATGCAATGAAGCATTCTGTAAACAGCCACAGGGGCTCGGTGCTTTCGCACCCCACGCAACGTTAGAAGACTAACGTGCACAAAGAATAAGAAAGGAGAAAGGAGAATAGAGAAAGAAAAAGGCAGAAAAACTGAATTCCGGCAGTGAGTTAGACTCACGCTTCAAGTTTTTCTCCCCTTTTTCTTTTCGACCTTACGCCACCCTCCTTGAGTGGGCTCGATCGAAGCAATGACTAACTGTGTATCAGCATTCTGTGGACCCGTTTCTTTGTCTGAATCTGAAGTATCTGAGTGATGATGTCGTTTGATGCCTCCCGTGCTAGGATCCACGCTTGTCAACTCTGCCTTGTTGTCTGCTGTGGTTCCCTTCTGATTCTCCATTTCTTGTGATACCTCGGTCTTCTCTGCAGGGACCTCTTCCTCCGCTGCTTCTGATTCTTCGTCCTCTGAATCTGGGTGTGCAAAATTCCATCCTTTCCTCTGCTTCCCTTTCTGCTTCTTTTTACTATTTCCTTTCTTTGCTTCTGGACATGAGCTTTGCAGGTGTCCTGTCTGCCTACAGAACCTACATCTGAAGGCGGTGTTTTCATAATCTAATACTTGCAGCCAGTTTTTCTGTTTGTAGATCAGCCTTATATTGTCCGGCAACCCTTTACTTAAATCTACTTCCACACAAATACGTGCGAAAGTGTAGATCCTTTCATCAATCCTTTCCAGATCTGTTTTGATATATTTCCCTATGCTGTTCCCAATGCCTTCCAGCACGCGTTCATTCCAGAAGTGTAGAGGGAGATTGTATAATCTAACCCAAACCGGCATTTTTGTTACGGTCATTTTGTTTGGATCAAAGTCTGGAAACCATGGGGTCATAAACAGCCCCGCTGTTCCCCAGAACCATGGCCCAGCACTGATAACTGTGTCTCTGACTTCCTTGGATGTAAATCTCACTATGAAGAACCCCTTTGAACATAGATGAATATCACATTCCATGGTCCAGCTGGTGAAGATCCAATGGTATAGATCCAAAGGTTTTGGCCAAAAGCTGTTGAACCGGCAGATTAGGGCTTGCGTTTCGTAGGAATTCACGAAATCATCTAGCCCTGAAGAGTCTAAGTTTAAAGCTGGGGTTTGCTCTGACTGATCTACTATGTATGGTCTGGGTAGATGTCCGCCTTGGTCTGGGGGAGACCCTGAATCTCTGCTGCCCTGTAAAATGTTTTTGTATGATAAGCCTCCCTTGGGATGGAGCTGGGGCGCAGTTTTTTTCCCTTTGTCTCCCCCTGAGGAGCTTGTCTGTCCCTGGGGTAGAGCCCCACCTCTCAATCTGAAATTTAGATTAATGATTGATCCTGGTCCAATCTCATAGCTTTCCATCGATCTACAGTCCTGGAGAGACCGCCTACCACTGACCAGATGTTGGATCTCAACAGGGTATCCCATTTCTGCCCATATTTGATGTTTCAGCTGCATGGAGGTGATTCCTGCATGAACCCACACTAGATGAGATTTCCCCTGAGGGGGTTTTATCAGAATCTGAAAACAATTTGTTTTTACCTGCTCTGGCTGCAAGCAATACTCCAGATCTGGCCCTGTTTTTGTTCGACTTTCCTTGTGCATGTCTAGATCTGTACAATCTCTGCACGATCTATGATTTTTGCCTTCGATCTGAGGCCTGAGATCAAACTGTACTCCGATAAAGGCTAGATCGTGAAGATCCGAGCCAAGACTGCAATGTCTGGGTCCATGCGAAAAAGGAGAGAGCGGTTCTGCTATGTGCAGTCCCCCCCTGCCGTTTCTCCGAGCATTCTTGATTTGACGGCTCCTATCCTCTAAACGCCATACGCCAAAGGTCTTCTGTGTTCGAATACACAGTTCAGGATCTTGTTCTCTCGCAGGATGAAGCCCTCCTCATATATCCACGCAGAAAAGAGGCCTACCGCTGTTTCCTTCGCCTCACGGTCTCGCTGAAGACTTTTATCTCGCCCCCGATCCAGGATCGCTTGATTCCTTTTGACTGCAGCCCCCACAGATACATAGCCGCGCAGATCTGAGTAGATCTGCGGCGTTTGACTGCGGGAGACAAAGCATTTCACTGTAGACGGACGCGTTAAAGGCAGCCAACCAGCCGCGTTCTCCGTTTTCCCACACCCTGAGTCGCCTTCGGCCCCTGAGGCGGCCTTAGGGACCGATACGGCAGCAGCCAGAACTCTGCTCGAGCAAACCCTAGCCATTCTGCAAAGCTCCAATTCTAATTCCATATATCTAACATGTTAGACAAGTAAATTAGAATATTGAAGTGTCTTCCATGCCATTTTGTATCGATAATTTTAAATATCCATTCATGTTGCATATAATTCACTTCAGTCATATCCAATCATATGTTTCTTCCATCTTCTACATGAGAGTGGATATTGTTATGCTATGAATTATTTATTGCTCACAAGAAACTTAGGTTAAATGAGTGTTGGATAAACAAATTGAGAGAAGCCTCTCCTTGCATACAAAATTTTATTTTGACAACGGATGCTACTACTTGGTGCAAAGAAATGCATCGATGTGTCTAAAGAATGGTGTCGAACCATTCTCATTCTATGGAGTGTGGAGAAAACTCTACACAATGCAAGATCGTTGCAATTTGGATATAGCAATGAGCTAATTGTGGTGTGTCATGTCCAAGATGATTAATGGATTAGCGAGCCACTTATAAATTAGCTCCTTTCTAAGTATGTCTGTTTGAGAATAGTGCATTAACGAGGCGACTCACTTGCTTACTTGAATAAAGGCATGAATTTGGCACTTCAATACTCGATGAAGACACAACCAACCATGGATGACTGGGTGACTGACCTGAATGAATCAATGGATGAATGGTATTCAGTAAAAATGTCTTCCTAATGTTAAGTAACATTACACACATTATATACGAGACTTAAATGCACAATCAATTTCATAGGTGATAAATATGACATACTAATTGCATTACATAATGATTGAGAGAAATACCAACATGCCAATTCCCATATCGAAACATATTTACACAAAATCTTCATCTAAAATACATGAATAACGAAGTCTTACAAAAAAATTTCAATGCCAAACCCATCCCAGACAACCTCATGTGATAAATTTAAATTTTGTATAGAACGAGGTTGACACATAAAACCCATATTTTGTGGCATATAACTTTGAATTTCTATGTCAAAGAAATTATATCGGCGATCAACATTTTAGATTGCTAACCTACGTGACCGCATGTTGGGCCTTTGCAGCGATGCCATAGGTGCTGAGGTAAAACTCATTGGCTCCTCATCCGCTATAGCTTTTACTATCAACTACTGGAAAATGGTTTCCCTTACAAAATAAAAAATAAATGCTAAATTGGAAATATTAAGGAAAATGAATTTCATATAAATGGATACCTCTATTTCATTATATAATAAATTGGAAATATTAAAGAAAATGAATTTCATATAATTGGATACATCTATTTCATGATATAACTGAAATATATTTTAGTAATTGACTTTATTTTTAAAATCAAATCATAAAATATTCTTAATATTTAAGATCCTATTACATTTAATAAATTTTAAAATACTCTATATTTAAGTTGAAATGATATTAAAGAAAATCATAAAATATTCTTAATATTTAAGATTCTATTATACGTCTACGTCAGGATAATAAAACATCGTTGCCTTAGGTAAAGACGAGATTAAGGACAGAATGGCGTTTTTCATTCGTTTGAAGGAATGACAATGCGTGACACGAAAACCATCGTCATCGTTGACGTCACGGAGGCTATCCTCTACGGCTATAAAATGGCGGTGGCGTCAACGATCGCAATAACTGTGGCCATTAGAAGAGGATTATTGAAGGTGATATTGTTTCATTTCATTATTCTTAATAGAGGAGATATTATTTCATTTGAGGCAGCCATGACGATGAGGTCATTTGCCTGTGCTCTGCCTCTAATGTTATTACTGCACGTGGTGGGCGGGCCGGTTATACCCATAACGGGCGTCTGTAACCCAAATCCAATCCCACGTGGAAGCCCATTCTTCAGCACTGTCGGAAACCTACTCCTAATTCTGGAACTAGATACGGCCTTCAACGATTACAACTACAAGACGACTTTCCTAGACTCAACGACAGGCACAGCTGCTTACGGCCAAGCAATCTGCAATGGCAATCCGCCTCTGCCTGTCTGCTCCGCATGTCTTAGAAGCCTGGGTTACTCCATCTGGAATTTTTGTAATAATGCCATCGCTGCTCAGGTTGAATATGCTGATCGTTGTTCCATCCTCTATGCTATTATTCAATCCTCTACTCCGTGACCACTACTGCTTTTAGTATTAACTATAATATGTCTGCACAAATAAAACCCATCTACTCTACATCGGTGCTCAGATACAACTTTTAGCATCAACACCCATGCATGTAACATCTCTGTTTAGATAAAACTCGAAGGAATTTGTAGTGATACTGTTGGTTTGGTTTGTTTGATGAGGTGGTATGCCCCGGTAGTTACTTCTTTTTCAAAATTTTCCTAGTTTGTCAGTGATATTAGTTACGTCTTTTATAGTTTCTAAGTTATATTCTAGAATGTATGGTTTTGCAATCCCTATATGAACACAAATTTTTATCAAACAAATTATTGTATTTTTTTTTAATTATTATTGATTTTTGTGTATTTTAGACCCATTTTATTTAATAAAATAATTTTTTAATAAGTTTAACAGTATTATATATTAAGGACAGTCGAACTATTCACTTCAAGGTTTAAGGTTTATCAAAGATCAAAAATAAAATAAAATATAACAATAATAATAATAATAATAATAAGCTATTGCATAGTCATCTATTTTCATTTGTATTAAGTAACTGTTTTTGTTTTCATTGTACCAAAATAGTTCTAGCTAAAGTTGAATCACTTTGAAGCGTAAACAAGTGGATTTTCTAAAGAAGAGTTGAGCATAGGCTTTTTTCTTCTCTATATTGATGTCAATATTTCTATATCCTTTGAGCGGTCAGATTTTTGTAAAGCTTCTTTAAAATTTACAAATTTATCTGATAATTTTGATATTAAGTTATTTATTTATTTTTTTCATATGTTTATATACTTATATAGAAATTTCATATCATGGGTAATATTACACATTTTGTTAATTTAAAGTGAGTAATATACATTTTTTTTGAGAGGAAACACATTATCCATCTCATCTAGAATGTTGCAAAGTCATTTGATTTTATTCAATTTTATGTTTATTTACAAATCTCATATTATACATATTATGGCCTATTTTGTTAATTTAAAATAAATAATGGATTTTTCTACTCAATGGATCATCTAACATTAGCTAAGAGAGATGAAATTTCTTCATTGTAAACTTTTTTAGATTGCAAAATTTCAAAACAAAAATTGCATCCAATGATATATCCCAATAAATTTGTAGTGGTTCTCTCCATATACAATGTGTAATTTTTCATTGTTTAAATTGTAATTTTGAATGCTATACATATAACATAGTTGACGGTGAAATATTACATTACATATTTTGACCATCAATATACTACATTGACCACATTAAAATGGTTTTTTCTATTTATATTTTTAAGTATATGTCAATATATGGCGAAGGCACAATAATTTTTTATTATTATAAATATCTTTCAATGTCACATATTAATTTTATATTAAAAAATAATTGAATGAATTACACATATAATTAACATCAATTTTGATATAGTTTATTTAAATCTATGTTGAAATATACTACATTGACCACATTAAAATGGTTTTTTCTATTTATCTTTTTAAGTATATGTCAATATATGGCTAAGGCACAATAATTTTTTATTATTATAAATATCTTTCAATGTCACATATTAATTTTATATTAAAAAATAATTGAATGAATTACACATATAATTAACATCAATTTTGATATAGTTTATTTAAATCTATGTTGAAATATTTTTCTGATTAAACATCTTACTTACATTTTTTTTTTACTTCTAATTACTTTATCTTCATTTATAACTTATATGAAATTATAACAAATAAAGTGAACATCATATTCTTTTTTCTTTTACTCCTCTACTCCGTGACCACTACTGCTTTTAGTATTAACTATAATATGTCTGCTCAAATAAAACCCATCTACTCTACATCGGTGCTCAGATACAACTTTTAGCATCAACACCCATGCATGTAACATCTCTGTTTAGATAAAACTCGAAGGAGTTTGTAGTGATACTGCTGGTTTGGTTTGTTTGATGAGGTGGTATGCCCCGGTAGTTACTTCTTTTTCAAAATTTTCATAGTTTGTCAGTCATATTAGTTACGTCTTTTATAGTTTCTAAGTTATATTCTAGAATGTATGGTTTTGCAATCCCTATATGAACATAAATTTTTATCAAACAAATTAGCGTATTCTTTTTATTTTTTTTAATTACTATGGATTTTTGTGTATTTTAGACCCATTTTATTTAATAAAATAATTTTTTAATAAGTTTAACAGCATTAAGTTGAACTATCGACTTCAAGGTTTGAAGCGTAAACAAGTGGATTTTCTAGAGAAGAGTTGACCATAGGCTTATTGCTTCTCTATATTGATGTTAATATTTCTATATCCTTTGAGCGGTCAGATTATTGTAAAACTTCTTTAAAATTTATAATTTTTTTCAAAGTATAATTTTGATATTAAGTTATTTATTTATTTTTTTCATATGTTTATATGCTTATATAGAAATTTCATATCATAGGTAATATTACATATTTTGTTAATTTAAAGTGAGTAATATACATTTTTTTTAGATGAAACACATTATCCAGCTCATCTAGCATGTTGTAAAGTGATTTGATTTTATTCAATTTTATGTTTATGTACAAATCTCATATTATACATATTATGACCTATTTTGTTAATTTAAAATAAATAATGGATTTTTCTTCTCAATGGATCATCTAACATTAGCCAAGAGAGATGAAATTTCTTCATTGTAAACTTTTTTAGATTGCAAAATTTCAAAACAAAAATTGCATCCAATGATGTATCCCAATAAATTTGTAGTGGTTCTCTCCATATACAATGTGTAATTTTTCATTGTTTAAATTGTAATTTTGAATGCTATACATATAACATAGTTGACGTTGAAATATTTTACACTACATATTTTAACCATCAATATACTACATTGACCACATTAAAATGGTTTTTTCTATCTATATTTTTAAGTATATGTCAATATTATGGCTAAGGCACAATAATTTTTTTATTATTATAAATATCTTTCAATGTCACATATTAATTTTATATTAAAAATAATTGAATGAATTACACATATAATTAACATCAATCTTGATATAGTTTATTTAAATATGTGTTGAAATACTTTTGTGAAAAATATAAGGCTTAAACATCTTACTTACATTTTTTTTACTTCTAATTACTTTATCTTCATTTATAACTTATATGAAATTATAGCAAGTAATGTGAACATCATATTCTTTTTTCTTTTACTATAGTGGACATTTCTTTTTAAGAGAGACAATTGTAAACTCCTGTGAACCCTCAAAAAATTTCACATTCTCATAATACTAGGCTAATCAGCCTCTCCACTCAATAACCCAAATTCAAATATTTTTTAAACTTTTATTTCATACTACTTATAATAAATTGAATTAATTACACATAAAATTAATTAATTGGCATTGATTTATTTTATTTCTCATAACATTAAATATATCAATATATATGAAATTGACATTGAAATATATTTGTTATCATGGGCATTCAAATATTTTATTTTGAAATAACATTAAAATATTTTTAACAAGCAGTTGCACCTAATTTTGCAAAAGAAACACCTTAATGCATAAATTCTAGAAGAATAACATGAACTTGAACAACTACTAATTCTACACCTTAAATACTAACTATGTAGGAAAAATGAAACCTTAAAGCACTTGTTTTAGTTTTGAAAATATGCTCATTTTAAGATTTTCCCTTCCTTGCTCTTATCTAATATTCCCTCAAATATTTTAGTATTGGGATATTCTCTCCCCTGAGCCATATAGTTTTATACAACATAGTACCAGATTATAATTGGTATCATATATGTTTGAAACATAACAAATATATGTGTATCAACTAGTTTTTAGTGTACTGTAGTTAACCAGAAGGATCTCTCTCATTTTTTCACATTTGAGATGTGGAGGGGGAGATGGAAATATCCAACTACATACATTAATGGGATACTAGAAAATACACAACAAGCAAACTACCACCTCGATGATATTCTCTTGCCCACTCTAATCACCCTCAACCTTCAAGCAAAACGTTAACATAAAGCAAGTCAAGTTGTAAGAGAGTTTCAAGAGCGACAAAGGCATTAAACCACAACAAGAGCCACAAAGGCATCTCTAACTTTCAAAAATTTCCTACTATCCCTCAGGCCATCATGATGAACCCACGCATGACCATTATGGATAGCTGACACTAAGCCCACAACTGAAGGTTGCACTTATTTCCTTTGCGTCGAAACTGTAGGTTGCACTATATGATGTCCGTGCTAATCAATACTATTGTACTTATGCTTTCCCATATGAACTTTTCTCTACCTCGCTTTAATGTTGTGGGGTAATGAATGGAAAATATCAAACATGGAATGTCCCCCATAATGTTGGCTTTTAATGTGTAGTTGTTGATTTAGTTTGAATGGTATGCATATTTTTTTACAGGGCCTTGTAGTTTATAGCAATCCTAAAGTGATCATACTTAGCACTTAATGTTAAATATGTACATGGAAGTTTAAAGTTTATCTCTTTGAAATTTGACAATGTGAAAAATATGCTTATTTAACCAATTGAATAAAGAAGTATCAGCTAGTCATGGATTAGTTCAGAAAAGTTCAAATCTAATGATTAATACAACATCATCTAGTTTTTAATTTCTTGATTAATGGTTTAGCTTTCCATATTATCAAGTTCTTGTAATTAATTTATTTTGTTTGGAACATCTCCTAAATCCAAAGTTCGGGTATTTGAATTGAGGAGCATGTGTCATTTACTTCCCAGGAGTTACATATGATCCTTCTGTGAAAATATTGCAATAGTTGATTGCAGGTTGTTCATTTTTATTTCCAATGAAGAATAATATATGTCGATATTTAGATCTTTTTGATTTACTGTTTTTATTGGAGCCACTTCTCACAGTTGATTAAATCAAAATAAACATTGCCTTGGGTATTACAAGCTTCATACATGAATTAAAACTTGGATACAAGGATGCTTTGAAGGAGGTTCTGGTATGATGCGGATCAAACTTTATAACTTGGAAAAAGAAAAATATTCACCGTGTGTGTCTTCATTTTTGGACATGGGATGTTGTCTTATAGCTTGTGTGTCCCCCCCGTGCCTCGGTAAGCAAAATAGATTCACCATGTTAGGGAGGATAACAAGGAGATGTATCCATTTCCAGATCTAATGCCTCATATTTTGAGTGATAATATCTCTTATATATCTTTGAAGTATTAATCTTTCCCCTTACTTTGTAACTGCAAATAAAGTGCAATGGAGAATATCCATGGATAGGAGTTGTTTCCCAATTTGAAACCCAGAAGACAAAACTGAGCTACTTGTAAATCCAAGAGAATATTCAACTTTCTATGTCATTTCATTTTTTTCTTAGTAGTTTTTTACCATTTCTATAAGGCATTGGCTATCTGTTCTTCAAATATAGTCTTCTTCATGTGATAACTTGTCTATAAAAGAACATAAAATCACTTTTAAGATCACAAGCCACAGGTTTAATCATATCATAATTATTTGAATAGTCGTGAGGCTCAGACAATGAGTTTAAAAAAAAATAGTAAAAAATCATACAAATCTTTCAACATACAATTATTGTTTTAGTTTGACATGGGTGAGATTACTATAGAAATTTGTTGGACAAAAAAATGAAGTTTTAGAGTGGTACTATTTTCCTAGCCATTTTTTTTAGGATTCCCTGAAACCCACAACAGAGTGAATAATGTGTTCTGCCAAAAAAAAAATGAAACTTCCTAGTTCTTATTTTTCCCTCACAAATTTGTCTACTCTGTGTTTAACTAATTCTCAAGTGACAACTTATCTCTCATTTTATAAATACTAATAAGCATTTAAGCATCATGCACTATACGACTTGGTTGCATCTATCCTCTACCCAAAATAAACAAGGTAAATCAACTGGTAGTGAAGACTTGACCAATGCAACTCTCCCAATCTATATTCACATAATTCAGCCATTTCTCGAGTCTGAATTTCAGTTGATTCTCTCAAACACCAAAATTTGCTTGTATATTCAATGAACATAGAAATACTCACTAGTGTCACAAGTGCATAAAGTGGAAGTGTGATGTAGCTACATAAAAACTACACAACAACCCTAATCATAGACACAAGCAACCCAGCGGAATCCTCATCAGATGAAAAAAAATTGCATTAGTGATTTTAACTTTGCTAAGAAAGGAGAAGAATGTCCATCTAACTTTTCATAAACATATATAAACTTAAATCGATCACACAAAACGATGGGTACAATAAGTTGCTCAATGATACAAAATATAAGGTAAGGAAAATCTAACAAGAACTCAAATGCCCAACATAATATTATAAATCTACATGCTCAAATACATGATTAATATTGTAATCATCATAAAATGGTTGAGAAGTATATGTTCAAACTTCATTGAAAAAAGAGTCATACAAGGACTAAATGCTTAAGTATGCTTACCACATCTGAACCATTAAAACCAAATGATTGTGCCTTGAATCTGCACGATCCGTTCTTGTAAATATATTTGTATGAAATTAGTTATTTAAAATTCCATAGATTCTAACCAATAAAGATATTATTTTGTAACTGGGAAACTCAAATAGAAAATGCTATGACAACTAGAACATTCCGATGGATAACTAGTTGCTAAAAATAATATCCCAAATGTTTGAGCCATACATAAATAAATCATTGCTATTAATTAGGTTGTCAGCAAATTGGGTTTGACTATGGGAGGAAAATTCAAGGTTAAACACACTTGATCATGGAGTCCTGGGATGAAAGACCTTTTGAGGAAGTCATGGCTACTGGAGTGCAAGCCCTAGAGTTGATTATTGATGCTACTTGATTCATTTTTTTAATTTTAATCCCACTTCTTCACCTGTGTGAGCATCACCTGATGCAATAGTGTTGAGTGGACTATTCAAAATCATTGGAAATTGGTCATTCCACCAATCCTCTTGGAATATGGGTCTTGTATTAATAATTTAATTAATCCACAAGTACGAACTACAAGCTTTGAGCTCAAAGATGGTATAAGGAAGCATGGTAGAATAATGAATATTTACCATTCATGTTAAGAAGCATAAAGATTATAGAAAAACCCCATGAAGGTTTGAGGTCAAAGATGGTATAAGGAATCATTGTAGAGTACTGAAGATTTACCATTCACGTTAAGAAGCATAAATATTATAGAAAAACCCCATGAAGGAGGATTGCAGATAATGCATCAACGGTGTGTGCTAGTTAAAAGTCAACATAACTTATTTTTCATGGAAAATTTTATGCGAAAATTTAAAAAGTGATCACATACTTACTCAAAAATGACTCGGATTATGATTGAAACAAAACTTTTCACGAAAATAAGATCTCAAAACAAATTCGTACTACAAGCATAAATTTAAATCTAAATAAGATGCAAAGGCGTAGGAGAAATGAAATCCTAAAGTTGTATAAACTAACGTTGATTTAGGGTGCCTGAGAATATATTTTTAATTAATTATTGAATTAATATTTCATAAATCTCAACAAATTTAATGAATTTATAATTTAGGGCTCTGATCTCTAACTTCGGCTTTGGGTCATTAACATGGCGATGCCCCGTCTCAACCACTAAACCACAGGCCAACAAACAAAAGATTGCAAAATGTTACGATCATTACCATAGTAAACCCAATCACAACACAAAAGAATTTATAACTTGTAGCATTATTTCAACGAGAAAAACTATATGCATATTTTGGAAGATCAAATAGCAATAAGTTTTTAATAACTCAACCAGAGAAAACGTCCAAGACCATTGCCTTACGTGATTAATGGTACCCTATCCTATGAATCTAATATTTTTATGCACTTACAATTAAGGGAGAAAACAAGCTCCAAATAATGTATACCACCCTGCTCAAAGGAATACATCCAATCACAAGGAGAATGTTAGTTTAAGCAATTGTGTATATGTAGAACAAAGACTCTGGAAGCAGCGAAAAGTACTGAATATTTACCATTCAAATTAATAAGCATAAAGATTATAGAAAAATAAAATTATTTACCATTCACATTATTTTACACGGCTAATTCACATGGAGCTGGATTACACATAAATTCTCTCGAAATGCACTTGACATAAACAACCCTTGATTTCCTCTATTCCTTTCTCTCAAGACCAGATTGTCATACTTGCACTACTCAAGTTCTACAAATAGTCCAAACATATTCAACCTAAGGAGGATACAAAAGGAAACAACCTCGGTGTCATTAATATTCAATACTAAAGAATTTCATTGCCACGGTTATACTTGTAGTTGGAAAAATTTTCTAGAATCATTTTGCCTATATGTTTTTGAATGTCCTATTCACCACTTCTCTGTGATGACAAAAATGTAAACAAGTTTTCCATTTAAAGGTACAATCTGGTGCTGGGTGGTACTATCCTTGGTGTAGGTTTCTTCTCTAAAAATGATATCCTAGTGGTAATTGTCCAAGAGATGCCAACCCTAGTCAAAACTTTAACTACATCCTGCCTGGGTAACGCCATGATCTTTTGTCAAAAGGTAAGCTGATTTGAAAGAAAGAAAAAGTCAAAAAGATGAATATTGATTGGCCTTCCATGTTACAACCCAATCAGACAAAACATTCCTATTAATATCATAGGTACATCTTAATAGCATATTGATTTAACATCAAGAGAGGAATAAGAATGAAAGACATGAAAGCCACATTTATTTTCTGTTTTACTTTTTTATTAGCATTACACATATTACATCTATTAATATTGTTAAAGTGACATGCCTCTTCCACCTGGGCATAAAAAATGGCCATGGGCTGTTCAACTTTTCAATAAGGTTCTTAACTTATTGGAGATTTATATCTATATCTCACCCTCTATCTAATCTGCAATTTGAATTATTCAAGTATTATGAATTTTCCTCATTAGTGTTTTTAATTTCGCTAAGACAAGTGAAGAACGTCCTTCTGAGTTGTCATAAACATATATAAAGTTAAATCGATCACACTAAACTATGAGTACAGTAAGTTTCTCAATGATACAAAATATAAGGTAAGGAAAATCTAACAAGCACTTAGTTGCCCAACATAATATCATAAATATACATGCTCAAATACATAATTAATATTGTAACCATCATAAACTAGTTGAAAATAATATGTTCAAACTTGGCTTAAAAAAGAGTCACACAAGGACTAAATACTTAAGTATGTTTACCACATCTGAACTATTAAAACCAGATGATTGTCTCAAAGAAATAATACAAAAAATTGTAAGACACCCCGCCAAAAGAACTTTAGCAATGTAATGATATCTTTTCCATGAATCTACATGATTCATTATTGTAAACATATTTTCATCAAATTAGTTATTCGAAATTCCATAGATTCTAACCAATAAAGATACAATTTTGCAAAATGAATTCATCTGGGAAATTCAAATACAAAAAGCTATGACAAATCAAACATTCCCATGAATAACTAGTTGCTAAAAATTATATCCCAAATTCTTGACCCATGAATAAATAAGTCAATGCTTTCAGTTAGGTAGCCAACAAAGTGGGTTTGACTATGGGAGGAAACTTCAAGGTTAAACACACTTGATCCTAGAGTCTTGGGATGGAATACCTTTCCAGGAAGTCATGGTTACTAGAGCGCAATCCCTAGAGCTGATTATTAATTCTACTTGATTCATTTTGTTAATTTTAATCCCATTTCTTCAGTGCTACGAGCATCACTTGATGCAATAACTGCTGAGTGGACTATTCTAAATCATGTGAAATTGGTCATTCCACCAATCCTCATGTAATATGGGTCTTGCCTTAATAATTTAATTAATCCATAGGTACAAACTGCAAGCTTTGAGGTTAAAGATGGTATAAGGAAGCAGGGTAGAGTATTAGAGATTTACCAGTCACATTAAGAAGCATAAAGATTATAGAAAATCCCAAAAAAGGAGGAATGCAGATAATGCATGAAGGGTATGTGTTAGTTAAAAGTCAAGAACATGTTTTCAAAAATAACCAGACCATTACAAAGCAAGGTGAGACAAGGGAAATACTATATAAATTCTTTCTAAGACCAAAGTTGTGAACACAAAAAAAATTACTAACCTGATTCTGACCAAGCCATTTAAGTCATCATCCAAATATCTCTTGATATATTTCTAAAATCAAACTTTATATTTGGAGCCAAGAGATCCTTTACATTTAAAATAAATTATTTTTTTAGAACAAACCTGATGCTTCTCATGAATGAATTGGGCTTTGACATGAACACGAAAAGAAGGAAAATAATATTTAAAGTGATCAAAACTTAAATGTTTCCTGGCTATCCTCAAATGTCTTCAGCTTTTGTAGAGTGTCTATCCTCTATAATGTGCAAACCCAACAAATAAAATGTTTGAGCTCCATGACAACTCAAATGAAAAAGAAATATGGTGTGCAACAATGATAATAATCGGAGTTACAATAATGAGTTCGACAATGAAGATAATTGAAAGTGAATAATGAATGGAAAACCATTATGTTTATAACAAAATATTAGATTATCCTCGAATAATGAACAATTATAAAATATTATTAGCCCCATTCTAGAAATAACCATTTGGAATATTTTATTATATTTGGTTAGAGGGAAAAGGTATTTAAACTTTTATTTAGAAATAATAAATAAATAAATGATTTATTTATCATCTCAAGAAATATAGTTAAGGAATAATAAACAAATAATGGTTTATCTAATTATTCGTAAGGGATTTGGTCAAACTTGACAAGGAATAATAATTAATTAATTATTCTTAGAGAAAAATAAGATAATTAATGATTTATCTATTTATTTCTCATAATTGGGTCAAATTTGACAAGGAATATTAATCAAACAATGGTGTAATTAATTATTCCTAGAAGATAATTAAACAAATAATGATTTATTTAATTATTATTCTTGGGCTTAATTATAAATTGCGTAAAAAATTTAGGTTTATTAAGTAATTTCTCACAATGAAAGCAATTTTACTATGTCAGAATTGGCCTTACATGGTGTACTTCGATCCATCTAGTAAATTATAGCTAGATGATCAAATTTTTGTGATAACAATGGTGTTAAATTTTAAGGGGGGTAATGATGTAACACACCCAATTGTAATTAAAATAATTAGTCATTTGATGGTTACCATCACTAGTGACATTACTAGGATGGAACAAACTTATTATAATTAGGAAAGGATGTTTAAGATTAATAAAAAAGTTTTTGGTTTTATTCTGGAAATCATGTTGGATGACACCAGAGTAGATGATGAAACTTGCCAGAAACTGAGAAGAATGAGATTCATTTTGATTTTCCTAAAATTTTAAAAAATATGGATATATATATATATATATATATATATATATATATATATGATATCTCGGTGGGAGATAACGACCGAGGATAAAAGCGCTGCAAGGAAAAAAGAAGGCTTTTTCTTTTAGGAGAAAGGAATTGAAAAGCCTAGGCCAAGGGGAAACAAAACCAGAGAAGGGAGGACATTGCCAAGGAAAAATTTGTGAGAAAAATAATGTTAAATAAACATTATCAAGGCTCGGTAGAGGTTACCTAGGCCTAACAAGTTATCATATCTCGAGGGGAATCATAAGTGATTCATGGTTGGGTGGTTTGGTGTGGCAAGCCATAGATATCTCGCGTAAGATTACTAGTGAGGAGATCCTGTACCCGCCAAAAATATGAATAATATTTGTAATGATGTAGTATGGCATAGAAATTGCATGTACTAGAGTTATGGTAGATATTGATTATGTTCTGGTTTTTAAATGCGTAGGTTGAAAAAATGTGTAAAAAATATTGTAGAATCTCTAGTAAAGTTTCTACTTTATTCTTGATATATGGATATTATTACGTAGTAGGAAAGTTAGATAATTAATAATGATTTATGCCTTGAGCTAAGCATTATTTACAGGTATATGAATTATGTAGGTGAATCATAGCTTTACGGTATGAATGATGTAAGAAAAAATGTGTATAAGGAAAATAACATAAATGACTTTATAGAAATTCATGCATGTCAAATATAGGTAGTGATACTCGAGAAAGTAAGCGAGTGAATATTCTTATCGTTCTGCATGCATGAGTTAAATTAATTGTATTACATCGCAAGCAAAGTACATGCGTTACAACAATGATAGATAAAATAAGTAGAACTATCCATCGAATAGCGCAAATAGAGTACAAACTGATATCAACATTATGGATCAAAAAAGTCTCATATCTAAATAGAGCTATATTTTGAAGTAAAAGCATGTGATTTCTTTCGAAAGAAGTATAGGGATGCATGCAACCATATAGGTAAAGTTAAACTTAGACAAATAAGTAGCAACATATAATCATCTGAATAACAAATCAACACAGGTAGCCTGCACAATTAACTCTATCTAGAAAACCATACTAACTGCCATGGATGCATAGTTGGAAGAAAGCTGACTGGAATCTAGTGGGTCCACCTCAAATAAGAAACTTTTCATGCTAGAGATGAAATAACTTTAGACTAGTACCGATACAAACTGGAATATGGAAAAAGGAGCCTTTACGGTGAAACTTAGTGTGTAATGAAAAATTTTCACAATAGAAGGAGATACATATCTGATATATAGCTAGGGAATTATGATTAAGTTCATGACCAGAAACAATAGAAAGAACGCACTATGGAGAACAATAGTCTTAGCTGAGATAAGAGAACTTTAGAGATACTATAAACTAGTACCCTGCCTGAGGCTGACACCAAGGATACAAATCTCATTCCTTCTTTCTCACAAATCGAAATACATGAATTATACAGAGAAAAACATGAACAATCCATTGTCAATATTATAGAACACTAAGCTACAAGAGTCTGATATTTCTCGCTCTTTAATTCTGTAAATATATATAAAAAATAAATCAATAATTCACAGTTATAAAAAGAGTTTTATGTTCTAGTCAAAATTCAACAAAAGAGAACATAGTCGACGTAGCTAGTATGGGGGTAGCCAGAAACATAATACATTTTACCAGAGTCATATATCACTAGATCAGTCACAGACTAAGACTGTAGGATAAACTTAGCTCTAGAATAAAAAATAGTAAACAGAAGTAAACAATCCTCTAGCATGCCACAAGTCTACAACCAAGCAGGGGTTGACATGAAACTAGGAGACTCAAATCTATGACCGAGAATACCAAGCGAGCCATAGACATGTCTCCAGGAACCAATATTAAATTGAAATGTACAACTATTGTGATTCAACAAAATGAGAGCAAGAGGAGTAGTATTGCAATAAGAAAATCCCATGGAGCAGAGGAAGTGGAAACTAAGAGACCACCAACCTTGAATAAGAAGACAACAGACAAATGAGGTGCATCCATGTCTGCTAGAAATATGTGAACAAACCTTGGCCATTGAGCTTACCTTGTCCACCATTAAAAAAACATAGTTACTAAAGAGTAAAGCCCTTAAAAATTCATTGAGAACGCCAAAAAGGGTTAGGGAAACAAAAGAGATTACCTGAAGTAGCACCAGGAACCAAGATATCAACCAACCACATGAAGAGAGGCCAAATATAATGATCCAAGTTGGATATTAGGATAAACAGCAACTTAAAACCTAAATAATCGCACAAGAAACTAGGAGGCAAGTTACCCAGGTAATGAGAAGCACCCTCGTTCTAAAGAAAATGTTAATCCCTGCAATGCCTTGTAACTTCCCCTCATAAACCAACAAGAAACTATCAATTGAGAATCAATAGTAAGCCCTTTCAAAAACTAGAAACTGTGAGGAGTATACTAGGAATAATTGACCGAGAATTGTAGAGAAAAAAAGGGAAGCTACTGAATTCTAGGAATGTTAGAACCAAGATGATGCCCAGCTTTGTTGTGGTCTGCAACTCTTCCATCGAGAGGTGGTGGAGTATGACTGTCTGTGAGCGCTAAAGAGGAGGTTCTGTTAGGCCTTGGTAGCAGAGATGAGGGGAACTCCTATGATGGAAGTACTGTAACCCGCATCAATGAATTAGACATTCGAACAAACGGATGATTCCTCACTCTGTCCAAGCCTCTAGAAAGAATGAGAATGGAGAAAATGGCATAAGTAAGAAACCAAATGCGGATAAGGTTATGCCTGTGGAATCAAGGTCATAGGTCTAAAATGAGTGGATCTCTACCTTCTATATAACCTCGAAACCCTAAACCTCAAGATGTGTGGCCACTTAACAGAACTGCATGAATCCAGTTGTACAACAGTGGTGGGTTTTCAATTTGAAAATAAGGTAGGTACCATACATCGTCCAATCCAAGCTAGCTAGTGGGAGGGAAGGGCGTGGATTGCCATCTCACCAAAGGGAATGAATGGGTCTACGTGGTAGCTAAGAAAAGCGCTAGTAGATAAGGAGGGGGTCAACGCACATAGTATGGGAGAGAGGGGGTGGGGTTAGTTAGGAATTTAGTGGGGTTCAACTATGTATAAGTATAGGTAGGTAGAGAGATAGGTAAAAATATATATATAAAGAGTAATATTGCAAGGGATCCATTAAACTACTAAACAAAAATGATATCAAGCACCAACCATTATAAGCCATACATAACATTCTTTCATATGATATTATATAGCGACAGTTAACAAAAAGAACTTTAAAACATATAAATCATGCTTGCATATAGGACTATATAACGATGGTGAATGAAATGAATTTTTTTTTTTGGGTTATATTTAGAGGTTTTCTACATTGAGGAAATATCCTCAAATCTTTCATGTTTACAAGTGTCCCACAAGAGTCTTCAGTTTCATGCATCATACCATCTTGAAGTATTGTAATACTCTGGGATCCATGTGAGAAGGTGGGACTTAGATGGAGCATGGATGGTCTCTATCACATATCATATATCTACCTAATGTGGAGACAAATAGGATTATATGGATTGGACAACAGATGCTTTATTTGGCATTGTTCATGGCCAAGTAGATATGGAAGATATATTTTTGAATATATTCCAGGGTTTACAAGTTGGTTTAGTGTCATCATAGAGGTTGTGAATTATTCCGTGGATTACAATCCCCTGTTAGGACAGAGTCGATTGTATTCATCCATCTCCACAAACATCAATTATAATAAATAAAATAGTTTTCGCTTTAAACAAACTGTTTATGAGAACACATATAAAACAAATAGCTTATATGAAAACATGGAGCAAAACCGTTATTTGTTGGCTTCATCCTTAATGCACTTACTTGACTTAACTCATGACATTGTGTAACTACTTGACTCATTCTGTTGTATATGTAGATAGGATAAAGGTTTGGTCAAAAGGACAAACTTATTCAGTTTTTAATTTATCCCTTTATGCAATTTGAAAATGCAATTAATTACATTCTTTAAAAATAAATATAGAATTTGTCATTCCTGACTAAAGTATCATCTTTTAGCCATACAAAAATCCATCATTTTACACAACCCTAGTTCAACCTTATCTTTGATTTAAATATAATAGATATATATAGCATAACATATATTAATTACATAATATCAACACCCTCCTTAATAAATCATTTCAAGATTTAATTTTGATGGTTATGAATTTTAATGCCTTAAGACACTACCCTAAAACTCATTGGAACAAAACCTGCAACCCATTCATATCTTATAGAGGTGGATTGACCCATAGGCCAAAATGTTTGAACTTAGAGCTCCAATACCATTTCTCACATACCCCTGGGCACCACACCACTAACTACCTATAATTATTTACCTGATCCACAATGTGGACCTTTTTGTTCCATTAATGGACTTATTTACTACAGCACAAATAAACCCTTCAACATTTCTTGTGCATACATTACTACTCGGAGGGAAGAATCAATCATGGGCATTCAACATGATGAGATTATGCATTCATAATTTCAGTACTTTGATGACTTCATACAAGTATTAATGGAATTGTTAGCATAAATACACTATTGCTAGCATTGCCATATATCATTGTCATAATCCTACAAGCATAGTTGAAAGAATACTGACATATATCTTATGCTATACGAGCCTCGGTAGATGCAATTCACTCGATAATGCATAATGCATAGCATAGATAACCTGAACCATAAGTTATACATTTTCAAGCCTTAGACCTTAATATATATATATATATATATATCTATATATCTATATATATATATATATATATATATATATATATATATATATATATATATATATATATATATATATATATATATATAGATATAGTATCTCATGCATATTTATTCACCATATTAGAAATGAAGATAGGACATAAGTTTAAAGATGTGACAACATAACAATTATTGCCTAAAACCCACATATTATGTTCCTTCACAGAATTTATCTTGGATTACATTTATGTGCCATAATTTTCACATGCATCCAAATATAATCATCTCATACACACCATTAACATAGGAAATTCTACTCGTGCATAGTGGTTAGATGCAATTCATTTAATCAACTCATGGGAAGGAAAACTCCAAAAAAGTCTCTCACATGCTAAATGAATTTACACCATACAGGGTAAGGAAGCAATGTACATAACATCCCGTGCAAACCCGACCATCTAAAAGAATGTCACTTTGAAAACTAAGCAATGCTACCCAACCTAGAACTAGCTTTCTCCAGTTCACCCCCCAGCTAAGATTTCTTGCCATGGATCAATTGCCTCTTGTTGATCTCTTCAATGGGTATTTAATACCCTCTCTCATGATACAATTTCCATTAGCAATGTCCTTCTTTATAGATTGTTTTATCCATTTTCCTAGGCTTTTCTTAGAAAATCTCGCCTTTCTCTCCCGCGAGGATTTTCCTCATAAAAGATTTCCTTTCTCTCCCGCAAGGCTTTATCTTTTTCTTAAAGTTAACACCTTTCTCCATCTAAGAAAATTAATGGTTATTTATCCCCAAATCAATTAAGCTTATCTAGAATTCGATCTAGAAGTCTTACCATGAAAGAATTATCCCTTCCCATTCACCAATGCGATTTTATTTGGCAATAACCTCATCTCTTGGTGTCTAATTTTCGAAGAATTTTATATTATATTTATTTACTTAACAATAAATTATTTACTCTCATTGTTACACCATGGACCTAGATTTTTTGAGCTTATTTTAGCAAAGTTTTACATATAGTGGAGTGGTGTTACAAGTATGTAGACACCATTGCCAACTATCAAGCATGGCATCAGTTTGTCCCTGAGGATCACAAAGAGGATGTTGATAAGTGGGTCCTTCTATAGCTGTTTGAGTCTTACTGTTGTCTTGCCTGGCTCACTTAAGCTTATTTTTGTGACAAATAGGTATATGTGGAAAATGTATTGTTGTTGTAAATATGATGTAAAGTGAAAGTCCAAGTGTCATGTGTGGAATGAAAAGAGTCATATGTAATTTAAAGAGTTATGTAATGAATTTGAAGAATCATAAGGGTAGTCCAAGAGTCACAAATGGGAATGTCAAGGGTAACCACACCCTTCGTTATAAATAGAACCTCATAACTCACAGAATAGGCTTTTGGGAGCCAAGCTTTTGCTAGGCATTTCTTAGAGGGGGCTTGGAGAGTATTGTCATGAGCCTTTACTTCTCCAAGTACATATATTTGGAGCAGGTGGTGTTGACTCTAATGTTCCACTATTGGGGCTAGTGGTTGTCATGGTTGTATGTATGGATGGAACTCTCACTTTATCTAATATAACAGAGCCAACACATCTTCATGCATATGTTGTTATTGGAGTTCGACTATTTTGGTTACTTTAGCAATGTATGTTCTTTAACTTACAGATTTGTGTATGAAGTATTTCGTATATGATTGTATGAATCTTTTTGAAGTGGTGTTGTTGGTTTAACCCATCAGTTTGGATTATCAACAATTCTTCTTTCCAGCTTGTGATGTCATTCATCTCGTGTGTTCTTTTTAGGAGCGTAACATTACAGGCTTCTAATGGGGACACTTCCTTTACCCATCCATGTGTTAGAACCTCCCCATGCATCTCTCTTCACTCGTTGCAAGGTCACACACTTGATTTCGAAAAAGATATCTTGCTTACCCCTGCGCGCTATCACAGTCAAGGCATAGCTTTAATACGAACTGCTGGCACTCCTACTTCAAACATTTTGAGGTCTACTTGGGACTTCTTACCAGGGCGATCCCCTAACATGTTGGCGGGTCCAACACCATCAATATTTTTCTATACATATATTATGTGTGTGAGATTTGATTTCTCTTTTTACGAATTTTGTTTTTGCACGTGTGAGATTTCATTATGTATGTCTATGTATATTTGGATATTGTTTTGCATGGAGCAGTTGTTGTGAGCTAGTCTTCAAAAGATTTCTCTTCTCTCTCTTCAATTTCTAATAAGTTTTTTGGCATTAAGACATAAATAATTTCTCCAAGATGACAGAAATATTGAACGATGTGACATGTTGTCTAATTTCCAATTTGTCCTCGCTCTATAGAAATGATTCAAATAGACAACGAACATGCACTACATTTTTTTATCTTAATACAAAATTTTATTTGCCTCTGCATAATAAAGTCCTTGCGGGATGACTATTCATTTTTTCTTTTTCTTATTAGTTTTGCTTGGCGAAATGGCGTGTTTTTTGTTCATGGTGGCCTTACCAACATCAAAAGGGTTGCGACTTCATTTGATATGGACAAGCTACCTATTGAGATCATGTGTAAATGTAGAAAAGAATCGATATATGTATGGGGCCCTTGTGAAATTGAGATCACAAAATATATGGAAAATATGGATCACCAAATGTATGGAAAATTTGACAGCCAACATTATCTTGAGGGACGAGTTTGGAATGAGTGATGGTAAAATAGAAAAAGAATTGTTTGAAATATGATAAAGTTGGAAGAATTGATTATTTCGGTGCCATGTAGTAGATCTGTCATTGAACATGCTCTTAGCAACAAAAGAATGGCTACCTGAGATTTATTTGACTCAAAATTATCTAAGTGGCCCTTCATATATCAATTCCACTATGTCAGTTGCTACACAAGGCTAATCACAATGGGCTTGTTTTTCTAGAGAGATATGTGGAGGAGATGATCATCGTGTTTAGACGTTGATTTTCTTCTATATTTTATTCAACACTAATAGATTTTTGTGAGTTTGACATTTAGTGATTTTTATCACCAAAAAGCTGATCATCTAGCCTAATCTACTACATGGATCGAAGCACACCATGTAAAGCCAATTTTACCATAGTAAAATTGCTTTCACTGTGAGAAATTACTTAATATACCACCTTTCTTAAGTAATTTATAGTTAAACCCATGAAGAATAGTTAAATAAATCACTATTTATTTCATTTTCTTCTAGGAATAATTAACTAAACCATTGTTCAATTATTATTCCTTTTCATATTTAACCCAATCATGAAAAATAAATAGATAAATCATTAATTATCTTATTTTTCTCTAAGAATAATTAATTAATGACTAATTAATTATTATTCTTTGTCAAATTCGACTAAATCCCTTATGAGTAATTAAATAGATCCTTATTTTTATTATTCCTTAACTAATTCCTTGAGATGATAAATAAATCATTTATTTATTTATTATTTCTAAATAAAAGTTTCAATACTTTTTCCCTCCTAACCAGATATAATAAAATATTCCAAGTGGTTATTCCAATAATGGGATCAATAATATTTTATTATTGCTCATTATTTGATGATAGCTCAATATTTTGTTATAAATAGAAGGGTTTTCCATTCATTAATCACTTTTGATTATTTTCATTGTTTCAGTCATTGTTGTAACTTTTATTATTTTCATTGTCGCACACCATATTTTTGTTGGGCTTAAACATTATAGAGGAGAGAGACTCTACACAAGCTGAAGACGTTTGAGGATAGCCAATAACCCATCCAATATAGGGGGACTGATAACATTTATTTGTTCCCTTCACAGGTGTTATAATAAAATTATTCTTTCTATATCTAGTTTCCATTGGAGGATTGAAGTTATTACTCTTTCTTTTTGCTATTTAAATGTGATTGTGGCATAGATACAGACTTTGACAAGTTTTGTTTCTATCAGTTGTTGTAGATCTACAATGTGTAGGAACCATTTATATTGTTGAGATTGTTTGTCATCCACAATCTTAAGTGGGTTCTTTTCGTACATCTTTGAGAAGAGAACACTACAATAGTGGTGTGCTAGTTGTTATTATTTTATTTATAAAAATATTTTTCATACGAAAATCATATGATGCAGAAGCATAAAGAACAAACCAACTATTCAACAAACTAATGTGAACCATCATGCTTCAAAAGCATCGGTCTCCAATATTTCTTAATAACGTCAATCTAGTGTGATGTGTCATGCATTGGAAGTATTAGTACAAGCTATTTTAGACAAGGTCAGGTTATAGAATTGTTATTTGAAGACATTATATACCCAAAATTATATCCTAGGTAAATGATGAAGGTTGCGGAGGGACGTGGATTCACAAATGGTGGCATTTCCATAGGATGGTTCAGTATCGAGACCGACTCATTGCACTTCGGAAGGTTGAGGAGCGTTAATTATGAAAAGCACGTCAATGATGGTCTTAAGCGATTACGTCTTAAATGGATCAAGTGGGACGATCAAATGTGTGGTGAAGAAAAGAGCGAAAACTGTGAGATTTCAAAGTGGATATGAATGCTAGTGATGATCATACTAGACAAATTTGACAGAGATACATTTATTGGTGAAATGTCTATGTTCTAGTTTGGTCACGTAAGAATTAAGGGTGGGTATTGGAGGTAATTCTTCCATGACTTCCAAGTCATCGTGAGTTTCCATTGTGAGGCTCTAGGTGTAATTCTAGAAACAGTTATTTCCCTATGTATGTGAGTTGTCTATGATTCATAGATCAACCTTCTTCAGATCTTACCATGTAGAAGTTCGTGATCTAATTCTTATATATGTAGATTCTTTATGTTATCAAGGAATATAATGTGTGCATCTAGTTTTGTGTGTTTAATCACACTCTCGACTCTCTATCTATTTTTATAAAAAGAAGGGACATGAATATTAGAAAATCAAGAACAACAAATTAATATAACAATTATCGTTGAGAGCACATATCTTTACTTATACCATCTCCTTGCAACTGGAATGAATGAAATATGAAACCCATTGAGACCTATACTAATCCAAGAAAACATCCATACAGTTCGAGACATGGTGCAATTGATCTCCTACGCATTCCAAGATTTATCATGAGCATTTTATTGTTGAGTGAGAATTATGAGATTATTGACAATGGCTAGTCTGCTTTTATGGACTATAGTTGCAGTCAATGATTGGACCAATACCAATATTTGTTGGCACATTATACAACACAATTTCCATAAGGCATCCAAGAGTGAGAAAAACACACTGTATTTACAACACTCAACCCATGCTACAAACTTAAATGAACTCTCACTGTTTATCATGATAGGAATCGTTACGCAGAGTCAGAGGCAGTTGTCATTTTGCAGAGGTGTTTCTTCACACTTCGTTACCTTCACATCTCTACAATGAATGCTTCTTGTGTAGATAAGTATTGGATATCTATAAAATCCAATTAGACTAGTCATTGAATTTTTTCAATAAAGTGTAGGGAATTGGATACCCTTTAGGGGGGATAAAAACCTCATCATAAGTGACTACATATTGACCACAAAAGCTAGAGCCAAGTCAACATTAAAAAAAGGCCACCATTTGCTTTGTCACTCAATGATAAGTCTATCATTTGATGAACTAATTGTATGTTGAACAAATAAATTTAAATATTTAAAAATAAGAATATCATATATGTGATGTCAAAATATATTTTAAATTAAATATAAATGAATTATGGTCAATCGATGAGTTGAGCATTAAATGTACTAGTAGTGCAGGATAGGAAAACACGTGAGAGTTTATAATTCCAACAACATACATGTATGTAATTTGAGATTAAATGTCTTCCTAAATACGGAAAAATCAATGATGGAAAAAAAATCGAGAAAGAGGTCCTTGAGAGTAACATAAACATACATTTCCATCATTGGGAAAATGTGCACGTATCATCTTTTGGAAGAAAAATCCTCATTAGGTGACACATAAATACTATATCATCAATCTTAAGATCTTCAATAAAACCCATGAATTGAAGTCATATTGTGGGTAAATCCCATAAGAGCCCAAGCGTGTTAAAGGTTTGAATACCAAATTCCAGAGAAATCAATCCATGTGTATAAAGAATTGTGTGGAATATTTGTTATTGTGCGAAGTGCACAGAAAAATCTACACAATGAAATCTTTACACACTCCACATATAACAATGACTTACATGTGGTTTGTCATGTCTAAGATGATTCATGGATGAGGGAACAATATTTTTTATTCAGTGCATGTTGCAATACGTATCATACAATTAACAAAAAATACAATATCATTTCTTTGTCTATGTGTATATTATCTGTTTGTTTGTGCAACAACATTGACCTATTGGTTGTTACTAATAATATTAATGCACCTAAAGAATAAAACATAAACCCATTTCCTCGTGAAATATAACAATAATAAAATCCTATGAAATAGAATCTTGACTCTATGTAATAGATGTATAGCACCTGAGAGTGAACATGTCAACTAGATTCAATAGCTCAAAAGTAAAGAAAAACAATATGATAATCTATTTGTTAATGGCTTGTGTGTGTGCCTATATATGCCTTTATGGCAGTGACAATTTTCAGCAGGGTAGGTTCGGCGAGTGCCTCATCATCCTCACTCACTCAACACTCATCTTAGTGGAGCATGCCATACATGTCCTCCCACCAAAGTCATGCCAAATTTTCTAGAGGTAGAAAAGATTATATCAATTCGAGGATTATTATTTACGCAATTTTGTTTGCATGAGGTGATGGGATTGGTGGTTATGGAATTTCTTGGGTGCTCAATCTTTCAGGGTGACATTCTAGTTGTGCCATTGTCTACCCTTGAGGGTGCGACTAGCTGCAAAGGATTTCAGGCTACCACCAATGTAGTAGTGAATGGTAGTGATGAGGTTTAATGTAAGGGAATGTGGGATCCATGCTGAACGTGACAACCTTAGTATAGAGTTTTAGTTACTTCATTGGATTGGAAATAATAGGGAAAGGAGAGAAGATCAGATAAACTGGGGTATGCTTTGAGCAATTTTATTCTAGTAAGCTTCATATATCATCAATTAAGGAGGGTTCTTATATGATTTTTTCACTAGAGTGTTTAATATTTGGTCTAGTTTGTTGAATTTATCAGGGTATCCATAGGGGGGGGCTATTGATAAGGAGCATGGAGTGCTTCAAGGGTTTTTCCTTCTGGGCACAACTTTTATTGTTGAAGGTGGACTTAGGGGAGTGTTTTTGCTGTGGAGGGTGGTTTCCTTTATGACACATCCTATGTTATGGGGATGTGCGAGCCTCTACAGGACTGTTAACTAGACTTTGGTCATGGGTAGCAATTTAGGAGGCACTATGCATTATTTACGTGTGTATAGTTTTAGATGTGTTGGTGATAGAGATGTTGTGGTAACTTGAGGCGTGCATTGGGGATGGTATTTTTTCGATAATTAGTGCAATTTGAACTATTTGAACTCCATGTTTTGGAAGTTTGGATGAATGTATCAGAGCATAAGACCATGATGAGACAGGGAAGCTCATGCAAGAGATAACGTTGACTTGGGGGAAGAGGGAGATTCACAACTTGTGCATTCTCCTGGAAAATTTGACTTTCCTCCCACATCCAATTATTTGGATGAATTCCATGAGCATATTTCATTTCTCTTAAAATAGATTTCTTGGGACAGCCATGAGGACAAGAATGATTCCATTATGTTTATGAATGACCTTCAACAAAATCAATGGCACATGATGGATAGTCCGAATTCCCTTCATCACAGACAAAAAAAGTTTCATGAAATACTAGAATGAGTGGAAGGCTTATTACAACATATGGAAGGTCATGTAAATTATGCTTTACACCCTCATCTATAACTAGGAAATGGACATGGAAACTTAGCTCTAGCTCTCCTACCATATCAAGGATGAAAGTTGGTTGCTTTCTAGGTTCTTGGTATTTTTTGGTATTTTTGGGTTGTACATATGTGGTTCTCTAGTTGCTCTGTTTTTTTGTCATGTGCTTTTTCTTTTACTTTCTTCCAAACAAGTCTAGTAGGAATGATGCTAGTAATTTTTTTATATGTATCCCCTTGTGATGTATCATTTCCCTAAAGTAATAGAAAATTTTGATTTAGAATATATATATATATATATATATATATATATATATATATATATATATTGTAATATATATATATATATATTCTAATATATATATATATATATATATATATATATATATATATATATATATATATATATATATATATATATATATATAACATGTTAGATAAGTAAATTAGAATATTGAAGTGTCTTCCATGCCATTTTGTATCGATAATTTTACATATCCATTCATGTTGCATATAATTCACTTCAGTCATATCCAAACATCTGTTTCTTCCATCTTCTACATGAGAGTGGATATTTTTATGTTGTGAATTATTTATTGCTCACAAGAAGCTTAGGTTAAATGAGTGTTAGATAAACAAATTGAGAGAAGCCTCTCCTCGCATACAAAATCGTATTTTGACAACGGATGCTACTACTTGGTGCAAAGAAATGCATCGATGTGTCGAAAGAATGGTGTCGAACCATTCTCATTCTATGGAGTGTGGAGAAAACTCTACAGAATGCAACCTCATTGCGATTTGGATATAGCAATGAGCTGATTGTGGTGTGTCATGTCCAAGATGATTAATGGATTAGGGAGCCACTTATAAATTAGCTCCTTTCTTGGTATGTCTGTTTGAGAATAGTGTATTAACAAGGTGACTCACTTGCTTACTTGACTAAAGACATCAATTTCACACTTGAATACTCTATGAAGACACAGCCAACCATGGATGACGAGGTGACTGACTTGAATGAATCAATGGATGAATGGTATTGAATAAAAATGTCTTCCTCATGTTAAGTAACATTACACACATTATATACGAGACTTAAATACACAATCAATTTCATAGTTGATAAATATAACATACTAATTATATTACATAATGATTGAGAGAAATACCAACATGCCAATTCCCATATCGAAACATATTTACACAAAATCTGGATCTAAAATACATGAATAACGAAGTCTTACAAAAGAATTCAATGCCAAACCCATCCAAGACAACCTCATGTGATAAATTTTGTGTAGAACGAGGTTGACACATAAAACGCATATTTTGTGGCATATAACTTTGAATTTCTATGTCAAAGAAATTATATCGGCGATCAACATTTTAGATTGCTAACCTACGTGACCGCATGTGATGCCATAGGTGCTGAGGTAAAACTCATTGGCTCCTCATCCGCTATAACTTTTAGTATCAACTACTGGAAAATGGTTTCCCTTACAAAATAAAAAATAGATGCTAAATTGGAAATATTAAATAAAATGAATTTCATATAAATGGATACCTCTATTTCATTATATAATAAATTGGAAATATTAAAGAAAATGAATTTCATATAATTGGATACATCTATTTCATGATATAATTGAAATATATTTTAGTAATTGACTTTATTTTTAAAATCAAATCATAAAATATTCTTAATATTTAAGATCCTATTACATTTAAGAAATTTTAAAATACTCTATATTTAAGTTGAAACGATATTAAAGAAAATCATAAAATATTCTTAATATTTAAGATTCTATTATACGTCTACGTCAGGATAATAAAACATCGCTGCCTTAGGTAAAGACGAGATTAAGGACAGAATGGCGTTTTTCATTCGTTTGAAGGATGACAATGCGTCACACGAAAACCATCGTCATCGTTGACGTCACGGAGGCTATCCTCTACGGCTATAAAACGGCGGTGGCGTCAACGATCGCAATAACTGTGGCCATTAGAAGAGGATTATTGAAATTTGAAGGTGATATTGTTTCATTTCATTATTCTTGATAGAGGAGATATTATTTCATTTGAGGCAGCCATGACGATGAGGTCATTTGCCTGTGCTCTGCCTCTAATGTTATTACTGCACGTGGTGGGCGGGCAGGTTATACCCACAACGGGCGTCTGTAACCCAAATCTAATCCCACGTGGAAGCCCATTCTTAGCACTGTCGGAAACCTACTCCTAATTCTGGAACTAGATACGGCCTTCAACGATTACAACTACAAGACGACTTTCCTAGACTCAACGACAGGCACAGCTGCTTACGGCCAAGCAATCTACAATGGCAATCCGCCTCTGCCTGTCTGCTCCGCATGCCTTAGAAGCCTGGGTTACTCCATCTGGAATTTTTGTAATAATGCCATCGCTGCTCAGGTTGAATATGCTGATCGTTGTTCCATCCTCTATGCTATTATTCAATCCTCTACTCCGTGACCACTACTGCCATCTACTCTACTCTACATCGGTGCTCAGATACAACTTTTAGCATCAACACCCATGCATGTAACATCTCTGTTTAGATAAAACTCGAAGGAATTTGTAGTGATACTGCTGGTTTGGTTTGTTTGATGAGGTGGTATGCCCCGGTAGTTACTTCTTTTTCAAAATTTTCATAGTTTGTCAGTCATATTAGTTACGTCTTTTATAGTTTCTAAGTTATATTCTAGAATGTATGGTTTTGCAATCCCTATATGAACACAAATTTTTATCAAAAAAATTATTGTATTTTTTTTTTAAATTATTACGGATTTTTGTGTATTTTAAACCCATTTTATCTAATAAAATAATTTTTTAATAAGTTTAACAGTATTATATATAGGGAAAATCGAACTATTTAATAAGTTTAACAGTATTATATATAGGGAAAATCGAACTATTGACTTCAAGATTCATCAAAGATCCAGAATAAAATAATAATAATAATAATAATAATTTCAATTTCAATTTCAATTTCAATTTCAATTGTAAATATTTATTTTTTGTGTTTACTTATTTTTTGCCTTGACCTATAAGCAAAGTAATAAAATATAGTTCTCTTGGTTTCCTACTTTTGATATGTAAGTATCTAAATTACGTATCTAAATATTTTTCATTGAAAAATAAATAAGCTACTGTATAGTCATCTATTGTATTAAGTAACTGTTTTTGTTTTCATTGTACCATTTCCTACTTTTGATATGTAAGTATCTAAATTACGTATCTAAATATTTTTCATTGAAAAATAAATAAGCTACTGTATAGTCATCTATTGTATTAAGTAACTGTTTTTGTTTTCATTGTACCAAAATAGTTCTAGCTAAAGTTGAATCACTTTGAAGCGTAAACAAGTGGATTTTCTAAAGAAGAGTTGAGCATAGGCTTTTTGCTTCTCTATATTGATGTCAATATTTCTATATCTTTTGAGCGGTCAGATTATTGTAAAGCTTCTTTAAAATTTACAAATTTATTTGATACTTTTGATATTAAGCTATTTATTTACTTTTTTCATATGTTTATATACTTATATAGAAATTTCATATCATGGGTAATATTACATATTTTGTTAATTTAAAGTGAGTAATATACATTTTTTTTAGAGGAAACACATTATCCATCTCATCTAGCATGTTGCAAAGTCATTTGATTTTATTCAATTTTATGTTTATTTACAAATCTCATATTATACATATTATGACCTATTTTGTTAATTTAAAATAAATAATAGATTTTCTACTCAATGGATCATCTAACATTAGCCAACAGAGATGAAATTTCTTCATTGTAAACTTTTTTAGATTGCAAAATTTCAAAACAAAAATTGCATCCAATGATATATCCCAATAAATTTGTAGTGGTTCTCTCCATATACAATGTGTAATTTTTCATTGTTTAAATTGTAATTTTGAATGCTATACATATAACATAGTTGACGTTGAAATATTTTACATTACATATTTTAACCATCAATATACTACATTGACCACATTAAAATGGTTTTTTCTATTTATATTTTTAAGTATATGTCAATATATGGCTAAGGCACAATAATTTTTTATTATTATAAATATCTGTCAATGTCACATATTAATTTTATATTAAAAAATAATTGAATGAATTACACATATAATTAACATCAATCTTGACATAGTTTATTTAAATCTATGTTGAAATATTTTTTTGAAAAATATAAGGTTTAAACATCTTACTTACATTTTTTTTACTTCTAATTAATTTATCTTCATTTATAACTTATATGAAATTATAGCAAGTAAAGTGAACATCATATTCTTTTTTCTTTTACTATAGTGGACATTTCTTTTTAAGAGAGACAATTGTCAACTCCTGTGAACCCTCAAAAAATTTCACATTCTCATAATACTAGGCTAATCAGCCTCTCCACTCAATAACCCAAATTCAAATATTTTTTAAACTTTTATTTCATACTACATATAATAAATTGAATTGATTACACATAAAATTAATTAATTGGCATTGAATTATTTTATTTCTCATAACTTTAAATATATCAATATATATGAAATTGACATTGAAATATATTTGTTATCATGGGCACTCAAATATTTTATTTTGAAATAACATTAAAATATTTTTAACAAGCAGTTGCACCTAATTTTGCAAAAAAAACACCTTAATGCATAAATTCGAGAACAATAACATGAGCTTGAACAGCTACTAATTCTACACCTTAAATACTAACTATGTAGGAAAAATGAAACCTTAAAGCACTTGTTCTAGTTTTGAAAATATGCTCATTTTAAGATTTTCCCTTCCTTGCTCTTATCTAATATTCCCTCAAATATTTTAGTATTGGGATATTCTCTCCCGTGAGCCATATAGTTGTATACAGCATAGTACAAGATTATAATTGATATCATATATCTTTGAAACATGACAAAAATATATCTTTGAAACATAACAAATATGTGCATCAACTGGTTTTTAGTGTACTGTAGTTAACCAGAAGGATCTCTCTCATTTTTGCACATTTGAGATGTGGAGGGGGAGATGGAAATAATCCGACTACATACATTAATGGGATACTAGAAAATACACAACGAGCAATCTGCCACCTCGACGATATTCTCTTGCCCACTCTAAGCACCATCAACCTTCAAGCAAAACGTTAACATAAAGCAAGTCAAGTTGTAAGAGAGTTTCAAGAGCGACAAAGGCATTAAACCCCAACAAGATCCACAAAGGCGTCTCTAACTTTGAAAAATTTCCTACTATCCCTCAGGCCATCATGATGAACCCACGCATGACCATTATGGATAGCTGACACTAAGCCCACAACTGAAGGATGCACTTATTTCCTTTGCGTCGAAACTATAGGTTGCACTATATGATGTCCGTGCTAATCAATTCTATTGTACTTATGCTTTCCCATATAAACTTTTCTCTACCTCGCTTTAATGTTGTGAGGTAATGAATGGAAAATCTCAAACATGGAATGTGCCCCATAACGTTGGCTTTTAATGTGTAGTTGTTGACTTAGTTTGAATGGTATGTATATTTCTTTACAGGGCCTTGTAATTTATAGCAATCCTAAAGTGATCATACTTAGCATTTAATGTTAAATATGTACATGGAATTTTAAATTTTATGTCTTTGAAATTTGACAATGTGAAAAATATGCTTATTTAACCAATTGAATAAAGAAGTATCAGCTAGTAATGGATTAGCTCAGAAAATTTCAAATCTAATGATTAATACAGCATCATCTAGTTTTTAATTTCTTGATTAATGGTTTAGCCTTCGATATTATCGATTTCTTGTAATTAATTTATTTTGTTGGGCACATCTCCTAAATCCAAAGTTCAGGTATTTGAATTAAGGAGCATGTGTCATTTACTTCCCAGGAATTACATATGATCCTTCTGTGAAAATATTGCAATAGTAGATTGCAGGTTGTTCATTTTTATTTCCAATGAAGAGTAATATATGTCGATGTTTAGATATTTTTGATTTACTGATTTTATTGGATCCACTTCTCACAGTTGATTAAATCAAAATAAACATTGCCTTGGGTATTACAAGCTTCATACATGAATTAAAACTTGGATACAAGGATGCTTTGAAGGAGGTTTTGGCATGATGCGGATCAAACTTTATAACTTGGAAAAAGAAAAATATTCACCGTGTGTGTCTTCATTTTTGGACATGGGATGTTGTCTTGTAGCGTGTGTGTCCCCCCCGTGCCTCGTTAAGCAAAATAGATTCACCATGCTGGGCAGTGGGGAGGATATGTGTCCATTTCCAGATCCGATGCCTCATATTTTGAGTGATAATATCTCTTATATATCTTTGAAGTATTAATCTTTCCCCTTACTTTGTACATGCAAATAAAGTGCAATGGAGAATATCCATGGATTGGAGTTGTTTCCCAATTTGACACTTAGAAGAAAAAACTGAGCTACTTGTAAATCCAGAAGAATATTCAATTTCTATGTCATTTTATTCTTTTTTTCTTAGTAGTTTTTTACCATTTCTGTAAGGCATTGGCTGTCTGTTCTTCAAATATAGTCTTCTTCATGTGATAACTTGTCTGTAAAAGAACATAAAATCACTTTTAAGATCACAAGCCAAAGGTTTAATCATATCATAATTATTTGAATAGTCGTGAGGTTCAGACAATGAGTTTAAAAAAAAATTAAAAAAATCATACAAATCTTTCAACATACAATCATTGTTTTAGTTTGACATGGGTGAGATTACTATAGAAATTTGTTGGACAAAAAAATGAAGTTTTAGAGTGGTACTATTTTCCTAACCATTTTTTTTTAGGATTCCCTGAAACCCACAACAGAGTGAATAATGTGTTCTGCCAAAAAAAATTGAAACTTCCTAGTTCTTATTTTTCCCTAACAAATTTGTCTACTCTGTGTTTAACTAATTCTCAAGTGACAACTTATCTCTCATTTTATAAATACTAATAAGCATTTAAGCATCATGCACTATATGACTTTGTTGCATCTATCCTCTATCCAAAATAAACAAGGTAAATCAACTGGTAGTGAAGATTGACCAATGCAACTCTCCCAATCTATATTCACATAATTCAGCCATTTCTCGAGTCTAAATTTCAGTTGATTCTCTCAAACACCAAAATTTGATTGTATATTCGATGAACATAGAAATACTCACTAGTGTCACAAGTGCATAAAGTGGAAGTGTGATGTAGCTACATAAAAACTGCACCACAACCCTAATCATAGACACAAGCAACCCAACGGAATCCTCATCAGATGAAAAAAATTGCATTAGTGATTTTAACTTTGCTAAGAAAGGAGAAGAATGTCCATCTAACTTTTCATAAACATATATAAACTTAAATCGATCACGCAAAACGATGGGTACAGTAAGTTGCTCAATGAGACAAAATATAAGGTAAGGAAAATCTAACAAGAACTCAAATGCCCAACATAATATTATAAATCTACATGCTCAAATACATGATTAATATTGTAATCATCATAAAATGGTTGATAAGTATATGTTCAAACTTCACTGAAACAAGAGTCATACAAGGACTAAATGCTTAAGTATACTTACCACATCTGAACCATTAAAACCAGAGGATTGTGCCTTGAATCTACATGATCCATTCTTGTAAATGTATTGGTATGAAATTAGTTATTTAAAATTCCATAGATTCTAACCAATAAAGATATTATTTTGTAACTAGGAAACTCAAATAGAAAATGCTATGACAACTAGAACATTCCCATGGATAACTAGTTGCTAAAAATAATATCCCAAATGTTTGAGCCATACATAAATAAATCATTGCTATTAATTAGGTTGTCAGGAAATTGGGTTTGACTATGGGAGGAAAATTCAAGGTTAAACACACTTGATCATGGAGTCTTGGGATGAAAGACCTTTTGAGGAAGTCATGGTTACTGGAGTGCAAGCCCTAGAGTTGATTATTGATGCTACTTGATTCATTTTTTTAATTTTAATCCCACTTCTTCACCTGTGTGAGCATCACCTGATGCAATAAGTGTTGAGTGGACTATTCAAAATCATTTGAAATTGGTCATTCCACCAATCCTCATGGAATATGGGTCTTGTATTAATAATTTAATTAATCTAGAAGTACGAACTACAAGCTTTGAGCTCAAAGATGGTATAAGGAAGCATGGTAGAATAATGAATATTTACCATTCATGTTAAGAAGCATAAAGATTATAGAAAAACCCCATGAAGGTTTGAGGTAAAAGATGGTATAAGGAAGCATCGTAGAGTACTGAATATTTACCATTCACGTTAAGAAGCATAAAGATTATAGAAAAACCCCATGAAGGAGGACTACAGATAATGCATCAAGGGTGTGTGTTAGTTAAAATTCAACATAACTTATTTTTCATGGAAAACTTTATGGGAAAACTTAAAAAGTGATCACATACTTACCCAAAGATGATTCGGATTATGATCAAAACAAAATTTTCATGAAAACAAGATCTCAGGCCAAATTCGTACTGCAAGCATAAAGTCAAATCTAAATAAGATGCAGAGATGTAGTAGAAATGAAATTCTAAAGCTGTATAAACGAATATTGATTTAGGGTGCCTGAGACTATATTTTTAATTGATTATTGAATTAATATTTCATATAAATCTCAACAAATTCAACGAATTTATAATTTAGCACTCTGATCTCTAACTTCAACTTTAGGTCATTAACATGGTGATGCCCTGTCTCAAACACTAAACTACAGGCCAAAAAACAAAAGATTGCAAAATGTTACGGTCATTACCATAGTAAACCCAATGACTACACAAAAGAATTATAACTTGTAGCATTATTCCAACGAGCAAAACTATATGCACATTTTGGAAGATCAAATAGCAATAAGTTTTGAATAACTCAATCAGAGAAAACGTCCAAGACCATTGTCTTACATGATTAATGGTACCCTATCCTATGAATCTAATATTTTTATGCACTTACAATTAAGGGAGAAAACAAGCTCCAAATAATGTATACCACCCTACTCAAAGGAATACATCCAATCACAAGGAGAATGTTAGTTTAAACAATTGTGTATATGTAGAACAAAGACTCTGGAAGCAGCGAAAAGTACTGAATATTTACCATTCACATTAATAAGCATAAATATTATATGAAAATAAAATTATTTACCATTCACATTATTTTACACGGCTAATTCACATGGAGTTGGATTACACCTAAATTCTCTCAAAATGCACTTGACATAAACAACCCTTGATTTCCTCTATTCCTTTCTCTCAAGACCAGATTCTCATACTTGCACTGCTCAAGTTCTACAAATAGTCCAACCATATTCAACCTAAGGAGGATACAAAAGGAAACAACCTCGGTGTCATTAATATTCAATACTAAAGAATTTCATTGCCACGGTTATACTTGTAGTTGGGAAATTTTTCTAGAATCATTTTGCCAATATGTTTTTGAATGTCCTATTCACCACTTCTCTGTGATGACAAAAATGCAAACAAATTTTTCATTTAAAGGTACAATCTGGTGCTGGGTGGTACTATCCTTGGTGTATGTTTCTTCTCTAGAAATGATATCCTAGTGGTAATTGTCCAAGAGATGCCAACCCTAGTCAAAACTTTAACTACATCCTTCCTGGGTAAAGCCATGATCTTTTGTCAAAAGGTAAGCTGATTTGAAAGAAAGAAAAAGTCAAAAAGATGAATATTGATTGGCCTTCCAAGTTACAACCCAATCAGACAAAACATTCCTATTAATATCATAGGTACATCTTAATAGCATATTGATTTAACACCAAGAGAGGAATAAGAATGAAAGACATGAAAGCCACATTTATTTTCCATTTTAGATTTTGATTAGCATTACACACATTAAGTCTATCAATATTGTTAGAGTGACATGCCTCTTCCACCTGGGCATAGAAAATGGCCATGGGTTGTTCAACTTTTCAATAAGGTTCTTAACTTATTGGAGATTTATATCTAGATCTCACCCTCTATCTAATCTGCAATTTGAATTATTCAAGTATTATGAATTTTCCTCATTAGTGTTTTTAACATGGCTAAGACAAGTGAAGAACGTCCTTATGACTTTTCATAAACATATATAAAGTTAAATCGATCACACTAAACTGTGAGCACAGTAAGTTTCTCAATGATACAAAATATAAGGTAAGGAAAATCTAACAAGCACTTAGTTGCCCAACATAATATCATAAATATACATGCTCAAATACATAATTAATATTGTAACCATCATAAACTAGTTGACAATAATATGTTCAAACTTGGCTTAAAAAAGAGTCACACAAGGACTAAATACTTAAGTATGTTTACCACATATGAACTATTAAAACCAGATGATTGTCTCAGAGAAATAATACAAAAAATTGTAAGACAACCCAACAAAAGAACTTTAGCAATGTAATGATATCTTTTCCATGAATCTACATGATCCATTATTGTAAACATATTTTCATCAAATTAGTTATTTGAAATTCCATAGATTCTAACCAATAAAGAGACTATTTTGCAAAATGAATTCATCTGGGAAACTCAAATACAAAAAGCTATGACAACTAGAACATTCCCATGAATAACTAGTTGCTAAAAATGATATCCCAAATGTTTGAGTCATGCATAAATAAATCACTGCTTTCAGTTAGGTAGCCAACAAAGTGGGTTTGACTATGGGAGGAAACTTCAAGGTTAAACACACTTGATCCTAGAGTCCTGGGATGAAATACCTTTCCAGGAAGTCATGGTTACTAGAGTGCAATCCCTAGAGCTGATTATTAATTCTACTTGATTCATTTTGTTAATTTTAATCCCATTTATTTAGTGCTACGAGCATTACTTGATGCAATAACTGCTGAGTGGACTATTCAAAATCATGTGAAATTGGTCATTCCAACAATCCTCATGGAATATGGGTCTTGCCTTAATAATTTAATTAATCCACAGGTACAAACTGTAAGATTTGAGGTTAAAGATGGTATAAGGAAGTAGGGTAGAGTATTAGAGATTTACCAGTCACATTAAGAAGCATAAAGATTATAGAAAATCCCAAAAAAGGAGGAATGCAGATAATGCATGAAGGGTGTGTGTTAGTTAAAAGTCAAGAACATGTTTTCAAAAATAACTAGACGATTACAAAGCAAGTTGAGACAAGGGAAATACTATATAAATTCTTTCTAAGGCCAAAGTTGTGAACAAAAAAAAAATTACTAACCTGATTCTGACCAATCCATTTAAGTCATCATCCAAATATCTCTTGATATATTTCTAAAAATCAAACTTTATATTTGGAGCCAAGTGATCCTTTACATTTAAAATAAATTAATTTTTTAGAACAAATCAGATGCTTCTCATTAATGAAGTGGGCTTTGACATGAACACGAAAAGAAGGATAATATTTAAAGTGATCAAAACTTACAATGATGAATGCATGGTGGAAGGCGAATGATGAGCCTCATAAATGGGTAAATATGTGGGCTAATTTTACCTCCTAACTTAGTCAAACCAACCATTTTATTAGCTATAATATTTATGCTTATAGAGTGAGTTGAGTTAGTTAATTTTCCATGTGGTCTAACATGTATTTAATGAAGATTATTGATGGTTTTTGAGGTCAAAGTCAAGGATTTAATGGCCAAATTGGAGCAATAACTCGAAGTAGAGAGAAGAGAGGACTTATAAGAGGGAATCTCCCTCAGTTATCGCTCCTCATTTTGAATTCCCCTTCATTCAGCTTGGAGTACAAGCAGTCGAATCTGTTGAAAAGTGTGCAACAATAAATGCTTGTTCATAGTGCAACAAGATGATGGAGCTTAGTGAAAAGAGTCGCCTTCACTAAGTGGGCCCGCAGGTTATTTTTGGTGCAAGCCTATTTTTAGACTATGTCTATTTTTAGACATATGGATCATGTCTATGGATTGCAGGTTGTTGTTTATGGATGATTGGTCAAGTTGGGAAAAATAGATGGACTTCTATTTTTGATCAAAGTGTGAGTGATCATAGTGTGAGTGACGAAAGTCTATTTTTAGACTGGCTGTCAAAAATAGAAAAGTCAAATATTATTGTCTCATAATAATATTTGGACTATAAACTTCATCTTATTCTCTTGGAGCACTTCAGTTTGAGCTACAGAGGTGGCACATGCAGCTGTCAGAAGCAAATACGCTTTTCTTATGAGTCATTTGAGTTGTTGCATGCAGGACTTCAGTTAGAACTCAAGTGAGTTGAGTTTAGTGGACTGGAGGTGCAGTTGATGGAGTTGTGTTCAGTTTAGCTTTGTTAAACTAGTTGTATTTAGTCTAACTGATCAATAGAATAAATATGAGTTGGGTGAATTAGTTATTAATTAATTCACAAGTTATTAACTCATAATGCAACTATAGAATACATCAGTTAACTCAGTTGCATGTCAGTGCATGTTCAGTTCAACAGGGACAGGTGGTAGAGAATCAGATTGCTATCAGTTGTGACTATAGTTGTGCACCAGATCTTGCACAATCAAGGGATTGAGTATGCCAATGAGTTTGCTCATGTATTTGCCCAGTATTGTAGCCTTTGCTCACGTCCAACAAAGTGTGAGTGATTATTTTGAGGTGAAATACGAGTTTGGGAAGCCATTCTCATCAGTTCTTGAGCAGGTATTGAGCAGTGGAGGCAGGCAAGCAGTGGAATAGATTTGGAGATCAGATCTGAGCTGTATTGTGTGTAACAGGTGGAGATACTTGTGAGAAGTATTATTCTGTGTATTGTTACATGATTCAATCAATATAATATACAGATAGTGTGGGGTTTTTAGCGAGATGCTTTCCCCGGGATACATACTGTGTTAATGAGTTTGATTGATGCTTCTATGTGTGCCTGTGAATGTTTAAGCTTTTGTAAATTGATGATCAACGTAGAGGAGATTATGTATTATACATGTTCCGCTTATAATTGTATGATCAAGATAATCTCTGTGAATATGTGTTAAATTATTCAAAATTTCTACAGAATCATGCACTAGAAGGCAGCCAAGCAAGTGGAAGATGATTGAGAGTTATCTCGATTTTTGGGAGCCAAGCGTCCATGAATTTAAGGAAGTTGTTGGTAGCTTCAAGTGTATAAGTATAGAGGCTTAGGGCCTCACTAGGGTCAGATTTTTGTTGGATTTTTGTTTTACTTTTGCTTATGTAAACTCTGCTCAACTTCGAGCTTATTATTTGATAGTTTCACGTGATCTTGTTATTATTTTTGAAATAAAGATGGAATCCTTTTTGAGTTAGCACTGAGTTACCTCAAATGGTTGAAGCTCTTGGGTTAGGGCCCAATCCAAGTAGCCAAGCTCCTCTTTACTTGTATTTGTAGGTTTTATTTTAGTTGTAGATTAGATTGTTGTTAGATGAATTTCTTTCATGGTTAAGAATAGGTTGTTTTCCATTTGTGCTTTCTATAGCAGGTTAAGAAGTGGTAAAGAAAAGATCCAAAAGGCTAGAAACAGTGCCTTATCCCCTCTTCCTCCCTTTGAGACTATGGTTTGAGGCAAAGACCCTCTTGCTACCCCAAAAACACAGATTTTCCTCATTCATAGGACTTCTAGTGTTTACAACTTTCTAGTTGGTTAATAGTTTAGTTTACTTTGCTTCAGAACTTCTTCATCATGTTCACTTATTTATTTACCATAGTCTTCTTCCATTCTTTCCTTTCTTGCAGAAGTTATCAGCATTTCCTTTCATAGATAATATTTTAGTTTAGTTTGATGCAAAACTTTGTTTTTCTAGATGCGCTTCTTTCAATGCTTGCTTCATCTCATTGGTTGACTGTCAGTTGTCTATGCAAAAAATATATTCTAACAATAGGTTAGCTTATCAAACATCCCATCCTCCACCTGATCCAAGCCCTAGAGGTCATCCAAGTCTCCCCTCAATTCTTCCCTACTTTCCTGCATTTTCCATAGAATTTGTTCCTCGCTCCTTGAGCAAATCCAATCATCTTTCTCTCTCCTAATGATTATTGGTAGACCCTAGGTTCCCTAACACTTCATTCCAACCTTCATCCACATTTTCCACCCATTCTCACACCCTCAAAACAACCAAAACGGCTCTCAGCCTCCTCTTGTACGCCTCCTCTAGAACGTTGTTTTTCCTCTTGTAGATTCCTGTGTCTTCCTGTAGATTTTCCTGTAGGCTTTCTTTTAAAGGCTGAGTTTTGGAAAAGCCTCCAGCAGGCCACCTGAGACCTCTGAAGACCCATACACAAAATCCTACATCCTTTCAAGCCCCAAAACCACCTTTCAACACCACCTATTCACTGCCACATTCACAAACAATAAATCACATACATGTCAATTTCACATAAAAATACATAAAAATCCAAAAAAAAAATCTCATTTACTTGCGTAAATAGCTTAGTTAGATGTTGTTTACTTATTTGAATATATAGTTGGAATTCTTTTCATGGTTTTCATAGTGCTTTCTGCAAAAGTAGGATTAATAGGTTAAGTAGGATTTACTTGGTTTGGTTTACATTTCAGTCTTTCTCCTTTCTATAGTTAGAGTAGTATCTGTAGAATAGTATTTGTCTCATTTCATGACATATAGAGCTTCCTCTGGAATCCATAGAATTTTTCTTCAGCTCCTAGAGACCTTGCGCTAGCTGAACAAGTGACAACCTGCAGTAAGGACTAGTACTTGTGCATACAGTACCGTCGCTTCCAAGTTTGTTACGAACTGCCGGGTTGATAAGAGTAAAGAAGGCAACCCAAGAGTTGCATCATTATTGTTGTAATACTGGTGCTCACCATATTTTTGGCACCATTGCTGGGGAGGCATCAGAGTATTTTGTGATTATTGCTTTCTTCTATTCTTTTATTGAAACATTCTACTAATAGTTTATTTCAACAAAAGTAAACTAGTCCTTTCTTTTCCTTCAGTTCTGCATTTCGTTGCTTTCCTTTTCAATTCTGAAAATTTCATTTTAGCAAGAGTAGAATAGTCATTTCCTTTCCTTTCAAGTTCTGCATTTCCTTGCCTTCCTTTTAAATTCTACAAATTTTATTTCATCAAGTTCATTTCAGTTAGTTGCAATTTGTTTTGTTCATTCAATTTAAGTTTTGCAGGTACTATCAGTGTGGGGAAAAGAAACAAAAACCAACCAAAAATATTTCCTTTCATGCCTCTTAGGAATAGAGATAATTCTGGAAAAAAATTTCCCAACACCCCCACTGCTTCACACAAAACTTTCTCCCTTCTTTCGTGGCTGCGATCAAAAGGAACCCTTAGGTGAACAACCAGACATATTTGGAGAACCTATAGGGGAAGAAGAAGAAGAAAACATTCATTTGGAGCCAATGGCTAAACACATAAATTATAGGGAGAATGGAGAGAGAATAGAGGGTACCTTTCCCATTCGGGAGACCAATGACGACACCAAAATGAAGAATATAAGCTCTTCCGCCCTTCCTCATTTCCATGCTCTGACTACAGAAGATCCTGACACCTTTTTGTTTGATTTTTCTATTATCTGTTGAACCTATGACTATGCAAAAGATGAGAAAAAGTTGAAATTGATCCCTTCTACTCTCAAGTATCCAGGCTTGCACTGGTTCATGGGATTACCTAGCAATAGCATCACAACTTGGGCTCAGATGCAACAAGCCTTTAACAACAATTATGGAGACTATTGTAGGTCAAAAGATACTAAAGAAGAAATCTTTCAAATGACCATAGGAAGTGATGAGTCCTTGGAGGAATATGGAGAGAGGTTTGAGCTCAGTTTCAAAAGGGATGGGTGTACACTTGACCCTGAGTCTCTGAGGCTAGTCCTGCTCAGGGGAATTCGGGAAGACCTTTTAGACACCCTCCATCTATTGGCCGAGGGAGACATCTACCAACTATCCTATGAGGAAATAAAAACTATTTTTAGAAACCATTCTAGAGTAGCCAAAAAGAAAGGTAGGGGGAGTCAACCCATAGCAAATACTTCTTCCTCTAGCTCATCCATTAAAGGAGAAATTGGAAACATGTTGGAAGAATTCAAGCGTGAGATGTTGTAGACTCTTGCCATGCAAATGGATACCTTACATATCAAAAGGAAACAAGAGGAATAAGAGAGGGCTTTGGCCATTTTTTGCCCTAGATGCACCAGGAGGCATCCTAGGAATGAATGCCCATTGAAATCTATAGAATTTTTTTCAATTTGTGAAAAAAATAATTCTATAGACAAGTGTCCTACCTTACCCGGACTTAAAGTTGTATATCAGGGGGCTGAGGGAGTCACTGAACAACTCTATTATAGAAACTAAAGGAGGCCACATGGAACTAGACCATATCAATAGGGGATGCAAGAGACATCTCAGGCATACTACAACCCCAACCAAGTCACTTCCATACATTCTTAAGCCCCCCCTGCTCATCCTTCCTAGTCCACACCTCCTCCTTGTTCCTTCACATCTCCATATCATTGCCCAACCAGCCACCCATTCATTTCAATCCTATGCTCCACCACAGCCTCAGTGGAATGCATCTCATCAAGGTGGATGCCTGAATACAACTCTCCTCCTACTCTTTTACCTCTACCACCTACCCAACCACAACCGTTACCTCCTACTCCACCAAAGCAACCCTAGATGCCTGCCTAGCCAAATCCAAACCCTAACAACATACAGGCTTAGTAGGTGTATACTGGGGAACCATCATGCCCGACTTATGTTGTGGAGATCTAGGAAATTAACTCGTGATCTGGGAAAGTTCTTCCAGGTAGTCAGCCTCCACCCAGGGAGGTTGAGGAATATAAAGAGGAAATTAAAGCTAAAGCAATTCCACCCTTTCTTGAGAGACTATCTGCAACAGTCCAACCTACCCTAGAAGAAACTGAACTCATGGGAGAATTGAAACATTTATGTGTGAAGATACCACTTCTCCAAGCCATAAAAGATGGGCCTATCTACAATAGGTTGATCAAAGAGAAGTTCTTTAGGCATCTAGGAAGGTGTAAGAGAGATGCCCCAACCATCAATGTCATAGGGTAACTATCTGTCCTGATGTTAGGGCAGGTAATCTGTCCAAAATATCTGGACCCTGGAAGCCCAGTAGTTGATGTCCACATCAATAGCACCATGATCCCACACACCTTGATTGATCTAGGAGCTGCCATTAATGTGATGACAAAGGACACAATGCTCAAACACAACCTCCATGGCTCCTCGAGGAAGACCACGATCGTGCTACAACTTGCACACTTCTCCACTATGAACCCTGAGGGGATTGTGGAAGATGTGATGGTCTCCATTGATTCTTGGGAGTACCCTACTAATTTCTTAGTTCTCCAGCCAAAGGCAAAGCTCACTAGGTATTCTCTCATTCTGGGAAGACCCTGGTTGGCTATCGTCGATGCCTACATCAGCTATCGAGCTGGGAACATGACCATAAAGAATGAGCATATTTCCAAGCAGTTAATCCTATATCCTCCTACCCAACCATTACTAGAACATGATTTACCTCTTTGGTTGGAGGAGGAAGATGAGGATGAAGTCTATTCTGCACCGACTTGTGCATTAGGAATTTCCATGGGGGGAAAGAGCAATATGAGGATGATATGATCGAAAATCTGATTCAAAATCCACCTCCCAGTGTATCACCATTAGAGGACATAGTAAGAGAAACCCAGAACAACCCCTTAATTGATCTCTACATGGTTGAATCCACCTCTCTCTGTGTTAAGAATATAGAGTTCAACCGATGAAGAACCTTGAAAATTAATCCATTCCTATCCACTTACCAGGAGAAGGAACTGTGTAGCTTGCTGAGAAAACACCTAGATTCCTTCGCCTAGAGTTATAAGGAGATGAAGGGAGTGAAGCCTTTAATATGTACTCATCATATATACATCAAGGAGGATTACAAGCTAGTCAGGCAGCCTCAAAGGAGGATGAATCCAACACTTAAAGATATTGTTAAGGAAGAACTACAAAAATTGCTTGATGAAGGATTCATCTATCCCATCTCTGACAGTGAATAGGTCTCTCCTTTAGTGCTCCTACCAAAGAAAAATGGTAAGTGAATAATCTGTGTCAACTATCGAGAATTGAACAAAGCCACTAAAAAGGACCATTTTCCTTTACCTTTCATAGATCAAGTGTTAGACGATCTGGCAGGGAAAAAGTTTTTCTCTTTCCTAGACAGGTTTAGCGGGTACAATCAGATTTAGATCAGCCCGAAAGACCAAGATAAGACCACTTTCACTTGCCCTTGGGGTACCTTTTCATACTGGGTCCTTGCTTTTGGTTTGTGTAACGCTCCCACCACTTTCCAAAGAGCGGTATTGAGTATATTCTCTAAACTAGTTCACGATGCAGTAGAGATATACATGGATGAGTTTACTCCTTATGGTTCTAACTTTCAGGAAGCCTTATCTAATCTAGGAAAAGTTCTAGACAAATGTATTGAGATGAACCTATCCCTCAGTCCGGAAAAATGTGAATTTTTGATGACTGAAGGGACCATGCTAGGTCATGCAATATCTCAACAAGGAACGCAGGTGGACCCCAACAAAATTGCCATCATCTAAAGGGTCCCACCTCCTCAAAAGGTGAGAAATTTTAGAAGTTTCCTAGGCTTAGCAGGGTAGTACCGAAGATTCATTAAAGATTTCTGTAAGCTATTCTCTCCTTTGTTTGGCCTTTTAGGTAAAGATGTCGAGTTTATATGGTCAGAAAACTATCAAGAAGCCCTAGATACCTTGAAGAGCAAACTGGTGACTGCCCCAATTCTGAGAGGCCCAAACTAGGCTCTACCTTTCCACATTCACACAGATGCCTCGAAAAAATCAATAGGAGCATCCTTGGGACAAATTGATGAAAAGTTACCTTCTGCCATATACTTTATAAGCAAAAACTTGTCAAAGGCAGAGTTAAACTATACAGTGACCAAGAAGGAACTCCTAGCTATCATGCATTCTTTAAACAAATTTAGAAATTATATCACAAGATATCAAACTTTTGTGCACACTGATCATGCCGCAATTAGATATTTAATGAACAAACCGTATGAGAATGCTCGCATTATTAGATGGTTGCCTTTACTATAGCAGTTTTATTTGACCATTATTGATAAGCTTGGTAAAGAAAATGTTGTTACTGACTTTTTGTCTAGAGTAAATTTTCCTATAGGTGAAGAAGGAATGGTGGATGACCAAATGCCAGATGAACACTTGTTTGCTATCTCAGTACTCTCTCCATGGTTTTCTAATATCGAAAACTACTTTTTTGCAGCACAGTTTCCACCACATCTGTCCTCAAAAGAGAAGAGCAAGATAGTGTGGAAAAGCGCCCCTTTCACCTGGATTGGGGGCAATCTCTCCAAACTTTGCCCAGATCAGATCTTGAGAAGATGTGTCAGGGAGGAGGAAGTCTTTGACATCCTCCTGACCTGTCATGATAGGCCTTGTGGAGGTCATTTTGCACGAAAAAGAACCACCTTCAAGATACTGCAAGCAGGCTACTACTGGCCCACTCTTCATCAGGATGTGAGGGGATATACCAGCCTTTGTGATCGTTGCCAAAGGATGGGGAAACCTACTCCATAGGATGAGATGCCCATGCAACCTCAAGTGACCTTTGAGCCATTTGAGAAGTGGGGCATGGACTTTATGGGTCCAATCAGCCCTCCTTCGAAGCAAAAGAAATACATCATTGTGTGCACCGATTACCTGGCAAAGTGGGCAGAGACAAAAGCAATCAAAGCAATGACAGAGGAAAAGTAACTGAATTTTTCAGAGAGAACATATTCTACAAGTTTGGGTATCCAAGAGAATTGGTCATAGATCAAGGTAGTTAGTTTACTTCCACTATGATTGAAGACTTGCTCACACATCATAAAATCAAGCACCGGACTTCAACCCCTTACCATCCACAAGCCAATGGGTAGGTGGAGGTCACGAACAAAGCATTGGAAGGGATCCTAACAAAGGTAGTGAGCAGCAACAGAAAATACTAGGTGGACAGATTAGTTGAGGCCACTTGGGCGTATAATACAACATGGAAGACCACTACAGGGTTCACACCCTATGAGCTGGTCTATGGCAAGAAGGCTTTGCGGTCAATAGAATTTGAATTCAATACCCTGAGGATGGCAGCTTAGCTGGACCTAGACCTCAACCATGCATAGAAAGAAAGATTACTTCAGCTCAATGGATTGGATGAACACAGAATGCAGGCCCTTCTCCATACAGAGGTAGTTCAGCTTCAGAGAAAGATATGGCATGACAAAAATATTAAGGAGAAGCAATTCCAAGAGGGAGATTGGGCACTACTCTATGATTCAAGATACAAATATTTCAAGGGCAAGCTAAGGACAAGATGGCTGGGACCCTACACTGTGGATAAATGCAATGACAATGGTTCAGTTCTAATCAGAACCATTGATGATGAAGCCATCCCCATGCTTTTCAATGGACATCAGTTTAAAGACTACAAAAAACCCCTCTCCAAGTGAGATTTCATTGAAAATTTGAATAAGACAGTGATGGTAGTGGAGCATGTCTTGGCCTCCACTTCATCCACTCACTGAAGAAAAAGAAAAAATAAAAAAAATAAGGACTCAAGTGAAAACCTCCATGAGGCACTTGAGTCCCATCATTGGGTTGAAAACCTCTTCTGAGGCGGCCTAATGATGTCAAAAAAGGAAAGAGAAAAATAATATCCTTGGGTGAAAACCTCCCTTCGAGGCACCAAGGACACACAATTAGGGTGGAAACCTCCCTGAGGTGCCCTAGTTGTTTTCAAAAAAAAAATGAACTTCCAATTGCATTGCAGGTTTGCAGGACTACAAGAAGCAGTAGAAGGTACCAAGGGAGCCCTGAAACTAATACCAGCACCTATCCTACCTTCCCATACCTTTCTCCATCATTCTTGACATTATTTTCACCTCACTACACTTCTTTTTCAAAAATTATGTTTTCTAGAGGAGGCTCTATGTTGTCTACAAGCGGCTCCTGTAGGAATTACAGAGGGACAGAAATGGATATAAAAGGCAGTTTGAGGGATAGGGAATCTTCATAAAAGATCTATAAATCTTCCTGTAGTCTTCAAACCTCCTCGCCATCATTTCCAAGCATGCATCACATCCAAAGCATGATTCTTATTCCTGCCCAAGAAAAACACAGAAAAAACAGCTTTTTAGGAAAAAGAGAAAAACAAAAATAAGAAAGGAAAGAACACCATCCACCTCACCTGAAGACTACCTATTACCTCTCCATCTCTATATACATCTCTAGCATCATCCTCATAGCTCATAGAAAGAAGCTAAATTTTCAAAGGGAGAAGCAGCTACAGGGGCTCCTGTAGGAATTCCTGTAGCAGTTGATCCCATTAAAATCTAGCATCAACAACAAGAGGGTGCAAATATGAAGGTTGAAGAAGACACCTGTAGATCAGATCCAGCCAAAGAGGAACCTGCACAAAGCACAGCTAGACATCAACAAGCAGATAGCATGCATGAAGAGAAACAAAGGCATGCAATAGAGAGAAATATCCACAGCCTTCACAACAAATGCACTCAGATCTCAAGTAAGTAACTAACTTGCTCCTCTGTTTGCATTTGTGTAATCAGAAGGCATGCAACAACAATGAGACGGTTGAGGTTGAACAAGGGAAAGGCAGCTAGTTAACTTGGCTACATTCATCTAGTTGATTCCACTCATCCGAAGATGTTACCCACACGTGCGCACAATCAACTCAAGAAAGATGTTAAGGACAAGTAGTGGAGGAAGTGTGAACTCCAATGCAGTCATGAGGGATGATTGCAAGGAAAGGGCCATAATGACAAGGTAGGTGGGGACCAACAGTCTGAATATGGCCAATGTACACTTGGCCAGCTCACCCTGCATCACTGGAAATTTCCATAAAATGCAATAAGTGCTCCTCCCTAAGCACTCTCACCACCTTTTCCTTCATTCTCTCCTAGAAACTCTACTCCTACAATCTCCTTGTGTCTCGATAGTCTCATAACCATCATTCTCCATTGATCTCTCCCATATTTCTGCTCTTAAAATTTTCTACAGGAGCACTTACAGGTTCTACGGGAGAACTTATAGGAATTCTATAGGAGGGACAACAGTCTTGTACAAGAGGGCCAGAGAGTTGTTTTGAAGGGAGAAAACACGGGTTTTAGCACAATTCTTGGGCTGAGGAGGTAGTTTCTATGCATACCCCATTGAATATCAAAATATGCAAGGAATGGTTAAATTTTGAGGAGGAAATAAAGCCTTTATGTGGAGGAAATACATAAATGAATTTATGCTTATTTCATAAAAAAAACACAATCTCTCTATTTCTCTGTTTTTCTTCAAAATTTGTTGTCTCCTTCTCCTCATTTGGTTTCCCAATGAAGCATAAACAAAATGACAGGAGGTTTTATGAGGAAATAGCCCACCAACTCCCCTAGGATCCATGGACATCCCCAAGTAGTGGACATATTCACAAGAGAAAATTGGATGAACTTTTTTGAGAAATTCTGAGGGTTTGATGAGGAAATTGCTCAAGAATTTGCCCACTCTTTGCTCTGTCACACCAGAACACATGCCAATGTCACACCAAAACACATGCCACTGTCACCTTTAGAGGCCTTTCCATGGAGGTAACCCCTGAATTTATCATTAGGGTTACTACCCTTCCTCTTGGATTGCCTTGGAGCAAGGATGAGAAACCAATTGGCCAAGTTGCTAGGAAAACCTTCTTCCAAAACAATGAAACCCCTGTAGAAGATAACAATGGCATAAGAAAGGCTAGCATACCATATCCTTGGGATGAGGTTAGCTACCAAATAATCAAGTATATTTCCTATGAGGGGAGGTACAACATTTTCTATGGTTACCACTTTAGAATCCTTCATGAATTAAGGTATGGCATGGACACTCCAGCCCCTCAGAAGCTCAGCATCCCCTACTTCCTCCTAAAGTCCCTCATTAACTCTGATACTAAAGTAAAAGCAAGAAATCCAAAGCAGCTAGCTCACCATGGGTTAATTAAGATCTTAGTGGAAGAAGCCCTCCATACATTTACAATCCCTATAACATGGTAAATCTTCTGAAACATGACAGCTGAAGATAACATAAAGACCATGACCTATGATATCAGTCCTAGTGGCAGTGAGGAGGAAGAGAAACAAGGGGGAGAAGGTGAAGCAACTGATGAGTTAGAAGAACAAGAAGGGAAGAAGGAAGAAACCAAGATAGAGGAGGAGAAAGCTGAAGAAACAGAGCAAACAAAGACATAAAAAGAGGCAGAAAAGATAGAAGTGTCCCCTGAGACTCTAGAAAGAGAGGTAGTAGCTGCTCTCACTTCCCTCAGCACACCAACTAAGCTAAAATAGAAGAGGAAGAGGTAGACCTCAATGTATTTCAAGGCTAGGAAGAGCATAAGAATCAAAACAGGGAAACCCCAGCCTTCTTCAAAAGTGCAAATTATTATTGAAGATTCACCCTCTACCCAAGCAGAAGAATCCCCTTCCAAGGCACCTATCACGTATGAAAGGGCGACTCGTAGATCCCCCACATGGAAAGAAAAGGTAGAACTATAGGACCCAAAAACAGTCCTAGAGGAGGCACAAAAAATTCTATAGGAGACCCTGTCAAAACTACAGGAGACCCAAAAGCTTGAGAAAAGGGTAGGAGGATAGCCACAAAGAAAGGAGGAAGAAACAGAGCTACAAGAACCTGATCCCCAGCCCAGTCTTGGTTCCTACTACAATCTTCTTGAGGGGGGGGGGGGCAGAATAATTCAACAAAAAATTGCAATTCCACTATTCTTTAAATTACAGAAAGAAAGGATAAGGACCCATAGATGGATGAAAATAGCCAAATCCAAAGGGGTTGAGGATATTGGCCATATGGAGAAAAAACTTAGAGAAATGGGCAGAGAGTTAAGTTCTGTCACAAGAAGCAATCACAAGAAGCCACCTTGAAACTGAAAATCAATTTCTAAGAAGACAGCTGCAAGAGAAAGAGACCCAATAGGCAGGCATGGCCAACTGGTATTTGGAGGCATTTCAATATAGCACACCAGCAAAATCCTATGGCTTATATCTCAAGGACCAGTGTTTGCAATTTCAGATAAAGACTTTAGCACAAAGAGGCATAATGCCTTTCCAAGATTATAAGCAGTTTATGGACCTGTGTGACCAAAGCACATAAGAAGATAAGGCAAAGATGGCAGAATTTTAACTGGATAACATGGCCCTCATAGACATGAATGTGTGGGACCCCAATGCCAAGCTAGGGGACCTGCAATTAATGGCCATGCCCTCATGGATGAACCATGAAGAATTGAGGGAAGCAAAAATAAAAAGATTGATAATAAAGGAGTAGAATGAGCCACTAATGATAAGAGCTGAGCCATTAGATCCCATGGCACTCACCAGCACACACAACCTGCTTTCCAATGACCCTTAGATTTCCCCTAGATATCTCACCAATCAGGCACAAGCCATTGCACACTTTGAGGATATGCAAAGGCTATTTGGGGATGACTGGGTGCATGCATGCATGAGGAGATGGAACACCTTACCAGACAGTTTGCAGATCAGAGAATATCATTCCCCCATGAGGCTAAAGGAGGCATTGAAAAGAGTGCCAATGTACAAGCACTCCATGTAGAGGCAGAAGGTGAAATAGATTGGCCTCAAACTGAGTCCCCCACTGCTGTTAGGCATGCTAGAAGGTAGAAGGGAAGAAGAAGAGGAAGAATAGTGCAAGGAGATATACAGGAAGGTGGAATTCTATGGCAAAGAAGAGTAGACCACATCAAAAGCTTGGGATGCTAGGGAGGCCACCAGGGCCATAAAAGATAAGGATATTGACTAAGTTTCTCAAAGGATGAGCAACACTTTGAATAGGGGGTGATGATAAGCCTTATAAATGGGTAATTATATGGGCTCATTTTACCTCCTAACCTAGTCAAACCAACCATTATCTTAGCTTATTGTATGATTTTCTGATTATTTTTATGCTTATAGAGTGAGTTTGGTTATTGTGCCATGTGGTCTAACATGTATTTAATGCAGATTATTGATGGATTTCAAGGTCAAAGTCAAGGATTTAATGGGAAAACTGTAGCAATAAGTCAAATTAGACAAAGGATATAACTTATAGCGTGGAATCTCCCTCATTTATTTCTCGTCACTTCAAATTCCCCTTCATTTAGCTCAGAGTACAAGCGACCGAATCATGCACTAGAAGGCAACCGAGCAAGTGGAAGATAATTTAGAGTTATCTCAAGTTTTGGGAGCCAAGCCTACCTGATTTTAAGAAAGTTGTTGGTAGCTTCAAATGTATAATTAGAGAGGCCTAGGGCCTCACTAAGGTCAGATTTTTGTTGGATATTTGTTGTACTTTTGCTTATGTAAACTCTGCTCAACTTCGAGCTTATTATTTTGATAGTTTCATGTGATCTTGTTATTATTTTGGAAATAAAGATGGAATACTTTTTGAGTTAGCACTGAGTTACTTCAGAGGGCTGAAGCTCTTGGGTTAGGGCCCAATCCAAGTGACCAAGCTCCTCTTCACTTGTATTTGTAGGTTTTATTTCAATTGTAGATTAGATTGATGTTAGATGAATTTCTTTCATGGTTAGGAATAGGTTGTTTTTGATGATTCAGTAGTTTGCTTCCATTTGTGATGTCTATAGTAGGTTAAGCAGTGGTAAAGAAAATATTCAAAATGCTAGAAACAGTGCCTTGGCCTCTCTTCCTCCCTTTGGGACCATGATTTGTGGCAAATACCTTCTTCCAGCCCCAAAAACATAGATTTTCCTCATTCATAGGACTTCTAGTGTTTACATCTTTCTATTTGGTTAAAAGTTTAGTTTTCTTTGCTTTAGAACTTCTCCATCATGTTCACTTTTTAATTTATGATATTATTCTTCCACGCTTTCCTTTCTTGCAAATGTTATCAACATTTCCATTCATAGATCACGGTTTAGATTAGTTTGATGCAAAACTCTGTTTTTCTAGATGCACTTCTTACAATGCTTGCTTCATCTCATTGGTTGACTGTTAGTTGCCTATGCAATAGATATCTTCTAATAGAAAGTTAGATTATCAGCCATCCCATCCTCCATCTGATCCATGCCCTACAGGTCACCCAAGTCTCCCCTCAATTCTGCCCTAGTTTCCTGCATTTTCCATAGAATTTCTTCCTCTCTCCTTAAGAAAAAACAATCATCTTTCTCTCTCCTAATGATTCTTGGTAGACCCTAGGTGCCGTAACACATCATTCCAACCTTCATTCACCTTTTCCACCCATTATCACACTCTCAAAATAGCCAAAAATTCTCTCAACCTCCTCTTGTAGGCCTCCTGTAGAATGTTGTTTTTCCTCCTATAGATTTCCTGTGTCCTCTTGTAGATTTTCCTGTAGACTTTCTTTTGAAGGTTGAGTTTGGGAAAAGCCTCTAGAAGGCCACCTAAGACCTCCTAGGACCCATCCACACCATCCTACATCCTCTAAAGCCCCAAAACCTCCTTTCAACACCACCTATTCGCTGCCACATTCACAAACAAAATCAAATACATGTCAAATTCACATAAAAATACCTAGAAATCCAAAAAGATGTTTTTGGCTCATTTACTTCCAAAAATAGCTTAGTTAGATGTTTTATACTTTTTTGAATAGATAGATGACATTCTTTTCATGGTTTTCATAGTGCTTTCTACAATATTAGGATTAGTAGGTTAAGTAGTATTTACTTGGTTTTCTTTCCATTTCAGTCTTTCTCGTTTCTGTAGTTAGAGTAGTATCTATAGAGTACTCTTTCTCTCCTTTCATCACATATATAGCTTCTTCTGGAATCGATAGAATTTGACTTGAGCTCCTAGTGATATTGTGCCAGTTGACCAAGTGACAACCTGCAGTAAGAACTAATACTTGTGCATACAACACTGTCGCGTCCAAGTTTGTTACAAACTACCGGGTTGATAAGAGTAAAGAAGGCAGCCGAGGAGTTGCATCATTATTGCTACAATACTAGTGCTCACTAGCCAATTAATCAATTTTACTTACAAGCTAACAAAATTTACGAAAGAAGCATGCCTGCAAATCTAAGGAAAGATAATGTTAAATTAGATATTGATATTTCTCAAGTAATGCAAATAGAAAACTAAGATATATCCTTGAAGGTTTGGAATTGTGAATAACTTACAATCCATTTAAGAATCAGTGTTCAGCTTCTGAAACTCATATGGCACTTTACAAATGAAGTTTCTTTGAAGTTGAGAGGAATTTGTGTGAGGAAAAACCACTGGAGCTTCAATGTTGTTAGGGATTCAAAAGAAAAAAGAGAAGTTGGAACATCCATGAAACTGGAAGCCAAACTATTTCTCAGAGATATTTGTTTCACTCTTTTTGAAGATGCAGATTGCACCCATCTCTGAAAAGATTTACCGATTTTACCTCTATCAATATTATCCATGGAAACTGAACATTCAAAACGTTCAAGATGAGCAGAGTAAAAGAAGAGAACAATATTAATTACCTGCTTTGTTATTTCTCCTTCATTAGCAAAAGATTGGGTATAAAATTTGAAATGGGGTAATAAAGTAAAGAGGTATCAACATCTCATTGATAACATAGTACAATAAGTTTCATCTCTTAAAATAAATGTTTGAGATAATGTAAGAAGACAGTATATTAATTGGCTAAGAGCTTACTCTGTCACGTTCCATTGTTGGGGTTCTCAGAGATGAGGCAGGTTGAAAATGTAGAGGGTTTTATAATGTGATCAGAGTATGGGAAAATTGTTGTGCGTCAAGTCAATTGAACCTTGTGTTGTTAGGGATTCACAACAAAAAATAGAAGTTGGAACATCCACAAAACTTTCAGTCAAACCATTGTTGAGAGAGCTTTGTTTCACTCTTTTTGAAGATGCGGATTGAACCCATTTCTGAAAACATTTACCAATTTTCCCTCTATCAATATTACCCATGGAAACTGAAAGTTTAAAACTTTCAATATGAGTGGAGTGAAAGAATAGAAAAATATCAATTGTTTGTTTTGTTGTTTCACCTTCATCAACAAAAGATTGGCTAGAAAATTTGATATGGGGTAATAAAGTGTAGAGGTGTTGCCACCTCCTGATAACATAGTCTAATGAGTTGCATCTCTTAAAAGAAAGTTTTAGCATAGTCTAATGATTTGCATCTCTTAAAATAAAGTTTTGAGACAATGTAAGAAGAGAGTATGTTGTTTGGATAAGTGCTTACTTTGTCACTTTCCGTTGTTGTAGTTCTCAGAGATGAGGCAGGTAGAAAATGTAGAGGATTATCTAATGTGATCAGAGTATGGGAAAAGTGTTGAATGTCAAGTCAATTGAACCTCGTTCCATGCTAGTGCTACCTCACGAAGCGAGTTGTTGTGTACACCCATGTCGAGAAAAACCTCAAAAACTGAAAAATCTCAAAAAATTGTATGTTTCACTATATGGTTTCCATGTTGATCCATACTATTGTACTTATGATTTTCCATCTGCACTTTCCTCTACCTTGTTTTCTTGCCACATGTCAGTTGTGGCCATATCAAATAGTAGTGATGTCCTTCCACAAATCCTTTTTTAGGTTGATTAACCCCAATGTCCAACCACCCTTCCGAATTAGTAATAAATAATCAAAAATTGTAAATTGAAAACAAAGGAGATGGATGGATAATAATGTTCATATTACCAAAACAAGAGTCAAAGGTATGTATGTATGACGAGTACAAACACTGTGCAAACCCAAAACTAGAGCAGGGTCTAGTTATTGGATGTATATGTCAAGTAGAAACGTTGTGCACAGAATATTTCATAATAGATTTATACCTGCCAAATAAATCTAAAGGCCCAAGTTATTTCTATTGTCTAACACTCAAATCAATGACACACGAACAAACATGTGACATGGTAGGGGAGTTATTCTTAGAGGGAACACATTACTGCGTAAAAATCAAAAGAATTACACATCTTAGATTGAATATTTAAATATGTTAGTTATGTAATCATCTCAAAAATTTGTTTTACATATAACTAGGAGACATGCGGCTCTAAGAGTTGTAGTTGATATAAGGATTTTTCTAATGCTAGAAAACAAGATATGGTGGATCTCCTCTTACTCAGAGACATGTAGATTTCATAGTTTTAGTGGATCCAACTCTTTTTCTATGGCTAGATTGCAAGATATGGTGGGTCTCCACTACATATGGTTTTTTTTAACTCATTGGTCGCAAATGAGCCAAGTATGACAAGGAAAAAATGTTTATGTTTTTTTCAAGAAGTTGGAATAAATCCCAAAGGTGGAGGTTTATGTGAGACAATAGAGGACATGATTCCTACAAGTAGCTCAATGTGGATTTATAGGAACAATCATGGGGATTTTTCATTCCTTGCAATATATGAGGTTGTGGGTTAACAAAAGAATTAGAAATGCATGATGAAGGGTGATGGGGCTAGGTTTTCCAACAATGATAATACAACTCCCAAGTGTCTCAACTTTAATTGTCAACATAGATTCATACAATCTTAAGAGAGGTCAGCACTATGTACCTATCCTTTTCCTTTAATAACTTTTATATGGGTGAAAACACTGATATGAGACCTAGTTACTTAGAGACTATTCTACTAGTTACTTAGAGATTTTTCTACTGCTCTAATCTATAGCAAAAATTTAGAATTGTAGGAAATGAATGTAAATATGATAACTATAGGAAAAGTAGTAAAAACCATCTGAACTATGATGAAATAAAAACATGTCTATTCTACTATGAAAAAAAAATCAATACTGAAATATAGCATGTCAATATCAAACCATAATTTCGTAGTTGGAAGACAGCTTCTACAATGAACTACGTTAAAGGAATATAATTGGTTTATTTTCTTTTAAATTTCACCTTCAGGGTTCTAGGGACATTGTAACATATTAAGGAAGTTGGAAGATGAGTTGGATGTGAGATTGGATAACTTTTGGTAGCTAAATGCTGACTTCTATAGGAGGAAGTCTAGTGAATAGTAAAATGAAATAATAAAGAATCATGCCCATGTCATCATGTCACTAAAGAAAGACTTAACCACAAAATAGGTGGCTATAGAGTCTCTTGTAGCTCTCTCTACAAAATCAGGGAGTTGTATAGTTATACCAATGAGTAATGATGTACATTATTTAAATATGAATAACTAAAGTGAACTCAAATACATGAAAAAAATATGCTAATCAACCCAAATAATTATTGGTAAAGCTACCATCTAATGTGATGTAGGAGCATCATCCTTCAGGAAACATATTTTATCTTAACCCGAAGAGGGTTGTATAAATTTTAGAAGGGCAGAGAAAAGTCCCTCAAAAACATAAATTATATAAATTGGAAAAGGTAGGATTTTTAGGTAATTCCATGTTTCATGGGATGCAAGAATATTTTAGGAAAGTTTTTTTCTCCCCTAGTGGGCATATGTAAAAATAAAAAGTGTCTATATAAGGTGTGAGTTAGCTCTAGGAAGAGTGGATAGGTGTCCATTTTCTCTCGGTCTATTACAAGATATTTTTTGTCATGTAAATATCAGGAAAGTCTAGAAAAGAGTATGAGACATAGAGTCTAACATAACGAGACTCCTGGACTCAAAGGGAGGAAAGGGAGAAAAATATCAATAGAAAAAAAAATAGAAGTCTTATATTGGAGTGGTCAGACAAAGTGTCCCGGAAATTTTATTTTAAATATTCCATTCTTAAATAATATGGTTTTGAACCATTTTCCTGTATGTACGGGAAAATGACCATTCAGTGTCATCAAATAGTTTATTGTGACTATGTTTTTTTGTGGAAACTATCTCTTGTTCAAATAGAGAGCTTGAGGATCCATAATTTTCTTAATATTCTTTGGAATACGTTCTTGGCATCTTGGTCATTACATTGGCTATGTAAAAGTGCATGCGTATGTTTTCTTCTAGTCATAATCCTCGTATCTTGATCAAGTATTGATTTGGGCCATAATGGATATAGATAATAGACAAAGAGAATGCATGATGAATGCACTACAAAAATCCTTTAAGGTTCCTATTGGAGGTATACACTGCTTTTTTACTTCTACTTTTGAATCTTATGCGCACACTATTTGATTATGAAAATCTCTATATAATTGTTTGAATAATTGCTTTAGTTCGAGCAAAGAGTGAGTCAGCGAGTATATTACAAATGAGAGTGATATCAAAATCTTATGAACCATACCAATTAAGTGAGAGGAGAAATTAGAGGAGAAATTAGTCAAGTCACAAGGTGGGGCAATGATTCAATGAACTAAAGTCCATTGATTATAGGGGAAATAACAATGTAAATTCATTGCAGAGATGAGACTAGAGGTGTCCGGGGGGTAAATGTTAGTCAGGATAGGTGGTAGCCACCTTGAAGACAAATAGGAGAATGGAATGGAGACATTGACCTCAAGTAGAGCCAACCAAATTCGAACTCTGAACTCGAGGCAAAACCCATATATTTAGGCCTATATGTCTAAATTATATTTTTGTAGAAGAAAAAGGTGGTCGACTAGCCAACCCCCAACTATTAGTGGAACCCGACCTAGCTTGGTTAGGTTTCATCATATTTTATTTGGACTCTTGTAAGGTTATACCTATTGAGATATTAATCTCTCTCTCTCTCTCTGATAGGTGTCATCAAATTTTATTCTCTTGTCTGTTAGTTGTCATATGCAAATCAGTTTTACTTCAGTTTAGTTGAGTTATACTCTAGTCATTTATTGTTGATGTTTTGAATGTAATATATAGATATTGTGAATATTAAGAAGACATATATCTACTCCACTTTCCATTCCCATTTGTTAGCATATTATCATAGCAACCAGTCACATAAGAATCGAGAGGGAGCAACACTTCAATTTTTTTCTTGTGCTCACAAGGAAGAAGTAAGGGTCATGAGAGGCCAAAGAGAAAATTCCTATTTCCTCACTAGTGAAGAAGAGGAAGTGTGGCAATTGTGCACCTGTAAAAAAGTCTTAGTGCGTCAATTTCACAGCTCACTCAAGAAGAAACTGTGCAAGAAACACCAAACTTGTTAAATTGTCAAATTTTTAGAATTGACACACTTTATCAAAACAAAAAAGGTGTACATTTGCACATAAAATCCCATCGAAACTATGCAAATTACCGAGGGAAAAAAATACAAAGTTGTCAAAGCATTTTCAAAGGATCAAATGTCAAAGCTTCACTTTTAAAAGGTTGAAGCCTCCACGATTTAAAAAAAAAAGGTTCATATTATTAATTGGTATCCATGTTATTATGAACCCACACTATTTCAAAGTGTTATTTCAAAAGTGTTTGGGTTCTTTTAACTTTCTTTAGAAAAGTGTTTTTTAATAATCCTTTAAAGGATTAAAGTGAGAATTAAAAAAAGAAAATTTTAAAGTTAAAAAAAATAAAAAGGGGAGTTTTTTGAAAGTAATTTTCATTTTCTTTAGAAAGGATTTTTTTTTTGAAAAAATAAAAAAGGAGATAGTAAAAGGGTGTGCATATCCACATTAAAAAAATGGCTTCATCCAGTACTTTTCCACAGACCTGGACTCTGCTTGGAAAAAAGTACAAGTTTTGGTCTTCAAGAATGAAGACATTTTTGCAAGCCCGAGATTGTTGGGATACTCTTCCGAATGACTATGTAGAGCTGACCCATGAAGAATGGGAGGTTGTGACCAATAATCGGAGGAATAAAACTATTGAACTCAGAAAGAAAGAGGACAAAGCCAAATGTTGGATACAAAACTCAATCGATGACTCTATCTTCGACAAGATAATTGGTGCATCCAGAACAAAAGAAGCTTTGGAAATGCGCTTCAAGGCAATGGTAGAGTGAAAAAAGCTAAATTAAAAATATTGAGAGCACAATTTGAGACCGTAAAGATGACTAAAATAGATAATGTGGATGCCCACGGGGCTTTGGATTGACGGTGAATGAGTGCACTGTTAAGGCACTCCTTGCGATAGGTCACTGGTTCAAATCCCCGTGGGTACTTAGGTTAGTCTTAACTAGAAAAAAAAAAAAAAAAAAAAAAAAAAAAAAAAATAGATAATGTGGATTAGTTCAAGACTAGAGTCATGGGATAGTCAATTAGATCAAACTCATTGGAGAAACCATTATAGATCATAAAATTGTTTAAAAATTCCTTTAAAGGCTACCCGAGAAATATGACATGATTGTAACAACCATTCTAGAATCCAAAGTTTTTACAATTTTCTCAGTAGAGCAGTTGACTGGATCACTTCTGGCACATGAAACAGGACATAACTTGGCAGAAGATTCCATGGAACAAGCATTCAAAGAACAAGTCTCTTTTGGCAGTGGCAGAGGCAGAGGAAGAGGATATAGAGGTGGAAAGAATCAAGGCAAAGGTTGAAGTAGAGGTGTATTAGATCATAATCATGCACCAGAGCAGTGAAGAGCTCCACAAAACCAAACTCAGAGAAGTATACCATGGAGTAAATCTACTGCCCAATCCTATTACTGCAGAAATATGGGCATTATGAATATGAATGCAAAAAGAAACAATCAGATCAACAAAGAGGAAATGTCCATCTCTCCAAAAATGAAGGAGAATCCTCTCACACAATGTTTCTTTACTGCCACCTTTTTTAGGACACTCATTACAAGGAGCTTTGGTTGTTGGATATTGGCTGCAACAATCATATGATAGGCAACAAAAATTTTATTTCTTACCTTGATGCTTCGATAACATCATAAATTACTCTTGGAGATCAATCTTGTATTAAAGTTGAATGAAAAGGAAATGCCCCTACTCTTACTAAACAAAATCAGTAGAAATACATACCTAATATTTATTATGTTCCACATTTGAAGCATAACCTCATTAGTGTAGGAAAATTGATCGAACATGGTTGTGTTGTAATATTTCAAGGGACACATGTTATATCTATGTCAAAAATCCCAATTGAAGACTGATAGCAAAGGTTAAAAAAACCAAGGACATGATGTTTGCATTGACTCTTAGAATTCGAAATTTCTCACAGTCTTTAGTCCATAATGTGTCAAGAATAGATGAGTCTCAGCTATGGCATTCTAGGTATGAACACATCCCATTGAAGAGTTTAAGTCTGCTTCATAAACATTCAATGGTCATTGGTCTCCCTCGTATGAATGAGAAATATTGTAATTGTGAAATTTTTGTTCTAAGTGAGAATAAAAGAGACAAGTTTCCCACATAATCCTCTAGAGAAAACATTCCTTTAGATCTTTTCCATACATATATATGTGGCCCAATGTAGACATGGTTCACTGGTGGTAGTCTTTATTTTTTGAATTTCATTGATGATTATAGCAGGAATATATGGGTGTATTTTCTCAAAAATAAATCAAATACTTTCTCAATATTTAAAGAGTTCAAATAAATAAAAAAATAGAGTGCAAAGCCTTTAAAAGAACTCAGATACAACAAAGGAGGAGAATATAACTCCAATGACTTCGAACAAATTTGTCAACAACAAGGAACCATAGTATTGAACACAACAAGGTATACTCCACATCATAATGTAGTAGCAGAAAGGAAAAATAATTTGATCATGAACATGGCTAGATCTAAGCTTCGTGAGAAGAAGTTATCAAATAACTATTGGCCTGAAGTAATTTTGACAGTAGTGTATGTTCTCAACAGATCTCAAACAACCAGTCTCCAAGATATAGTACCTCAAGAAGCATGAGATGGTAAAAAGGTAAATGTAACTCACTTTGGAGTTACTAGATCAATAGTTTTTACACATAATCCTAAGTAGCTAAGAAAGAAGCTTGATGATAGGAGTGAAAGATGTATTTTTGTAGGCTATAGTGAGAAGTCAAAGGCCTATAGAATTTACAATCTAATTACCAAGAAGTGTATTTTAAGTAGAGATGTAAAAAAAATGGAAATAAATCTTGGTCTGATCATGTTGATGAAGCTTCAAATGAATATTTGTATCCACCATAACCACCAATTTTGCAAGTTGAAGAACATCCATACCATTCTAAAAATGGTATATCTTCAAGTAGTGAATCCCCTGGTAATTCAACATTTTCAAAAGACAGTCATAAAGCAAGAGGCATTAGAGAAATATATGAGCATGAGCATGAGTTTCACTAGAAGAATATGTTTGTGTTTCTTTCAACTCAACCAACCCATTATGAGGAAGCATTTAAAGAAAAGAATTGGGTTGATGGAATTAACCAAGAAATTGCTTCGATAGAGGAGAATGAAACTTGGGAATTAGTTGATCTCCCAAGAGACAAAAACAGAATTGGTGTAAATGGGTATATAAGACCAAGCGGAATGAAAAAGGAGAAATTGAGAAACATAAGGTAATGCAGGTTGCCAAAAGATTCTCACAAAAGTTTGGTGTCGACTACGGTGAAAAATTTTCTCTAGTAGAATGGTTAGACACTCTCAGAATCATTTTGTCCACATCAACTCAACAAAAATGGAAAGTCTACCAGCTTGATGTTAAATCTACCTTCCTAAATGGTATATTGCAGGAAGAAGTTTATGTAGAGAAACCTCCTAGTTTTGATGTTCCAGGACATGAGCATAAGGTGTATAGATTGAAGAAATCTTTGTATGGTTTGAATCAAACTCCAAGAGCTTGGTTCAATCTCATCGACACCTATCTCACCAAAAGTAGTTTTTGCAGAATCAACCATGAGACAACTTTGTATACCAAAGATCATGAAGGTAAATTTCTTATTGTATGCCTTTATGTAGATGATCTTCTTTATACTAGAAATATGATGTTAGAATACTTCAAAGAAGAAATGCAAACATAGTTTTATATGACATATCTAGGGGTCATGAAATACTTCTTAGGCATTGCAATTTACAAATATGGTAATGGAATTTTCGTTGGTCACTAAAAATATGCCACTAACATCATCCAAAAGTTTAGAATGAACAATTGCAAACTTGTTGATACACCAATTTCTCAAGGCACCAAAATGAGAAAAGAATATGTAACACCACCAATTGATCCAAAATTCTATAAATGTCTAGCTGGTAGCTTGTTGCATCTCACTGCAACTAGACCTGATATTATGCTTGCAACAAATTTTGTCTCTAGGTTTATACGGTCACCTAATATTTCTCATTGGAATGTTGCAAAAAGGATCTTAAGGTATATTTCAGGGACAATAGGTTGTGGTTTGTTATATGCACATTCTGAAAAATTGTTCACTTTCAGGTTATACAGGCAATGATTATGCAGGGAGTTTAGATGATTGAAAAATCACCTGAGGGTATGCTTTTCATCTTGGAACCAAACTGATTTAATGCACATCCAAGAAACAATCAATTGTTTCAATATCTTCTACAGAGGTAGAATATGAAGTAGCAAGTTCAGTAGCTTGTCAATTGTCAAGCAATGTGGGTGATAACATTATTGAAAGATCTATCAAATGTTCAAAATGTTCCAACTCCAATATATTTTGATAACAATGCATCTATTTCTTTATAAAAAAAACAATGTTTTCCACAAAAAATAGCAAGCCCATTGACACACATTTTCATTTCATCAGTGGGCTTGTGAATGATGGGGACATAGTAATTGCATTTTTTTGTTCCAAGGATCACATTGCAGATATTTTCACAAATCCATTGGAAAGGAATGTATTTTAATTTCAAAGAGAGAAATTAGGCATTGTAAGTACCTCTACGTGTAAAAGTTGAGATTAGGAGGGCATGTTGAGATATTAATCTCATTGTGTGTTAGGTGTCATCACATTTGATTCGCTTGTCTGCTAGGTGTCATTGATAGTTCAATTTTAGTTATGTTTAGTTGAGTTATACTCTAGTTATTTATTGTTGATGTTTTCAATGTAATCTATTTAGCTATTTTGAATATTGAGAAGGAATTTTTTTCCTCCACATTTCATTTTCATTCTTTGATAAGACCAAGCAACGTGACGAATGGAGTAAGATATTACTTTATAATAAGAGGGTATGATGTGAAACAATAGTTTCTTATTTCATGGAATCAAAGGAGTTGTCTTGAGGGTTAAAAACACTAATGCCATAATGTAAGGTCAGATCCAAATAATTTGGCACATGGTAAAATTTTTAAGGTTCCAAGAATCTAGGAAACTTGAGCTAGGTTTTAATTACAAGTTAATATAGTGTTGGTCAAAGAATAAAGAAAGGGTATGTTTTAGAGATTGAAAAAGATATAGAACCCAATTTTTCTATGTCAAGTGTTATCAGAGTGAGAGTGATGCTCTCCTATGATAATCTTACAAATGCTTGAGATGTGTGAGGTTTGAAGCCATTGAATATTTATTAAAAGGGAGATGAAAAAAAATAATTTAATGAGAAAGGTTTGAGGACAAGGTTCTAGTAACTAAAAAAACTAAAGAGAATTTATTAAAAATGGAAAGGATGCGTAGAGGTTGAGAAAATGATTCTCCAAAGAGAACATAAAGTATTTTGGAGCAGAGTACATTGAAAAATAGGAAAAGATTCCAATGCCAAGGAGTTATGGAAGGTAATTATAGCCTTTAAGTTTTATTATAATTTAGTGAAGAAGCTAATTATTTCACATAACAAATATCATAGGCAAAGAATTTGTGGCATTGTAGAAAGAGCATGTGGATATCTTAGAGAGAAAAGGAAGAGGTCGTTTTGGAAGAACCCTACCAGTAGAAAATGTGGTTGTAAATATAAGGAGGAGTGGACTAGCAATGCTCCCCATGATTGTGGCAGAAGGACATTGCAATAGAGAGGTTGTATGTGAAGAATTATAGCTAATTTCATAAAGGTGAGAAGGGGATATAGGAATTCCTCAAGTAGGAGAGAATTGGAGGAGTTCTCAAAAGGTGAGGATAGTGCAATAAACAAAGAGGAGCTATGAGTGCTCAAGCATTTATAGTGGAGGGAAATAGACAAACACCAATAGCCAAGGTGCGGTGAGGTGTCCAGGTAACAAGTGATGTGAGACTTGTTACATGGCTAGCTAGTAGCTTGGTATCGGCATGGAGGAGCTCATGGAGAAAGAGTAAAAAATGATGATTGTTGGTCATGATAAAAGTTCGAGTGCTAGACATATTAGAGGAGAGAAATATGCTAGGGAAAATGGCATGAGGAGGAGAATGAATCAAGAAGAGTTTTAACAAGAAATGGAAGAACTAAAGGATAGTTTCAACATACTATTACAATTTGTACAAGAGAGGGAAGAGTACCAGATATATATGTGGGACACAAGGAAAAAGGCTAGAGTACTTGTTAGATAGAATTATTTTAAGAAGAAATCCCCAAAATAAAAAGAGTTAGGGAAAATGAGGATGTGGCCTTTCATAAAAGCCTATATGGAAGGAGAAGAGCTTAGAACATCTGAACCTAAGGAAGGATAAATTCATTACTGTGAACCAGAACAAGGACCACTCCTTTAAGATAAGAAGAAGGGTGTTGGCCCCCGTTTTTTTATCAAATTTTACTTATTAAAATCTACCTAATCTCCATAATTTTGCACATTATATCATCAAAATACACCTTAGTTTGACCATATTATGCATACTCAGGTATATAAATTAATTTTTGCAATTTTTATATGTTTTTACAAAAATTGGATTTTATGTGCATTTTTGGACAAAATCAAAAATTCCCGTAATGACTTCGTTGATGTCATACTTGCAGGACACCTGGGGACGAGATGAGCACATTTCTAGAAATATCGGGAACTAATATTGAATGAAATCCTATTGGTTTGGTCAAACCAATCTTAAAGAGGCTCAGTCAAAGCTGGCCAAACAGGACCAGTCATTCAGGAAATCTCTAGGAAATAGGTAAAAATTAGTTATTTTTGGGATTTTTCCAAATTTTGTATAACTGAATGGGTGGATTCGACCAGGATAGATGGGATTAGGATAGATAGGGTTTTTAGAGAATTTTTAGTCAAGTTTGTTTATTATTTATCTATTTAAGCCAAGACTATTGAAAGCTTAAGCATGTAGAATCTATGTAATCTAATTTTGAGACTCTTTGAAGAGTGAAAGTTAATTGAAGAATCTGTTTCATTTCAATTTTCTGTTCATGCTTGGTTGATTTATTTAGGTTTTTTTAGCTAAGATTTCTTCAAGTGTGCAAGTCAATGGTGGAGGGCCCCTACACCAAGCTAAGCGCAGTTCTTGATTAAATTTTCATAGTTTTCATAAATTAGTTCTTGTTTCAAATGTATTTATATGTGTGATGATTGCTAAATGGATATTGGTTTAATTCTAATCTACATATGAAGGGAAACACAAGAATTTAAGTTAAATTCCCCTTCTATTGATCTTGAACTAAAACTGAATTTCGTTCTCCTTTTCTTATTTGAGGTTATTTTTTCATTTCCAGTTTGAAGCAAGAATTGTAAAGAAGGACAACCTGGTCCTCCTTAGTTAGGAGCCTTTTCTTTTACATCTTCTACATCATAAACCATTGTTAATTAGTGCTTTCGAATTTATCTTCATGGAAATAGTATTGTAGGGAAGGACAACTAGGTTCTCCTAAGTTAGGAGCCTCATCCCACATATTATTTAAGAGAATTAGAAATTACTTAACTAGAGTTTATATTTGTAATACACATTTCTTTTAATATTTCTAATTCATCTTCTAAAATTGACTACCATTGGAATCCATAGACTTTGGACATTCTCCTAAGTTCTACAAACCCGAATTGATAATAAAATACTTGTATTAATTTACTCAATAAATTGACCCAACAAAGGGACTCATATAAGATCTAAGTAACAAAAAGTTGATAAAATATGTTTGTGTTTATAGAACAAAATAAGGAAAAGTCTTTGATGATGATAATGATGAGAGGAAATTAATGGAGAGTATCATGGTTTATGTGAAAAGTTTCAAACAACAACAAGGCTTCTTGACATAAGAGGAGGATAAATAAATTTGTGTTTTTGAAGCCAATAAATTTTGTGTCCATGAAATTCTTGCAGGTAACAAGTCAAGACAAAAACTAAGGTTTTTCATAATGAAGAAAGATAAAATTAATTTGTCTCTAAGGGAGAAATACAAGTAGGATTCAACCACTGAAATGATGGGCACTAAAATTATGGTGCTAAAGGAGAATTCCATTCATAATGAACTTGCAAAGAAGGAAACTACAGACATTAAGGTAATGAATTTACCTTTGGAAAATAAAATATTGTTGAAGGGCTAAAAAAGTTAATTTGCATGTGGAGAATTTGGATAGGTTGTCCCAAAGAAGGAGAAAAGTGCCAAGATGGATGTATAGAAGAAAGAGTATGAAGAAGTAATTTTTTCTCTCAAAGTCCATCAAATTGAATCCTTCCATAGAGAAAAGGAAAATGTGCCTATAACCAAAATGATTTTGACCTATCAAGATGGTTGTGTGTCGAATGAGTGGAAACTCTCTAACATTGTTATAACCAAAAGAAAAGAACTAAATTATGGAGACAGAAGAAATAAGGAGAAGGGGCATCATTATTTACTATCACAATATGAAAGGGACTTACAATTCCTAAAAGATTGGTTGGATAATCCCAAGACTAAGGAATATTTCATGAGGAATGCAACCACGAAACTTGAAGAGGTTAAGGTTCCCAAGGTATCTAAATATTTTTATAATTTACATGGTGAAACGGTTTTGAAGAGTATAATTGAGGTTGAAGAAAAGGAGCATAAAGTGTTGCCAAAGGAAGATCAGGAAGGAGGATAAGTCTAGAGAAAGTTGTGAGATTTGATATTTGAAGAAAAGATACATGTGCAATTGAGGTAAAACCAAGGAGGAAGGGAAGAACAATTTGAAAGTATCTTGAATTGGGTTAAAAGTGTTGTGATCAAAAAAGCACATGGAGTCCTGAAAATAGACGTGTAATATTACATAGAACCAAGCATAAATATTGTAAAAGGTGAAATGATAATTCAGGGAGATGATAGTAAGGAACATGAATTCAATAGTGCATGGTTAATTCAAATTTTCACAAGACGTATATATCAAAGATATGTTTTTCGAAAGTCCCTTGAACTATAATATAGAAATTATAGTAGACCAAAAATGAGAAACATGTGGAGGAGAAAAACTCAGTAAGAGGTTAGGTGAATTATCAAGCAACGATGAACATGGCGAAGATTATGATGTTTTTCAAACACAAAATAAATGAGGTTTTAATCAAATAAATGTGGTTGGTTATGGAAGATCTCATCAGTAGAATAAGAAGGAAAGTAAAATTTGAAAGGCGACATCAACGATTTAGTAATGTAAACATGGTGGGAAATTACAATGCCATGTTTGGGACATTAGTGGATATGAAAAGTGACAGCACTAGACAAGGAGGTAAAATTTTTTTCCACATAGGGAGTTTGATGCAAGAGCATCACCCTCCATGAAGTTTATTTTGTCTAAAATCCAAGATGGTAGTGTATATTTCTAAAGGGGAGAGGAAACTCCCTCAAAAATGTAAATTATATTAATTGGAAATGGTAGGATTTTGAGGTAATTCCATGTGTGTGAGGTTGTTACAATACTTTAGGAAAGATGGTATTATCCCAATGGGAATATCTAATGATAACAACTATCTAGATATGGTGTGAGTTAGTTTTAGGAGTGTACATGTATCCATTTTCTCCGGGTCTATTAGAAGATATTTTGTCTGATGTAAATATCTCAAAAGTCTAGAAAATAGTACAAGAGGCAGAGTCAAGTAAAGAGAGTGGCCTAGACTCAAAGGGAGAAAGATATCAATAGAGAAAATTAGAGGTCTTAGATTGGAGTGCTCTGAAAGAGGATCCAAGAAATTTTATTGTAAATATTTAATGGTTAAATAATATGGTTTCAAATCCCTTTCTTGTACGTACAAGAAAATGACCTTTTTGTGTGTGATGAAATTGTTTATTGTGACTCTATTGGTTCATGGAATTTATCTCTCATTGGAATATAGAGTTTAAGGATCCAATTTTTTTTGAAGATGCTTTGGAATACATCTTGGTATTTAGTCATTAAATTGGCTATGCAAAAGTGAATGTGTATGTTTTCTTCTAGTGATAATCCCCGTATCCCAATCTAGTTTTGATTTGGGCTAGGATGGATAGGGGTAGTAGACAGAGAAGAGTTCATGTTCAATATGCCATAGAGGCCCCGAAGGTTCCTATTGGAGGTATACACAGTTTTTTACTTATGTTTATGAATCCTATGCACATACTATTTGAATATGAAAATATCCATATAATTGTTTGAAAAATTTCTTCGGTATGAGAAAAGTATGATTCACCAAGATTATTGCGAATTAGAGTGATAAATCACTCCTATGAAACATATCAATTCACTAAGAGGAGAAAGAAGTCAAGTTATAAGGTGGTGTTGTGTTTCAACCAACCAAAGTACATTGATTAAAGGGGGATTAACAATGGAAATCCACTATGGAGTTGAGAATAGAGATTTTCAAGGGCTAGGTGTTAGTCAATATTGGTGGTAATTGACCTGTGGATGGATAGGAGAGTGGGTTAGAGACCTTGACGTTTAGTAGATATGACCAATTCCTGACCCTGAACTTGAGGTGGGACCGATACAATCAGCTTTGCGCGTCAAAATTCTATTCATAAAAAAGAAGTTGGGCCTATTTCCAGACCCTTGATTGGATGTGGGACCCAACATCACTTGGTGGGGTTTTATCATAGTTTATTTAAACTCTTCTATGTTTCAAACCCATTGAAACGGTGAATGAGGTAAGATCTTCATTTATACAAAGAGGGTAATTTTTGAAACGTTAATTTCTTAATTCCTGTAACATAATGGAGTCAAATTGGAGGGGGTTAGAATAACTAATTCCACGACGCAAGTTCAAGTCCCAATTATTTGAGACATGGTCAAATTGAAAAGGTACCAAGAGTCTAGGAAGATTGATTTCAGTTTCAATCATGCATTAATATTGTATTTATCGAGGACAAATAAGGACTTTGTTTTAGAGATTGAAATAAACAAAGAACCCACTTTCGCAATGTCATAGTCTTCTAATGTTGCACAAGAAAAGAATACAGAAAATAAGATGATTAAACTTGCATAAAAAAATTATCAGAAATAAATTGTAGAAATGAATAAATGCATAAGGGACATTAATACAGAGGGGGCTTTAGCACCTAGGATTGTCCCTAACCCAACGAAGCTTAGATCCCTGAAGGAGAAACAATTTAAGAATGAAGGTGGTCTATCATTAATTAGAAAATTGCTTGTACACAAAAAATTTCAGAACTAAAACTCTTAAAGCTATCTTCTTACTTCCTCCCTTTTCATTGGGCTATTTGGGCCCTCTATTTAAAAATATGAGTGAGGGGTAACATCCTTGAAACGATAATTTCTTTCCCTCCAAAAGTCCTCAAGGAAACTATCATGTTCCTTGAGTAACCTCACAAATATAGGGAGAAGTATTTAGTGCTCCAAGCCAATCGAGTTTTATCTTCCTATAGTAGCAAGTAGGAACCATAAATCTCTCTCACTAGATATCCTCATGATATCTTCCATATATTCTCAATATTTTGCATGATATTCACATTAGGAACATATAGCATGATGAATTTGTTTAACCTTCTGATGAACTAATTTAATCTTAAAAAACATTATTGCGTGTAAAATCGAAGATGTAGTACAACCTTTATGTTCCTAGGAAAGGTTAGAAGGGCCTTCTTTTTTACTTGTTTGGGAGGCCCATACCATCCTCCTTCCAAAAATTTTTCTCTTCCCTTGAGTAAAATAATCTTCCTATATGCCTTGTTACTCCCTATAATCTTCATCTTGACTTTGATGCTCTTGTAGACCTAACAACAATGGTGGATTGAATTTGATTCCAATATATTTTACCTCAAGTATCTGAATCATACTCTTATAAAAATTGCTTTTAGCCATTGAAGCTTGCAACTTATTAGCATAATGGTACTCTCTAATATTCACGATCTAAGGTAGTGTTTTCCATCTCCTCTCGAAAGTTTATGAGAAATATTAACATAATATTGTGAAGGTATCCTCAAAGTGTACAATGGCCTCCAGTTACCCTTGTTTGTATACTTTTACCACTTTAGGATGGTCTACTAGGAGTGTATTCTTTGAAGCAAGGATAAAGTGAAGGATGTTCACTCCTGATCCACATTTATGGTTTCTCTCACTTCTTCAGCCCTAACTTCTTTGTGCCTTAGCCAAGAGGCTAGGGCCATAAGTTGTGCATCACCCAAGTATGGATTTGGGTCCCATATGGCCATTCATTGAAGCACAAGATGTTGAATGTAAAATTCCAAGACTTGGCCTTATCTTCAATGTTGAATTGAAGCTAAAAGTATATGAAGTCTTTAACATATTGTAGAGTGATAAATCCTCTCTATCCAAGCATTTTTATTTGAAACCAGAACCATTTTTCTTTTAGGAGCAAGAAATAATATTTTGGTGGTTTCTTGCAGCGTATTTCCTCTAAGGAAAGATGTTTCATGCTACACAAATTTATTTCTATTGTTGGAACCTGAGTTTCCTTTTCCTATAGAATTTTCTCTCTTTGTTGCAACTAGGCCCTTAACTGCCTGTTTTCCATTTCTAGGTGATCCCTTGTATTTTCTTCAACAAATATGAGGGGTTCCACCACCTCTCTCATCGTCTTCATTTCATATTCCATTTTACAACATAATAAACTCACTTGGACTATGTAATCCTCCTTCACGGATGATTTTTTACCTTTTCTTGCTCAATCTCAAGGAATAATTGTGGGGATATGCCACTCCGAACTACCACCATGGTTCTACAATCTACTCCTATAGTACAGTAGTCTACTCATGTTGTTGAGCACTTGGTTCTTCTAATTGTACTTGCAACTTCATCCTTTCATGAGGGGTTGGTATTGTTTCTTTTTGTACCATTATTTCTATTGATTCTTGGTAATTAAAATTTTTGGGATCCTCTTTTTTAGGGTTAGAATTTTATTCAATTGTTTTAGGATTATGAGAAGGACGTTGTGGTATACAATATATCATAATCTAGTGCTCTTTATTTTTCTAAAGTAAACAGGCAATTGAGTAGGTTTACATGCCTTTGGATTTGTTAGAGTGCTCAGTGTTTCCAATGTATCAACTATCTCTTTTTCTTCCTCCAAAATCTCTTCTCCTCATTTATATGCTATGGGGATTTATACTACCTATTTCTTCCTCCTTTTAGCTAGCCTCTTTTATTTTTCAATTTCTTCTTTAGGCTCTGTTGACTCTGCTTGAAGCTTTACTATATTTGTTTGGAATCGTACCTATGAACCTGCCAATTTCATTTTTTCCAAGTTCAAATCAGTCAACTCTATCCAAACCAAATTAGTCTTAGTGACATTTGTCTATAGCTCTAATAATTTGATCTCAACAAACTCTGCCTCTGTTTTAGCTTGGGCCTCTCAAAAGGCCTATCTATCCATTTGAGCAAAATAGGCCTAGCGAGCATGGTTTTGAATGTTTTACAATGCATCTATTACTATCATTCTAATTAAGCCATGGTGGGAAGTGTATTTTTGTTTTCCCTCTTTCTCTTTTATGTTGATGTCCTTTCGGGACTAGAGAAGAAAATGTGGGATGCTTAGCCTCTTATGAATGGGCAGGTTAGCTTGGAATGTTATTTGATACAAGGGCATAAATTGATAACCATAGACCATGCTTAATCTTCCTTCACAAAAAATATATTTAAGGATATGATATGACACTTCATCCCACGTGTGTGGTGGGTTTTGCCTCATGATTCCACTTTTTTATTCAATTAGTTTCTGATCGAGGAGGATAAATCCTCTTTTTGCACTCATGGCTTCATTTCTCTCCTCTTTACCCCCATTGAATTCCATTTGGAATAATAGTGACCGTACATGACTTCATGTTATACCTTTTCCATTAATGCCCAAGTTCAAATCATTTATTTTTCCATCGACTACGAGTGATACGACTTTTACTATCAACTCCTAGAAAATGGTTACCCTTACGAAAATTAATGTTAGATTCTAAATATTAAAGAAAATGAATTTCATATAAAATGAATATCTTTGTTTCTTGATATAACTGAAATATATTTTAATAATTATGCCGTAAGGCGTTTCTCTCTGAAATGAACTCCCCTAAATGTTTTTCTGTCCTAATCGTAGCCGTTAGATCTTTTGTTAGATGATTGAACAAAAATCAGCCGTTTGATTTAATAAATAAAAAATGTTTTAAAACCTTAAAAAAATGTTTCCCTTTCCACTTGACATCTGTGCGCAGGGAGAGTTAGTGGAGTTTATGGCTGTTTCAGTTTACGGTTTCATGGAGTTTATGGCTGTTTCGGCATTTGTCTCATGAATTGAAGGCCGACGTAAAGCGGATCACTTGAACGGCCACTTCAATTACTGCGAAGGTTTTGTCGGTTCGTACCACTCCGAGTAGAACCCTGAGGGCTTCGTCTGCAATTATCGGTGGTAAGCTGCAAAATTTGTAGCGCAGAATGCTTTGCAGGGGTTAAGGTTTAATAGTAAAACAACAGAAGATTCGAACGCAGATTTTCAAGCGTTTTGGAAAGCCGTCGAAGCGCGTTTCGGTCAGCTGGCTTCTCAGGATGGATTACGGCTTTCTTGCGCTGACTTTGGCCTTTGCATCGGTAAGGTTCTTGAGTCTTTGGATGTTGATTCCAATTTTAAACAGAATACCTCGGTTCGAATCTCCGCATTTGTGAAATGTTCTGTTTGTTTGGCAGGTATGATGGATTCAAATGAATTTGCACTGGAGCTCTTTGATGCTCTCGCTTGAAGATGAGGATGGCATGATGTGGAGTTCATTAACAAGGAGCAGCTTCGTGATTTCTGCCTGCAGATCTCCACTCAAAGCTTTGATTCTCGCCTGCAAATTTTCTTTGACATGTAAGATATTTCTGTCCTTTTTAGCAGCGTGGATGTAGATTCAGGAATTAAAGATATTTTGCTTCAGAGGCTAAAATTTGGACGATTCGTGCCGACCTTGCAAAATTTTCAACATTTTTTCAATTAAGGCTTTGACATTGTCACTGAGCTTGCAATTTTAAATGCTCTGGGCGAGAGTTCCTTACAACAACTTGCCACATATTGGATGCATATGCTTATCATTTTGGTTCACACTTTATCTAAGATCAAATCCATTATGGTTCATTTCTTATGGGTTAGGGTATCCCCTGATCACTTGGGATACTGTTGCAAAGTTGAAAGACCTTGGAGGCTGGAGGATATTGCATACAATGGATTTTGGCAGATCCCTTCTTACTAAATCATTGTGGCGAGCATTATTTGGACAAGGGATCTAGGCACAAATTATCTGAGTAAAATTTCACTTACACAGATTGATCCAACATTAGATTAAGCAACAAGAAATTGGAATAAAAACGGATTCATACATATGGAGGGGCTTTCAGAAAATTAAGAAGTGGTTCATGCATAGAGTTCAGTGATCATTTGGGAACGAGTATGCACTTACAATAGGGAGGGAAATGATTGTTGGTACATTGGATTCTATTTCTCTACCAGCTGAAAAAATAGAGGCATTACATCAACGAGGACTTCTAATGTTATACTAGGCCATCGCAGGGTGGAATGGCAATCATCCTATCTAGATATCAACATCTCAACTTGGTTTGCAGGGGCCACACTCACAAAAATGGGATATGTATGTTAAATCCCTCAAAGGAGTTGGATTATGTAGAAACATGAAAGGCGATTACCCAACTTGGAACTGTCCACTAAAGAAACCACAACTTGTGGTTGCAAAAAATTATCATCAGATCATGAGTGAAGCACGAGAATCCACATTGGTGGATTGGTCCCCGATGTTGTGGAGATTGAAGGCCCCACTCAAAATCATACTGTCCTGCTGGCTGGCTTGGAAGAATTGTATTCTGACTTGGGATAATCTATGTAGAAGATGCTTGCAGGGTCCGGGGAGGTGTTCTCTCTATGGTGAGGAGCTGGAAACGATTTCACATCTCTTCTTCCTCTCCAGGATTGCATCTGGAATATGGGAAACTATTTTTGCATATTTCAAATTTGGTAGCAAACTCGTCACCTCACTGGAACAGAGCCTTCGATGGGGGTTGGGCATGAGAGGAATATATTGTTATATCCCTCTATTTGTAATATGGGAAATATTGAAGGCTAGGAATCATCAAATCTTCATAGGGAAACAACTTAACGCTTATAGTATTAGTTCAAAGATCATTGCGTGGACGGAAGGGATTCACCCTCGAGAGAAGCATCACAAAGATATGATGGGAGGCATTTAAGCATGATGATCATGCCACCTATTGAATTTTTTTGATGGAGCAGCACAAAGGGGACATGCGATAGTGATGCTTGGATAAGAATCACTAAACACTCCCATTACCAAATGCACTGGTATGGTGGTTTAGGAACAAATACCAGAGTGGAACTCGTGGCATTATTGGCCCTGCCATGGTTTGCTATGGAAATACAAATACATAGCATCCATATATATGGGATTCCATGATTTTTATATAAGGCATTTTGGGTACTACATCATTTGATCCTACAAAGCTCAGGGGTTGGCGGGAGAGGGTGGATGCACTCATTCGGTATCTCACAAGCTTCAACATCCAGCACATCTACAGAAAGCAAAATATCACCACTAACAACTTATCTTAACAGTGGATGGAAGATATTGATGGCATCCTACACTACACATTTTTCTCTAATAGAGAACCCGTTGTGGAGGGATGCATTGCAATTCCTTAATATATCTGACTATATCTTGTTTTTTATACATGGTGGAGGCACATGTTGTAATTTTTGTTATTTTTTTGGAATATTCTTTATTTCTGTTCATGTTCATGTTCATGGGACAGCAAGATAATCAGATTTTAAACTATTGTACAACATGATTTTATGTAAGTTTCGGAACTATGTATGGTTATTTTTTCTCCAAAATGCAGGTAGATGACTCTGCTAAATATGTAACTGGTTCTATATTTAACACAAATCCAGTCGTGTTTTTCATCTGAAAAAAATAAATAAATCGGAGCGTGGATAAGCAAAACCCTTCGAACCGTCACAGCTATATTTATTCGGTTTACTGTCTCTATCATTATCAGAATCATTGACTCGTTGGATAATTTCTCTATTGCTTGTCCATCAAGATTCGAATCATTGACTCGTTGGATAATTTCTCTATTGCTTGTCCATCAAGATTCGAACACTGCGAATCTCTAGCAATGTAAGACATTTCCGTTACAAAAAAAATCATATAAAACCTCTAAAGTCAACGACTAAACCGCGAGTTCACAAAAAAATATGTAACCTATTTTGTAAACCTATTTTAAAAATAATCATGGCCTTCACAAGGCGTGATAATCCTTATTCATAAGGAGTCCGTCGCGGGCATATGACTACGTTTTGGTTTTTCTTTGGCATGACGCGAAGAATTGAATTCTGATATTTCAACCTTAAAGGATTCAGATTACATAACAAGCTGCATGACTGAGTTGCATGTTTATGAGGATTCGGTGGCGATCCTCTTGCGTGCGAATAATTCTTTTAATCTCCATTTCCGGTTGACTTGGGCAACTGTTTGCTTTGTTTTTGAAAACAAGGTGAAGTATTTTTGGTGATTCGTAATGCCTTTCTGAGTTCAATAATCTACTTAAATTCCTCTCAGATATCTCTATATATAGACTTCACACCATTGTGAATATTATTCAGTCTAATGCAAAAGACTAATAGACCAGATGTAAAAAAAGGTAAGCCCATCATTAACTTAATGTATGGTGTTTAATATTTACTAATTAACACCAAAATAGAACTTTATGAAAACCAAATGGAAACCTAATTTCGAGGCTTGTTTGCTTAATTGCGTAGGATAATTCTGCGTGTTTAATGTCACCCAAAGACTCAATGTTTTATAGCTCACGACAATCTGTTGTGATGGGTGGCTATACATTATGGGAGTGATGTGTGCAGTTGTAAAGTTTGCATGTCGTCTTTGGAAAGTACCGGAGGGGGTAAACCAGATGAGAATATCTATCACAGTCTACTACACAGTTCTGCATTTAAACGGTTTCAGCATTTTTAATTAACTAATAATTAACTTTTTATTTTTTCCGGTTTTGTTTTTATTTATTTTATATTTATTTAGCAGTAAAGGGTTTCCCTCTAAAATGAACTCCCCTAAATGTTTTTCTGTCCTAATCGTAGATGTTAGATCTTTTATTAAATGATTGAACAAAAATCAGCAGTTTGATTTAATAAATAAAAAATGTTTTAAAACCTTAAAAAAACTTTTCCCTTTCCACTTGACATCTGTGCGCCGGGAGAGTTCGTGGAGTTTATGGCTGTTTCAGTTTACGGTTTCATGGAGTTTATGGCTGTTTCGGCATTTGTCTCATGAATTGAAGGCCGACGTAAAGCGGATCACTCGAACGGCCACTTCAATGACTGCGAAGGTTTTGTTGGTTCGTAGCACTCCGAGTAGAACCCCGAGGGCTTCGTCTGCAATTATCGGTGGTAAGCTGCAAAATTTGTAGCGCAGAATGCTTTGCAGGGGTTAAGGTTTAATAGTAAAACAACAGAAGATTCGAACGCAGATTTTCAAGCGTTTTGGAAAGCCGTCGAAGCGCGTTTCCGTCAGCTGGCTTCTCAGGATGGATTACGGCTTTCTTGTGCTGACTTTGGCCTTTGCATCGGTACGGTTCTTGAGTCTTTGGATGTTGATTCCAATTTTACACAGAATACCTCGGTTCGAATCTCCGCATTTGTGAAATGTTCTGTTTGTTTGGCAGGTATGATGGATTCAAATGAATTTGCACTGGAGCTCTTTGATGCTCTCGCTTGAAGATGAGGATGGCATGATGTGGAGTTCATTAACAAGGAGCAGCTTCGTGATTTCTGCCTGCAGATCTCCACTCAAAGCTTTGATTCTCGCCTGAAAATTTTCTTTGACATGTAAGATATTTCTGTCCTTTTTAGCAGCGTGGATGTAGATTCAGGAATTAAAGATATTTTGCTTCAGAGGCTAAAATTTGGACGATTCGTGCCTATGCATTGCCTGGTTTGCTCCTGGATGCTCCATCAAAGATGGATTTAACCCATGATGACTGACTTCGAGTTTGCAATCTACCTTTCTTAGCCCCCCGTCTGCTCACGGAAAAATTACGGTATAAGTAATTTCAAGATGATAATGAAGAAATACTTGACATAGTTGAAATTGTATAATGTTCTACAAAGTGGATAATTCAATTCTTGGTTGGACTGAATAAAATTAACCATGACGGTTTCCTTGATTGGGATTGTTGTAAAAAAAAACATTTTTGCTCTGTGTTTTAATGGATGGTCTCAGATTGACTCATCATTTTTGGATAGGGACAAAGCATATATAATAAGCTTCACATTTAGCGATTATTATGGAAGAAATGTAAACACACAGTTTGAGACAAATAGATTCCAAAATATTAGTATCTTAAAAAAGAAAGCCATTTACATTTATGTTTTTTAAATAAGGTTTTTAAATATACTCTCTATCATTCATATTCCCATGTACTGCTATATTTTCTTTTTTGTAATGTGTGTTGTGTATATGTGTGGATGTTTATGTCATGTGTCTGTGAATCTGTGCTAACTGAGATTGTGAATCTATGATAACTGAGATTGAAAGAGAGAACTGAGAGCTTTGGCAGAGGAGAATATGGAGAATTGATGAGCAAACTTAAATTTACCAAAATCAATAGAGCACCTTAAGCACCTCGAACTGATTGTCCTCCATAAGATTAATCTTAAAACTTTGCTGGATGAATTTTGTCATTTGGTGTCGTTGAAACGATTGGAGTTAACAAGTTTCCCAAATCTAAAGTCACTGCTAGATTCCTTTAGGTACTTAATAAACTTGGATTACATTGATCTGTCTCACTCTTCTCATTTGCAAGTGCTTCCAAAGTCTTTCGGTAATTTAATAAACCTGAAATACATAGGTCTGTCTCACTCCCTATAGTTGCACATGCTTCCAGGTTCTTTTGATAATTTAATTCGTCTTAAATATCTTGATTTGAGTTGGTGCTATAATTTGACCGTTTCTAGCGAAACACTGGGAAACATCAGCACACTTGAATGGTTAGATGTTTCCTATTGTAAGAAAATTGAAATATTACCTCCGCAAATAGAATATCAAAAGTACCTAAAAAAATTAGATCTTAGGGCTACAAACATAAAATAATTTCCAAATGAAATTGGAGACTTGGGTGATTTAGAAGTTCTGGAAATAGGGAGCCCTTCACTCGACAGTCTACCACTTTCACTTGGTCACTTGAAGATCTTAAAGGAATTAAGGCTCGAGAATTGCAGTGAATTGAAACATTTGTCGGTGGCTATTCGACTGTTGACTTAGTTGACTGATTTGAGAGTATTGAATTGTCGGTTGCAAACAGTGAATAATTTAGAATCACCCAATGACAACTGAATGCCTCGGCTGCAAGTCTTAGAAGTTTATAGCACGAAATTATAAGAGGTATCATTTGCCACAGGTGTCTGCCCCATCCTTAAATATGTATCCCTCAGGTTTTGTAATCATCTGGTGGAGGTCGGAACATTGCCAAAGACTCTGATAAAACTGGATTTGACTAATTTCTCTAACTTGATGAAAATAGCAGGGCTTTCTAGTCTTCCAAAACTTCAAGTGTTGGACATTAGTTGGTGCAAAAATGTAGAGGAGCTGCCAGGTATTGAAATGTTGGTATCTTTGAAAGAGTTGCAGGCATATGATTGTGCAAAGCTGAAGAGCATACGGGGATTGGCCGAACTGACAAAGCTTCGGGTATTAAATGTTCATGGGTCTCTAGCGAAACACTGGGAAACATCAGCACACTTGAATGTTTAGATGTTTCCTATTGTAAGAACATTGAAATATTACCTCCGCAAATAGCATATCAAAAGTACCTAAAAAAATTAGATCTTAGGGGTACAAACATAAAAGAATTTCCAAATGAAATTGGAGACTTGGGCGATTTAGAAGTTCTGGAAATAGGGAGCCCTTCACTGGACAGTCTACCACTTTCACTTGGTCACTTGAAGATCTTACAAGAATTGAGGCTCGAGAATTGCAGTGAATTGAAACATTTGCCGGTGACTATTCGACTGTTGACTCAGTTGACTGAGTTGAGAGTATTGAATTGCGGGTTGCAAACATTGAATAATTTAGAATCTCCCAATGACAAATGCATGCCTCGGCTGCAAGTCTTAGAAGTTTATAACACGAAATAGTCAAAGGTATCATTTGCCACAGGTGCCTGCCCCATCCTTAAATATGTCTCCCTCAGGTTTTGTAATCATCTGGTGGAGGTCGGAACATTGCCAAAGACTCTGATAAAACTGGAATTGACTAATTTCTCTAACTTGAGGAAAATTGCAGCGATTTATGGTCTTCCAAAACTTCAAGTGCTGGACATTAGTCGGTGCAAAAATGTAGAGGAGCTGCCAAGTATTGAAACGTTGGTATCTTTGAAAGAGTTGCAAGCATATGATTGTGCGAAGCTAAAGAGCATACGGGGATTGGCCGAACTGACAAAGCTTCGAGTATTAAATGTTCATGGGTGCTCCAAGTTAGAAGGGTTGACAAGTATCCAACATGTATGTCGTTGGAGTACACTGATGCTAAGGGTTTTCCTAAGCAGTGGGCTGAGGTGGGATTACTAGAGTAGTTGCAGCAACAAGTGAAGGTGCTTGAAATGTGAAAAGCAAAGAAATAAACTTGAAATGCATGCATAATTGAAGTCTTAGCCAAAGGTTATATGTCAGGCAGAGTTTGTATTCCAAGATGTTAGATTGTTGAGGGAGGTTGTGTAGTTGCCTTTCGACAATCCAAATTAAAACATTATGGAGAAAGTGCAAGGTCTGCCTAGCATATAGCCTTGGTAGATTCTCTGATGAATGTTACCCATATAGCTCACGGCAGGACGCATATTTTCCTTACTGTTCTGTGTTTGAATGGATGGTCTCAGATTGACTCATCCTTTTTGGATAGGGACAAAGCATATATAATAAGCTTCACATTTAGTGATTATCATGGAAGAAATGTAAACACACAGTTTGAGACAAATAGATTCCAAAATATTAGTATCTTAAAAAAGAAAGCCATTTACATTTATGTTTTTTAACTAAGGTTTTTAAATATACTTTCTATCATTCATATTCCCATGTATTACCTACCCATGTACTGCTATATTTGCTTTTTTGTAATGCGTGTTGTGTATATGTGTGGATGTTTATGTCATGTGTCTGTGAATCTGTGCTAACTGAGATTGTGAATCTATGATAACTGAGATTGAAAGGGAGAGCAGAGAGCTTTGGCAGAGGAGAATATGGAGAAATGATGAGCCAACTTAAATTTACCAAAATCAATAGGGCACCTTAAGCACCTCGAACTGATTGTCCTCCATAAGATTAATCTTAAAACTTTGCTGGATGAATTTTTCATCTAGTGTCGTTGAAAAGATTGGAGTTAACAAGTTGCCCAAATCTAAAGCCACTACCAGATTCCTTTGGGTACTTAATAAACTTGGATTACATCAATCTGTCTCACTCTTCTCATTTGCAGGTGCTTCCAAAGTCTTTCGGTAATTTAATAAACCTGAAATACATAGGTTTGTCTCACTCCCTACAGTCACAGATGCTTCCAGGTTCTTTTGGTAATTTAATTCGTCTTAAATATCTTGATTTGAGTTGGTGCTATAATTTAACCGTCTCTAGCGAAACACTGGGAAACATCGGCACACTTGAATGTTTAGATGTTTCCTATTGTAAGAACATTGAAATATTACCTCCGCAAATAGCATATGAAAAGTACCTAAAAAAATTAGATCTTAGGGGTACAAACATAAAAGAATTTCCATATGAAATTGGAGACTTGGGCGATTTAGAAGTTCTGGAAATAGGGAGCCCTTCACTGGACAGTCTACCACTTTCACTTGGTCAGTTGAAGATCTTACAGGAATTGAGGCTCGAGAATTGCAATGAATTGAAACATTTGCCGGTGACTATTCGACTGTTGACTGAGTCGACTGAGTTGAGAGTATTGAATTTCCGGTTGCAAACATTGAATAATTTAGAATCTCCCATTGACAACTGCATGCCTCGGCTGCAAGTCTTAGAAGTTTATAACATGAAATTATCATAGGTATCATTTGCCACAGGTGTCTACCCCATCCTTAAATATGTCTCCCTTAGGTTTTGTAATCATCTGGTGGAGGTCGGAACATTGCCAAAGACTCTAATAAAACTAGAATTGACTAATTGCTCTAACTTGAGGAAAATAGTAGGGCTTTCTGGTCTTCCAAAACTTCAAGTGTTGGACATTAGTCGGTGCAAAAATGTAGAGGAGCTGCCACGTATTGAAACGTTGGTATCTTTGAAAGAGTTGCAGGCATATGATTGTGCGAAGCTGAAGAGCATACACGGATTGGCCAAACTGACAAAGCTTCGGGTATTAAATGTTCATGGGTCTCTAGCGAAACACTGGGAAACATCAACACACTTGAATGTTTAGATGTTTCCTATTGTAAGAACATTGAAATATTACCTCCGCAAATAGCATATCAAAAGTACCTAAAAAAATTAGATCTTAGGGGTACAAACATAAAAGAATTTCCAAATGAAATTGGAGACTTGGGTGATTTAGAAGTTCTGGAAATAGGGAGCGCTTCACTGGACAGTCTACCACTTTCACTTGGTCACTTGAAGATCTTACAGGAATTGAGGCTCGAGAATTGCAGTGAATTGAAACATTTGCCGGTGGCTATTTGACTGTTGACTCAGTTGAATGAGTTGAGAGTATTGAATTGCCGATTGCAAACATTGAATAATTTAGAATCTCCCAATGACAGCTGCATGCCTCGGCTGCAAGTCTTAGAAGTTTATAACATGAAATTATCAGAGGTATCATTTGACTAGGTGTCTGCCCCATCCTTAAATATGTCTCCCTCAGGTTTTGTAATCATCTGGTGGAGGTCGGAACATTGCCAAACACTCTGATAAAACTGGAATTGACTAATTGCTCTAACTTGAGGAACATAGCAGGGCTTTTTGGTCTTCCAAAACTTCAAGTGCTAGACATTAGTCGGTGCAAAAATGTAGAGGAGCTGCCAGGTATTGAAACATTGGTATCTTTGAAAGAGTTGCAGGCATATGATTGTGCGAAGTTAAAGAGCATACGGGGATTGGCTGAACTGAAAAAGCTTCGGGTATTAAATGTTCATGGGTTCTCCAAGTTAGAAGGGCTACTAGGTATCCAACATTGTATGTCGTTGGAGTACACTGATGCTAAGGGTTGTCTTAAGTAGTGGGCCGAGGCAGGATTACTAGAGCAGTTGCAGCAACAAGTGAAGGTGCTTGAAATGTGAAAAGCAAAGAAATAAATTTGAAATTAATGCATAATTGAAGTCTTAGCCAAAGGTTATATGTCAGGTAGAGTTTGTATTCTAAGATGTTAGATTGTTGAGGGAGGTTGTGTAGTTGCCTTTCGACAATCCAAATTAAAACATTATGGAGAAAGTGTAAGGTCTGCCTAGCATATAGCCTTGGTAGATTCTCTGATGAACGTTACCCATATAGTTCAAGACAGGACACATATTTGCTTGTTGTTCTGTGTTTGAATGGATGGTCTCTGATTGACTCATCCTTTTTGGATAGGGACAAAGCATATATAATAAGCTTCACATTTAGCGATTATTATGGAAGAAATGTAAACACATAGTTTGAGACAAATAGATTCCAAAATATTAGTATCTTAAAAAAGAAATCCATTTACATTTATGTTTTTTAAATAAGGTTTTTAAATATACTCGCTATCATTCATATTCCCATGTACTACCTACCCATGTACTGCTATATTTTCTTTTTTGTAATGTGTGTTGTGTATATGTTTGGATGTTTATGTCATGTGTCTGTGAATCTGTGATAACTGAGATTGTGAATCTATGATAACTGAGATTGAAAGAGAGAGCTGAGAGCTTTGGCAAAGGAGAATATGGAGAATTGATGAGCCAACTTAAATTTACCAAAATCAATAGGGCACCTTAAGCACCTCGAATTGATTGTCCTCCATAAGATTAATCTTAAAACTTTGCTGGATGAATTTTGTCATCTGTTGTCGTTGAAATGATTGGAGTTAACAAGTTGCCCAAATCTAAATTCTCTGCCAAATTCCTTTGGGTGCTTAATAAACTTGGATTACATCGATCTGTCTCACTCTTCTCATTTGCATGTGCTTCCAAAGCCTTTCGGTAATTTAATAAACCTGAAATACATAGGTCTGTCTCACTCCCTATAGTTGCAGATGCTTCTAGGTTCTTTTGGTAATTTAATTCGTCTTAAATATCTTGATTTGAGTTGGTGTTATAATTTAACCATCTCTAGCGAAACACTAGGGAACATCAGCACACTTGAATGTTTAGATGTTTCCTATTGTAAGAACATTGAAATATTACCTCCACAAATAGCATATCAAAAGTACCTAAAAAACTTAGATCTTAGGGGTACAAACATAAAAGAATTTCCAAATGAAATTGGAGACTTGGGCGATTTAGAAGTTCTGGAAATAGGGAGCCCTTCACTGGACAGTCTACCACTTTCACTTGGTCACTTGAGGATCTTACAGGAATTGGGGCTCGAGAAGTGCAATGAATTGAAACATTTTCCGGTGACTATTTGACTATTGACTTAGTTGACTGAGTTGAGAGTACTGAATTTCCAGTTGCAAGCATTGAATAATTTAGAATCTCCCAATGACAACTGCATGCCTCAACTGCAAGTCTTAGAAGTTTATAACACGAAATTATCAGAGGTATCATTTGCCACAGGTGTCAGCCCCATCCTTAAATATGTCTCCCTTAGGTTTTGTAATCATCTGGTGGAGGTTGGAACATTGCCAAAGACTCTGATAAAATTGGAATTGACTAATTACTCTAACTTGAGGAAAATAGCAGGGTTTTCTGGTCTTCCAAAACTTCAAGTGCTGGACATTAGTCAGTGCAAAAAATGTAGAGGAGCTTCCAGGTATTGAAACATTGGTATCTTTGAAAGAGTTACAGACATATGATTGTGCGAAGCTGAAGAGCATACGGGGATTGGTCGAACTGACAAAGCTTTGGGTATTAAATGTTCAATGGATGCTCCAAGTTAGAAGGGTTGCCAGGTATCCAACATTGTATGTCGTTGGAGTACATTGATGCTAAGGGTTGTCCTAAGCAGTGGGCCGAGGCGCGATTACTGGAGCAGTTGCAGCAACAAGTGAAGGTGCTTGAACTGTGAAAAGCAAAGAAATAAATTTGAAATGAATGCATAATTGAAGTCTTAGCCAAAGGTTATATGTTAGGCAGAGTTTGTATTCTAAGGTGTTAGATTGTTGAGGGAGGTTGTGTAGATGTTAGGTTTGTATTATAAACAATGACTAGAAAACTTCATTCACCTCTTTTTTATGCATGTCATGACGTGCGTGTCGTTTGGTATTGTGTTGTGATCCATGACTCGTATAATGTGCTAACCAGGGGTTTCTTTAGCATGATAAATGTGTGGCTAACACATACATTGCTTGCTATTTTGTTTTGACTATTTTACTTGGCCTCTGGAAGGAACTTGCAAAATAAGAATGGAGATCAAGATGGGAAGACCAACTCTACAATTTGAAGCAGAGAGCTAATGTTAGAGATGCGGGTCAAGCATCATCTTGGGGTGCCAGGATGCGCCAACAGAACTATTCGACTTCCAATTGATCAATTTGCTAGCTTTTCTAGATGTACTTATCATACAGTGGACAAAGTGAAGAGAGGCTCTGTAACCAGGAGAAGCTGCATCAGCTTCAGACCTTTTTTGTTGTGGCCTGCCCTATTTATACTTTCCCTGTTGCACTATATGCTTGTAGAAATGCAAGTTAATAACTGAGAATACTTTGAAATTCGTTTCAAAGTACAAGTTTAATGAATGTCATGTTCTAAAGCTTATTGTGTCCATTCTATTTAGAGATATCTGAGGCTAAGGATGTGTTGACACTTTAGCCTTTACCTAAAGGCTTATCATCCAAAGATCATATTGTGTCTACACTTTCTTTGTATCATAAATATGCGGTTTCACTAAGATCAATAATTTTCATAGTGGAGCAATGCCAACGGCTTTGGGCCTTTATAACCTGAATTTTAGTAATTACCTTTGCTGATTTGATATGTCGGGTCTTAGGCCATCCAAACCAACTTACAATTTTAGTTATAACTTTACAATTTTCCTTAGAATGTAAATGAATGGAATGTCAATTAAAGCAGGAGGCTTACGGGACTATACTAAAGTTTTCTTGGTTGCTTCCTTAAAGACTATATGTTATATAAGAATAAAAAATTGACAGAATGAGTTCAACCAGACCAGGAGGCTTGCAGTCCTGCATTGAACTTTTATGCTTGCACCATTCATAGACAAAATATGTCATATAAGCATCACAAATTGATAGAATGAACTACTGGTAATGGAGTTGAATTAGACATGCGGGTTACATTTGTTGCTTTACTTACACAATGACTCATAATTCAACATGACGTGAAATGCAAAATAATACCTAATAAATGTGTATTCTCCATGATGAAGTAGCTAATTTATAGATAAAAACTAACACTTCAAAACTATTTTATAGTTTTTTGGAAGCATCATGAAATTGACATTGAAACAGTGAGAAAACATCATCAAGAATGCACAATTTAGGGCCCATGAACTTGAAAGCTTGTAGGTGATTCTGTCAGATTGAGAAAGCTTGTATTGGAAACTCGATTTAAAATGTTACCAAATTCCATTCCTAGGTCTCGAAGCTCGCAAGTTCTCTATTCTTCGTGATGGAGTAGCAATAATCTCTGTTCTTCATGATGGAGTAGCTATTTTATAGATAGAAATTAAAACTTATAAAATTGTTTTGTAATTTTTTTTGGAAGCATCATGAAATTGACATTGAAATAGTGAGAAAACATTATCAAGAATGCAAAAATTTAGGGGCCATGAACTTGAAAGCTTGTGGGTGATTCCCATTGGTTTGTATTGGAAACTACATTTAAAAATGTTACCAAATTCCATTCCTGGGTCTTGAAGCTCCCAAGTTCTATGCTGTAGTTTTTAAGGACATTTAATATCCTCATGGTTTATATCGAAAGAGGTCACAATTTTGTCTGGACGGAAAATTCCGAAATTTGACTGTGGGAGTGTTTAAATTGTTTTTGGATGGTAGAAATGGATTTAGCATCCATCATGAATGCCTGGGTGCCCAAAATACTGAAGCTTGACCCTTGTAATTGACATTTTCAAAAAAATTAGTTGGATTTTTTCAAAATCATGCTGTAATTTCTATCATTTTTTGTGCAAAATTAAGGCACTCAAAATTCTAAAACTTGACAACTATAATCCACTTTTTGAAAAAAATTAGCTAATTTTTTTCAAAATCATGCTGGAATTTTTATTATTATCATGATGGCTCCAACAATTTCTCATGCATTTTCAAATATGGAATGAGGACCATGATGAATGTCGTATCATTTCTTTCACCTCTTCCATTACAATATAATAGTATTTTCTAATAACACCATAAATAGGTGGCATATGGAAAGATTACATCTCGGAGATTTAAAAAAAAAAAAAAAAAAAAAAAAAAAAAAAAAAAACAACAACAACGACAACAAATTTAAAATAAATCCATTTTACGAATACACATAACTAACTATTGCAATTGTAACTCATTATCATCCACCCTTGCTTTCAACAATGTCCATTCACATGTCCCTATCCTTCCCCACTCTATGCATGTCTCTATTCTTCCCCACTCTATGCTATTCTTCACCACTATGCCTTACGGCGTTTCCTTTGCAACATAAGATGCAAATACTAGTTAGACTTATTTTTTAAATAATATCCTAAGATAATTAATAATTGACTTTTTTTTATATTAAATCCTAAAATATTTATAAAATCTAGGATTCTATTATATTTAATAAATGATATTCTATGTGATTTACGCTGAAGAATCTCTCATAAATTGATATGGATCACAGAAGCCTCAATTCCACAACTTTTAAAATACTAAAATCTTATTTAGTTGTGTCGATATGATATTAAAGATAATACATATACATCATGATACCAAAATACCATATTGTTGGGAAAAAATGAGATTAAAGGAAAGAATGGCATTGCTCATGCATGTGAAGGAATGAACAGCTATCCAAATGATTTTTTTGTTTGTTTATGTCCCTCGTGGTATTTTCTTTTGCATCTTCTACGATGCCTAATTTTTTAGACTACTTTTTTATTTTTCGATATGCTCCTTTTGTTGGAATTGATGTCAATAGTTAGTTAGCACTATTTTTATTATGATGATTTCATCCTAGTTTATATCTCCCTCTTTGTGTTTTGTAGAAGAGTTTTAGGAGGATGCAGTTGGTCCTAGAAAGGTGGAATATTATGATGATGTCTTGATTATTGTAGATGAATTTGAACATGTTTGTGGGCTTTGACATGATGATTAGTAGAACAATTTTGGAGTGTTTTAGAAAATTAAAAGAGGTGTTATTGAGACTTTCCAAGCCTTGGAGAAGTCCTACATGCGTTGAATAATGTGTGTGAAATGTTGGAAGTAGTTTAACTGAGGTTTGACTAACTTCTGGGTTAAAAAATAGGGTAACTCGGGTCATGGTGGAGAAACCTACATTAAAACTCAGGTCATGGTGTTAAATCCTCTGTTATAACTCATTTCGCAAATGGAAAACCTGTGTTACCCATTCTAGGGTGAATTTCCCAGATTCCGGGCATACTCAGTCAATATCAGGAGTATATACTTTAGTTTTTACCTTTGGTAATTGGTCAAAAAGTTTGTGGAAGTTATCGAAGATGGTTAATGTTGATAAGATATCCCACTCAATGAAGACCATGGAGGATAACGTAAAGGAGAATAAATACCGAAATATCGGACCAATCAAAAGCATGTTAATAGAGACAATTAGGTCTTCATTACTTTGAATGTAATTATTATTTTAATCATTCTAGAAAATTACAGCGAATTCCTATTTGGTGGTCACTAGCATTATTGTTCAAAGTGTTAGTGTGTCCTAGCTATTGGTTTCTAGCTAAAATATGTAAAATATTTTATTATATAATAATAAGAGAATGATAAGAAACAAAGCAATAAAGGGTGGTTTTCTTCCCTTGGGCTTTCCACTAGAAAACGTTGGTCTCTCATGTGTTGAGTGTTTTATAGTTTTTTGTTTATGTTTCATTCTCTGATCTCTCCTATTCTTTTCAGATTGTAAATGGTTAAAAAATTAGTCAATTGGAATTTTTTTTATAAATGTCATTTCTATTGATTCAACCTCTACTCTCAGTAATGATCTACATTTCCAACAAGCGGTATCATAGTGGGTTTTCTTCTGTCAATATTAACAACTTGACGGTAGATCATGGACCATGGCTAAGAACAAGAAGCATATGTCATATAAGAATAAGAGCAACAAACAAGTTAGAAAATTTTCAAATTTAGAAGAGCTAGACCCTCTTCTTGTTGGTCGAGAATGGTAAAAAATTACAAGGTTCTTCCTGCACATGTAGTGACAATGATACTCTTGAGATTGATAAGCTATAAGATAATATTCCATCAATTGAGATCAACGTTTTGGATAAAAGTGGTGGTAATCCTTTTGTATAAGGAATCAGTGGCAATGGTGGAGTGAAGGAGAGACCAATCAAACATTAAACACAGCTTATCACAACATTGGTTATATTACAAATTCTCTCACTTCAAAATAGAGACCAACGAAAGTTACTGCAATTTTTTTATGAAAAGGAATGTCCTTACAAAGATGAAATTAGCATAATGAAAAATCAGCTGAAAGAAGGAAGGAAAAATTAAGAAGTAATGAGGAAGTAGTATAAGGAAAAGGAATATCAATGTCAAATACTGGAAGATAAAGTAGCTTCATTGAGACATGAACTAGGGAAGAAAACCTACTAGCTACAATAGCCAAGGAGAAATGAAGATGAAATGAGAAATCCAATAAAAGAGAAATGTGAAGCATTAAAATATTAAGAAAACTCTACAAGAGAAGAATTAGAAACTACCAGATCTAGTGCTCTAATAATTACAAGAAAATCAAGAAATATTGGAGCAACTAGTAGAAATGTGAAAAATGATAGTCATTGGAAAAACCAACATCCAAGAAAGGAGAAAAATAACGAGCCAAGAAAGATACATTCACAAAGCAAATCTACTTCTCTCACAATGAGAAATGTCAAGTGTTTAAGATGCAAAATTTTTGGACATATAGCAACAAATTGCAGAAGTAAAGAAATCAAGTCCTCTCAACAAAAGGAGTAGCCAAGGGAAAAACAACCTCAAGAAAGCATGAAAGGAGGATTTCCATCATCATGAAGATCATTAATAGTTAGGTGTAATAGTCCTTTTTATGACTACTATTTCTCATGCAATGACTTTGGCCATAGGTAAATTGATTGTAAGGTGTATGCAATGAATAGGAAAGTCGTCAACAAAATATATTGGCCTATTCCTTTATTTCTTGGTCAAATAAAGTGTTATATGTGTAACGAAATTGGCCATAAGGAAAAAGATTTCAGCTTTCCCATGTGTTACCGACGATCCAGTATAAAGGAGAAATTCATGCAAGGCCAACCACAAAAGAAGAAACAAGGTGATGTGCATGTCAAAAATCAGCTAATCAAAGTATGGTGTAGAAAGGAGAAACAAAAGACTCCCACCAAAAATTGAGGCCTACATGGTCTTAGGGGGAGCGTATGGCCACATATTGAGTTTCTTGTAAACCATAGGAGTTGTATCCATATTGGAGAGATTTTTGTTTTATTTTCTTATCTACTACTAGTGATGTGTTTTCTCCTTGTTGATTTATTACTCACAACTAGAGTTGATGCTACAAGAATATGAAGCTTGTATATTGTTAATCCTCATTGATGATTGGTTCACTGATAAGGAAGATGTATATGTTGATTCTTTTATGTCATTTTATTCACGTTGATTGTTTTATATCATTATGTTGCAGATGTATATGCGGCGTTTGGAGGTTGCTAATGTTTTTATCATGATTTTTTTGCAGAGAGTTTCCTACAAAATGACTTCATTGATATCACATATATATGTTCTTGGGATCATTTCTCATGGTTTACTTTCTTAGCTTAGCCACACTATGTGTTATAATTCTATTTTTATTTATACATAGAGCACATATCATTGCTCATGGATGCCATGTATTGACCACATAGCATTGTATAGACCATGCGTAAAGGAGAGAAAAAATGTATGGAATTGAATAAGCGATGTATGTTTATTGTCTCATATTTTTTTACATTATTCATGGAGAGACCCATGTTGTCTAGCATTATATTGTAAACATTGTCAAATTCACTATGTATGGGCTATTGGGTGTCAAAGTCATGTCATTTCTTGTATATCATTGGTATAGCTCTGTTATGTTGGGTGAATAATGTAAGCTTGGTCCCAGAGAGTCATTCGCTTATGATAGACATTCTTTTTGGATATTCATATGTCATTCGTGATTATTACAACCATGTATTTTCTCTGTGCAGCCTTCTAATTCTATTTTACTTCATTGTATATCATTGCTCAATGTGAATTGGAGTCTTAGTCCATCAGGAGTAGTCTCTTTCATTTGACAAGGAAGCTTATTATAAATGAGTAGAAGCTTCCATACATCATCAAATAAATTATGATTGCAGCCCCATTACATGCTTACAAGGAGCATGGTCAGCATTAGAGGATGCATGGTATTGGCGAGAGGCATGGGTGGTAGTTGGTTTCATTGTTTCACATGCTTGGCTTTTAGGGGAGACACTAATTCTTATCAAAGGATAATTTTATATCAAACTTGTAGTCAGCATTGTGTTGATAAAGATACGGGGATTAATTCCCTCAACCCTCACATTTTTGGCACCTTCAGTGTTGGTATTACCCTTTTTGATTTATTTCAAAGCAGGTGAGAGGATTGAGAGAGTTTAGAGATCAGCTTCAGAGGTAGGATCAATTTATGGAGACAAGGTTGAGGTTGACATCAATTCTAAAGTGGGAAAAATTTTCCATTGTAGAGTTTGCATTGATGTCAATAGGAACTTAGAAATATTTTTTCTTATGATGATGTTAGCCTAGATTGCATCTCACTCTTTGTCAATTGTAAAAAAGTTACAAGAGGATGCAGTGGTTCCTCGAAAGTTGGAGTCTTATGATTATGTCTTGATGCTTTCTGAGGAAGTTGAACAAGTTTGAAGGCCTTGACAGGATTCTCATTTCAACAAGTTTGGAGGATTTGACATGATGATCAAAGGTATTATTGAGACATGTCAAGGCTTGGACAAGTACTGTAGGGATTGAAGTAGGTGTGTTATAAGTTGGAAGCAACATGACTAAGGTTTGACCGAGTTTAGGGCTAAAAAATAGGGTAACTTGGATCACAATGGAGAAATAATTGTTATAAATTACTTCCCAAATGAATAACTTGTGGTAACCCTTCTAGACTGAATTTCCCATATTCTATGTGCACCGACTCAATTCGAGGAGCAAATACTTTGTTTGTTACACTTGGTAATTGGTCGAAATGTATGAGAAATTTATTTAGGAAATGGTTAAAATTGATAAGATATTTTATTCAATGAATATCATGGAGGATCATATCAGGGAGGAGAAATTTCAAAATTTGATACCAATCAAGTGCATGTGAATATGGATGCTTATCTCTCCATTACTCTATTTATAATGATTGGTTTAACCATTCTAGAAAATTATATATTGGAGATTTCTTTGAGGAGTGGAGGTTATTTTCATTGTTGGTTGAGTGAGTTTGGGTGAAGAGAATATTGTGCAAGCTCTAAGGCACATTACATAAAAATTTTGAAGCACTTTACAAAAGCTGTAGAAGGTAGGAAAAATGTGTTTCATCCAACATCTTCTCAAGGGAGTGAGGATTTGAGCTAAGGAGTGTTTGAAGATAATTTAATTTATGGTTTCATCTAGCGTATTCATAAGAATATTGGTTGTATGTAGTGTTTGGCTTTTCGATAGATTTTATATATAGAGAGGGATGACATGTTTTTGTTGAGTTGTGAATTTCTTCATTGAGTCATTTTTGAACATGAATGAAATCATGTCTCTGAGAGTTTTAAGAGGTTGTGGGATCCATTCAGTAGCATATGAACAAGAATGATCTATATTTAAACAGGAACACAACAAATTACAAATATAACCATAAATACAAATATGCAACGGAAATAATACTTCATTTCATTAATGTAAAATACAGAAATATGCTTTCAAACAGAAATGAAAATAAACCAACTAGGGAGATGGTAGCTTATCTTTGGGAAGAGATGTGGCAGCTACATGCCTCTAAAATGTGTTACAATGAGGTTCGAAGGCCTATTTATTGTTGAGAAACAATTGAAAACCCTTAACATCCAAAAACCTAACCCTAGAAGATCAAAACGACAAACTATGGGCCCCGTTTTGGGTAAATTGGTACATCAACTTCCTGGGGTCGTAACTTTGGCACCCGATCTCCGTTTGACACGTAAAATAGCTTGTTAGAAAGATCTATCCAAGAAATATGACTTTGGGAAGAGAAACATTAGTACATGGACTAACGTTGTTCTCATATTCCCTAAAAAACGTCGTTTAGGGCCTCAAAATGGCTCTGGAAGTTCAGGACCCGAAAAACTGCTAAAAATAGTAAATTGTGCTACAATTAAGGAAACTGAAAAACTAAAAGAGTCAATTGTGGGGGTCCAAATGGGATAGGTGGGCGGCCACCAACATCCACCTGAATCATTCGTCCCCCCCTTAGGAAGAAATGGTCCCCATTGCGTTGAGTTCCTCCATCTGCTGAACTTGGTCCCTAGTGAGTTGTTCTTCAATCTCTGATGTGTCCAATAATGGTGGAAAGCATGGTTGAGGACAGTACACACTGAACACTTGGTGCAGACGAAGGAATGGAGGAATTTTGTTCTCCAAAGCATTGTTTCCCACAGCCTTGGTAATGTTGTAAGGACCATGTTAGAGTGGTCTGAGATTTTGATGGGCTCTTGCAAGGCGTTATTTCTGCATATGTAACCAAACTTTGTCACCCACCTGAAACTTGTGTGGTAGCCTTGTGGGTGAGGAGAAGTTGTTCCTGTGTTCTTTCATGACCGTATCCCTCTGCTGCTACTGCTGTGTGGAGGAACCCTTTGTGAGGGTCATGGATGTGGCAACGATCTTCCCCTTACTTTGGGAGTGAACCAGACAGAAAATAAACTTCCTAATTTGTGAGATGAGCTTGGTTCCTTTCTTAGCAATGATCAAAGAGGTGGTGGTAGGTGGGGCTACCTCCGGTATCCTGTATAATGAATTATCCAAAGAAATAATTACAGCACGAGGCCTTAACTCATGCACAACATGTCGCCTCCACAAGTATGGCTAGCCTAATAATACATCACAAACATATAGAGGTGCAACATCACACAATACCTCATCTTTGAATGGATTGATGTTCTAGGGAAGGTAACATTGGTGGCAGACTCAGAGATCTCGTCCTTCATGAAGCCACCAGATATTGTACGTCTGTGGGTGTGTTGTAGTCGGTAGGCCCAACTGCTTCACGACCTCTGCTGAAATGAGGTTCTTCTAGCACCCACTATCAATAATGCATTGCAGCGGTGAACCCTTCACCCACATTTGGGAGTGGAAAATATGCTGCCCCTCCTCTGGGTATTCGAGCTCATTCTTTTGGATCCTGGCAGTGGCAAGAGTGATGTCGAGCTTTGCATCAATGATCTGCTTCCCTTTGCCACCCCCCTTGTCAGTTTTGACTCAGGATTGGAACATGCATATGATTCGGAAGCCTTCAGCTCAGCCACCAGCGACTGCTTGGTCCGACACTCACTTTCGTTGTGAGTGAGGCTCTTATGGAACTCACACCAATTTCTTGTGTCCTTGTTTGACTTCGTAGTGTTGTTCTTTTCTTGTGGCTTCGACGGTTGTCTTGGGTCACCCTGCCTTGGCTTTGTCCTTTGGTCTTCGGATCTGTAGATCCAAAGTCTTTCCTCTTCTATTTAAACTTCTACTCGATTTTGACAGCATATCAGTACACTATGTCGAGCGAGGAAATGTTCAGGAACTCCATCTCTTCCTGGATGTACCTATGTAGGCAGCTGCAGTATTTGAGTACCAAATGTAGCTCAGAATCCCTGATACCCAACTGTGTGCGAAGGGTATGAAAAATGTTTCTAAACTCCAGCACATCTTGGTCCCTTCCCTGCCACAGCATGGTCCACTTTATTTATTTGTCCTTGTAGCTTTTGATAGGGTAGTACTACTCCTTGATGGCATCTCAGAAGGAATCCCAAGTTGGTGCAGTTGAAAATAGTGAGTGTCACACGGAATAAGTCGATCTTGCGGACAAAATAGACCTTCCTAGAATCTAAACAAGACCTAATGACAAGCAAACCATCACACACTATCTTTCTCTAAATATGCTTTTATAAACAAAGGCAAACAAGTGTTTAGGCCTACCTTAGGTCCAATGCAAGTTTGTGGAAGCCTCGCTCCTTCGGTCCAAATGAGCTCCCTTGTCGCAAATCTGCAAACACAAACAAGCAAACAAATTAAATAGCACCTGAAAAGCCAATATCATAAAACATATTTAACATGAAAGTCAAGGAATTCATGAAACAAATGACATGAGACATTTTGTTGATAAAAATGAGTCTGATTGTATTAATTCAAATCAAGGAGAACTTTACAACCTATGCCTTAACGCTGTACAAGCTCCTCCCAGGGTCCAGCAAGAAGTCTCCTCTACTTTGACAAGTTTCACTCTCTTCCCAATGAAGCCAAAAAGGTATGTGATCTCTCCTCTTAAGCTCAACTAGGAAGTCTTAATTTCTCCAGCATTTACCCTTAAAAATGTTCAGCTTCTAACCTCTCCAGCAACCAACCCAATGGCTGAATTTATAGTGCAATGGAGGGAAGTTACTAGGTCCTCCTTCAAAGGGATAGCTCCTCTCATCAAGGGATTAGCTCCTTCTCTTTTGGGATGCATGAACCACCTAAGAGCGGCCAATCCATGTCAAAATTCCTTCTAGAATCATCTAGAATTAACCCAAAGTGAGTTTTTTAGAATAAACTTGCGCCTTTTTGACTTTCACAGGGGTTCGCACCCACACCTTTAGGGACAGAGCGGGTAGGTCTGTATTTTTTGTAAACAGAAGGTGTGGGACCATAGGTAACAGTGAGAGAAAGTGCGGAACCAGAGTTTTACTGATTCTCAATGTCTTTTTCACAATTTCAAAGCTTGACTTGAAGAGCTGAGGTCTAAGACTTGCTTAAGAGGATAGTACAAGTGATGATAGACCCATACTGACTGCAAATAATCATGGTGATGATATTACTGTGTAACAGATTTCCCCCTAAAATGCGAAGTCTGTATTAGATGAGGATTTCATTTATCATTTAGGAAGAGTGAAGTACTTTATCATTTCGAGGATCATCTTGTGGAGAGCCCGGTTGGAATCTGTAAAAACATTCAATGCAAGATATATATATGAGATCATATCATTGCTGAGGTAGGCATTCCCATACTCAGATCAAAACTGACTTAGAAAATTAACTACTGCTCCGATACAGGAATGATCTTGTAATACATCAGAAGTGTAGACTCATGTGGACACAGTATGGATGTAGCCATCTGTTTATGAATAGTCCATTATATAATGAATACAAAATTCCTCGCAGCCTGGATTGTGGAAACTAGATCCAGGGTCTTCATTTCTACTTCCTGAAATAGTACGATTCTATCCATGCGAATGAATGTGTTGAAGTCAAACATGGTAGAAACCACTTGATTACCAGTCGATGATGTAAACTATTAACAAGTGTGAGAGAAACCACTAGTGATGTCAATGGCTCTCAAAGTACCCAGTGCAATCCATGAGATGTGAATAAATGTGTTGATGTCGAACACGTCACAGAATCCTTTGATCAAAGGTCAATGATGCAACCTGTCGTCAAAGGCGAGAAACTTGCCATTGAGGCATGCAGATCCTGAGGTACTGACGATTTCTAGATCATATTTCTAGATAATGAGCTGAAGTCGATAGAAAGCGATCCGTCGCAGGCAAGCCCAAAACACGAAATCATAGATCAAGTTGAAGAAATTTAGTTGCAAGGATTGACTCAGAGATGGTCAAGATGGATGATAGATATTTTGCAGATGAATGGCTTATTGGCAGTGACCTCTTGAACACATAACGACACAACAGATGGCTTGGTGACAATTGACCCAAAGTTAATACCCAGAAACCGGCTGAAGACTTTCAATGTGGTTTGATCAACTGTTAGGCAAAGGATTTCCCAACCCAGGTGAATAAAAGTGTCGTGTTCAAGAGTGGTTACAAAGTATGACAAACAGGCTCATTTTTCTTTCTTTTCCCCCACCATTTCTGGCAACTACCTCTTTATTTTTGACAAGCTTGAGGAGGATAACATTTGCTTGATTATAAGCTCATCCTTCGGATGAGTCCAACTTAGTTTAAATTCGAACCCTAAGAAGGAGTGGTTCGTTCCTGTTTGTAATTGAACAGGTCCTTTACTGTGAAATTTTAACGAGTCCAGTATAGGAGAAACTCAGTGTTTTTCAATTTTAGAGAGTCTAAAAAAACTTAAGAAGACTCCAGGGTTGATCTTTCTCGTAAATTTGTGTCTCCCAAGCCCGAAAAATTATAAAATAATACTTGAGAGAACCGCTTGATCTTTACGACCAAGGAGTACTTTTCGTAATTAGTGCCCCTGATCCGAAAAAGTAAAAAAGCGATCAACAACACGTCGTTTTATAACCAATATCGAATTTGAAATGACAAAAATCCGGCAATCTTTTCATGTTTTTACAGTCAGAAAAGAGCTGTAAGTGGACCGTCTTTTAGTTTTGTTTTAACGAGTTTAAAAGAAAAAGTCGGCAATCTTTTCATTTTTTAGGAGTCAGAAAAGATCTTAAAGGTGACTCTAAATGTTTTTTCATCAAAAATGATAGATTTCGCCTGAATAATCCGTTATCCTGAACAAAACGCAAACATTACTCATACCTATTTGAAATGGATAAAAAAGTTGCAAAAATACCTTTTCAGAGTGAAACATAAACAAATTTGCAATTTATTTACTCAAAAAACTTATAAAAAGGGCTTTAGTCAATTTATTTTTACCATTTGAGATTTGGGTGAGAAAATAGTGCTTTTGTCCAGAAACTTCCCGTGAAGATTGCGGAAAATCCAACTATCGAAATCGAACGTTGTCTTCTCCAGGTAATCCACATCATCCTACTCGTCATTTTTAACCGTTTCGTTTCTTGTTTTAGGCTTTCATTTCATTTTTTGGAGGATTTTTAGGCTTAAAACCCGTGCGCGGGGGCCCGCAGGCGTAACACTGCGAGCCCGCGAACCCCGATTTTTTCTTAATGGGGAAAAAGTCAGGGGTCCGCACCTTCCATGTAGGCAAGGTGCGGACCCACACACTGTGTCTAACCCAGAGGGTGCAGTCCCCGCCGCAAGGGTTTTTAACCCAAAAATTCTCAAATTTGACCCAAACAAATTGATTTCTAGCATTCTAATTTATCTTTTTACTTGATGCAGAGAGTACATCATGCTAGATTGGCGTGAACGAGAGAATGAGGACGTGGATCTTGCCGCGTTGAATCACCAACCTTCGATCGATGCATTGAAGGCCTGCGACTTGTACAAATTATGGGCCATACCTGGCATGAGGGCCCAGGTGGATTTCTTACAGTGGTTGGTTGACAGATGGAGCATACATAACCACTGCTTCTTCATTGGTGGCCACCAGCTCGAAATCGAGCCGGCAGACATATATTTCTTGACTGGTTTGCCTAAGAGAGGCGAAGACTTGACTCTATTCGAGGCTAGGCCAGGTGGCCAGTCTGTCGATAGACACCGGCTAGAGTTCTGCAACAGCCAGGCTAGAGACAAAGGGATAGACATAAAATCAATATCCCTTCCTAAAATCATGGTGATCGCATTTACTGTCACCAGACTTTGCGGGAGTGTCGCATTACATATTGCCACCGGATCCCAGATGCGTATGGAAGTTGACTGCTTTCGAGGCACCATCTTCAACTGGTGCGATGCTGTGTTGGCCAATTTGAAAGGCCAACTGACCAGAGCCAAGAACGGACAACTAAAGACCTTTGGTTATGGGGCTTTGGTTGTGAGCTTTGGTTTGCAGAGGGTTCCTATGTTGATCCCGCAGCACGTTACTGTTGGCGCTGGGCTTCCTCGAGAGCCCAAACTGATGCGATGGGTCGCAGTTATGGCCCGTCATCCGGACGAGGGGACAAAGGTTGTTCGATTCAAACTTGAGTATTTCCAATGGTCGGAAAACCAGGTTTTTTCTATTCAGGACTTCCCTTACGCTGGGGTAGATTTTTGTGGTGACCCAGACATGGCTCTTCCACTAGGAGAGCAATGGGATGACTCAGGTAAAATCATTTTCAAAATTTTTCCTATTTTAATTTTTTTATTATTTTTTCATCGTCCCAAAACTGATAGTAAAAGTTTCAAATGCAGATGTGGGTCCACAGTGGCCAGCCGCTCTCCAGCTTTATGAGAGGAAACAACCAGTTGCAGCCATGCCAGCCCCATAAGGCGAATCAACAGAGGTTTTGGCCGAGTTGGACGGTCATCTAGAGCGCTTGACAGGAGATATTCTAGAGACCACTATAGATGACATTCCTCGTCGACTTCAGCGCTATGTGATTGGGGTCCCAGGACCTTTTTGGAGGTTCCTTTGCAAGGTGGCCCGTGCAGTGGTTTCTTATTGAGATCATCACCAGTGATAGGATGATCGCCTATTGTGGGCACATATGACATTTTTGTTTTTTGTACTTATCATTTTTGCCGATCATAAGGTGTTTTTCAACCTATGATCGAGGACGATGTATTTTTTGACACACTCCTATATATATATATATATATATATATATCACTATTACCGGCTTATCTTGTAAATCATGTTATGGAATGGTTTTAAATTTACATGTATGATTATTGCAAATGTCTACTTAACATTCGAGAAGCAATTGCATCTGCTAATGTATTTAAAGATCTTGGAATATGCTGATATTCAATATAATCAAATTCACGTTCCAAGAGACGCACTCTCAAAAATAGTCTCAATAACACTGGATTTCTAATGGCATACACTCTATTAAGCTGTAATACAACGAGTTCAGAATCTAACCTCACTATCAAACTCCGAATCCCAAATGAAATAGATTCAGATAATAACTCAATCACTGCACTATACTCGGCAATGTTGTTCGTTGTTTGACCGAGGCTTACCCCATGCATAGATACCAACTCGTCAGAGGGCGAATAGATAACCCAAGCTGCGGAAGAAATGTTCTATGTGTTACGACAAGAACCATTAGCGAAACCAATGTATGTTTGGAGAGGCATCGACATCTGCAATATCAAGAGTAAAACCAAGATAAGTAGGAATAATGAAAAAACACTCTCTAAGATAAGCACACTTTTTAAAAGTAAAACACACCAGTTGGAAAGAAAAACTATCCTAACTAAAAATCTCCATACCCATCCTTTAAGCATAATACCTCTTCAAGTAAAGACCATTTCTGGGTTACCTAAAGAGTCCCCTTCAAAGTCTACCAATTCATAGGCCCCTTTTGCTAGCTTTCGCTTGACAACATAGGGACCATGCCACATAAGAATGAATTTTCCAGTGCCTAATTAATCATTAGCTTGATCGTAAACTAAGACTAGATCTCCTTACGAAAAATTTTGAGTGGTCACATTTCGATCATACTGAGCTTTCATACGTTTTGCGTGAGTCTCGATCGCCAATGTAACATCATGTTGATTCTCATCTAATTGAGCCAAGTATAACAAATGCTTTTCCTCTTTGGCAGTGGCTGGAAGTAACTCGATGGCCATTTGCAATGACAGGATTTCGCATTCAATGGGTAACACAGCTTCCAGACCATAAACTAGTTGGAAAGGAGTGAACCCTGTTGATGTTTTTACTGAGGTATGATATGCCCAAAGCACTGAAAATAGCATGTTATGCCAATTCAACCGATGAATCCCAATGATTCGATGGATCATGATGACTAAAACTTTGTTGATGGATTCAACCAGACCATTAGCTTGTGGATAATAAGGAGTTGAACTATCGTGTCGCAACCCAAGCTGGCCTGTAAGTTCGGTCATCATAACATTTCGAAAATGACGCCCATGATCAGTGATTATCGCTTGTGGGACACCAAACTAAGCAATTACATGATTGAACATGAAAATTTCAGTTGTCTTGCTGTCTGCCTCAAATGTAGGCATCGCCTCGGCCCACTTGGTAAAATAATCTACCGCAAGGATGATATACGCATGCCCCCCGGCCGAGTGAGGGTTACATGTAATAAAATCGATACCCCATTTGGCAAAAGGACCAACGGCAATTATAGGGTGGAGAGGAGCAGGTGGAGCGCACATCTTTCGATCAAAAATTTGGCAGTTGTGGCATTTTCGGACCACAGTAATACAATCTTTAAACAAAGACGGCCAGAAGTAGCCAGCGTGCAATATCTTTTGGGCTGTGCCATACCCAGACATATGACGCCACATGCTCTAGAGTGATAGTAATTTAGAACCCTTTCAACTTCCTCGTGAGTTAAGCAACGTCGAAAAACAGAGTCCGCCGCACAGCGATAAAGAGTATCTCCAATAATCCTGAATTGTTGGGACTGGAATCGTATTTTCCGACGTTCTGACCTTGAAATTTCTGGGTGAAAGGATTGGGTCTGGAGATAAACGATGATATCCCCATACCATGGATCTAAAGTGCTGATTAGAAACAAGGATTCGTCTGCAATGGGCTCCTCCGCCACAGTTTCCGTGTCAGCACGCAGGAAGTCACACATTAACTCCGCAAAAACTAAAGATTTCTTAGACTTAGATTTTTCAAATTCCAAGTCAAACTCCTGCAGGGTAACGATCCATTTAGAGTACTTGCCCCCTAGCAATTTCTTGGTCAAAGTGTAGATCATAGGGTTGCAATCAGAAATTACTGTAGTTTTACGTAGTAAAATGTAGTGACGAAAACGTTGGACAGCTTGAACAGTTGCCAATGCCACAGTTGCCAATGCCAATTTCTCCACATGTGAGTATTTTAGCTCAGTTGGATTTAAAGTTCGACTAAGGTAATATATCACATGCTCAGTACCGAATTCATCTTCCTGAGCTAAGACCATTCCAATGGTGGAATGAGAGGCGGCAAGATACAAGAAGTAATCCTGGTTGTTGTTGGGAGGATGCAATAACAGTGCATGGGTCAACGCGTGTTTTAGTCCATCAAAAGATTTTTGAGCTATCTCATCCCAATAGAATGGAGTATTTTGTTTCAACAACCAGGTAAAACCCTTTGTAACCTCGACGTAGTTCGGAATGAATCGCCGTAAAAAGTTTGCTTTCCCCTGCAAACTTTGGAGTTGGCGAAGACTCAAAGGAGGAGGCAATTTTACAATAGCTTCGACCTTGGAGGGATCGATGCGAATGTCGGCTCTCGAAACAACAAACCCCAGCAATCGACCCCTTTCTATACAGAAAACACACTTGTGTGGATTCAACCTAATCCGATAATGCCTACACCTCATAAAGATTGCTTGTAAATGAACGAGGTGATCAACTCGATGTAATGAATGAACAGGCAAATCATTGAGATAGGGTTGCACAATGTGCTTGATGTCATGAAACGCATAAGACATGGCCCTTTGAAAAGTTACTCCGACATTCTTGAGTCCAAAAGGTAATTTGCAATAAGCAAATGTCCCCCATGGACAAATGAAAGCCGTTTTTGGTTGATCGGCAGGTAGAATATTGATTTGATTGTATCCGAAAAAACCATCCATGAAGGAGAATATTTCGCTGCTGGCACAATCATCAATGATTTGATTGATATAGGGAGTTGGGTAATTATCTTTTGGATAGGCTCGATTAATGTCCCTATAATCGATACATATTCTTATTGTCCCTTGCTTTTTGTTAACTGGAACAATATTCGATAACCAATCTGTTAACAGGATCGGATAAATGAAACCTGCTTTGAGTAATTTTTCAACTTTTGCTTTAGTTGCAGCAACTTTTCTTGGGTGAATCTGACGCAAACATTGTCGGACGGGTTTAGCGTCTAGGTAAGTCTTTATTTCATGAACAACAATCGCGGGATCAATTCCTGGCATTTCCTCATAGGACCAGGAAAACACGTCACGGAATTCTTGAAATAGGGCCTTATATATTTGAATTTCATCTTCTGTACACGAGGCACCTATATGAATGTTCTCAACAATTCCAGGCTTAACCAAAATGTCAATAGGAATAGTTGGAGAGATGTTTCCCAAATTTAACTTTGAATCAGGATGTTTCATTGTATTCTGAGGTTCCTTGACATATTCAGTCGTAAAAATTGATGAAAAATCATTTTCAAAACGATTATTTTCAGGTAAAAACGAAGATCTGTGATGGAGATCTTCCCATGCTAAATCATCTACACATAGGATTTCATGAATTTGCTCATCAGAGTGAACAAGTTCAGAAAACGTGATTGAATCTGAGCTTGATGTGAAAAATGACTCTTCATGTACCACATTCATTAAGTCAATTTCGGTTGAAGATGGGTTGGTAAACGATTGCACGGCCTCATACGCAATTTCATATGGACTCAAAGGCATGACATCACCCAATTTCTATTTCAGATTTAGAAGGGATGATCCAAGGATCATCATAAACAATGGTGTCTGACGTAATCATATGAATGGTTGCAAATGAAGACGATGCGTTGATCAGAGGAAAAGGAAAAGTTCCCAGTAAACCGACATCTTTAACTAGTCCTACTCCAACATCCTTATATGCGATAGTCGTTTTACCGACATGCTGAATACTTCCAAAAGAGGCTGGGTCGGATGAAAAGTAAGCTAGCTGGTCTATTGTTACGATATTTCCATTATGAGGAAACTTTATAACCCGAAAGACCTATGAAACGGCAACTGTCATAGCGTAAGACGAACTTCGACCCAAGAGAAGGTTGTAATCTAGAGGGGCATCAACCACCTCCACATCTAGATTAACGGTTTTTCCTTCAACCCCTATAGGAAAATCCTATATAATGCCAAAAGGATGAAACCCACGGCCATCAAAGGCCTTTAGAATCGTCAGTGATTGATTTAGCGAAGGAGAACCAAGCGATCTCCAACACTGCATCGACATAATAGACGTTGAGGCTCCCTCATCAATCACAGTCTGATGAATAGGCCTGTCTTTGACTATCACTAGAATCTGGAAAGCCATTTGATGAGGTAAGCGCGGTGTACTATTTTCTAGATCGAAAATTATTAGGTTTGAGTCCTGAACGTCAACAGCTCCTATAGCCGACAAAAGTAATTTACGTTGTGCTGGACATGATTGCAGCACTTGCAAAGCTGACATTGCTGAGGGTGAAACAACTAAATCCTCAACAATGTTATAGTTCTGAGCAGCTCTCGCATGTGGATTGAAAGCTGACTTTCGAAGTATACCCTTGGCGGGCGGTTTTATTACCAATTCTGGATTAGGTTTCTCGATCTGCAGTGGATCGGAACCAGGAGCTGAGGTTGATGGATTAGAATGAGAAGATTCTGCTTCTTTACCATCAATAGGAATTTTACTACCATATTCATGCGATCGAGTCACAATCCTAACATGGGACATCATTAGTATGGGTTCCTCATTGGAACTCGAGGAAGAACCTATCATCTTATTGTCTTGACTTGGAAAAGGATCCTTCAAAATAGCAGGCGTTTGGGAACCTTTGACAATCTTCGCAACCTCTGCACAATGAGGGCAGTCTCTTGTAAAATGTTCGTCATCACAAATGAGAAAAGGATAACGAGGTTTGCATTTTTCATCATTGGATTCCGATTTTTTAGGTTTCTCCTTTGAATTTTTGTTCTTTTTATTCTTCTTCTTCCCTTTCTTCTTCCCACCTGATTTTGATTTGGTTGCAGATGACTCTACAACGTGAATATCGGCGGAAATCTCCACGGAAGAATCTCCTGTCGGGGAATCAGGTAAGGTTATGATAGGAGAAGAATTCTTGGAAGACTTCTTCTTACTTTTACTATTAACCGTACCATTCATACCATCAGTGGCATGAGATCCTGAAGGAGCTGCAGCGATTTGATTTTGCTTGGGAAGATCGGGGATTTTCTCGTGTAACATACCTGACTGAGTATAAACCAAGTCAAGGTACTATGCTTGAGCAATTACTTTCTCCTCAGTAACAACTCCGGCTTTAGCTACATCCTCAGTGATCTTTGGCAACAAAGACTTTACAAACCATTCAGCTAAGATCTGATCCGGAATAGAAACCTTCACTAAATGCCATCGACGTCTCCATTCATGAATATGATCTGAAATGTAAGTGGACGTCGATTGCTTTAACGAAGTTAGTAATTCCGTGCCATTGTCATATCTGACTGGAAACTGAAAATGAGTTAAAAACGATGTAGCTAACTGACTAAAATTATAAAAAGTGCCTCGCGGTAACTCAATGTACCACTTGGCCGCAAGACCAATTAGAGTGCGCTGGAAAAGTCTTAGACGGATTGAATCATTTGAAATGGAGTTAGACGCACACCAGAGGTGATAAGTCATCACATGGTTCGATGGGTCCTCTCTTGATTTGCCTTCGAACTTGGGAATATCACTAGGCAACTTATTCGGCATTGGCGGCCAAAACGGAAGATAATTAATGGGATCGTTCGTTAGGCACGACAAGTCAGGCAAGTCCAAAGTTGCGATAAACGGTAACTGACGATTAGGGTCCCTAAAACTCTGGGTCATGGGAACTGTTATACAAAAATATCGTCACCATGATTATTTGCAGTCAGTATGGGTCTATCATCACTTGTACTGTCCTCCTAAGCAAGTCTCAGACCTCAGTTCTTCAAATCAAGCTTTGGAAATGAGAGAAAGACATTTAAAATCAATGTAACTCTGGTTTCACACTTTCTGTCATGGTCACCTGCGGTCCTGCACCTTCTGTGTACAAAAGCTGCGGACCTGCCCGCTCTGTCCCTAACGGTGTAGGTGTGGACCCCTGTGAAAGTCAAAAGCCACAAGTTTTATCTTAAAAAACTCACTTTCGGTTAATTCTAGAGGTTTCTAGAAGGAATTTTGACGTGGATTGTTCGCTCTGAGGTGGTTCGTGCATCCCAAAAGAGAAGGAGCTAATCCCTTGATGAGAGGAGATATCCCTTTGAAGGAGGGCTTTATCCCTTTGAAGGAGGACCTAGTAACCTCCCTCCATTGCACTATAAATACAGGCATTGGGCTGGTTGCTAGGGAGGTTAGAAGCTGAACATTTTTTAGGGCAAATGCTGGTGAAATCAAGACTTCCTAGTTGAGCTTAAGAGGAGAGATCACACATCTTTTTAGCTTCATTGGGGAGTGAGTGAAACTTGTCAAAGTAGAGGAGACTTCTTGTTGGACCCAGGGAGGAGCTTGTACAGCGTCAAGGCAAAGGTTGTAAAGTTCTTCTTCTTTTGAATTAATACAATCAAACTCATTTTTCTCAACAAGTATCTTATGTTATTTGTTTCATGGACTCCTTGACTTTCATGTTAAATATGTTTTATGCAATTGGCTTTTCAGGTGCTATTTAATTTGTTTGCCTTGTTTGTGTTTGCAGGTTCACGAAAAGGAGCTCATTTGGATCGAAGGAGCGAGGGCATCCACAAGCTAGCATTGGACCTAAGGTAGGCCCTAAAAACACTTGTTTGCTATTGTTTATCAAAGCATATTTAGAGAAAGATAGTGTCTGGTTGGTTTGCTTGTCATAAGGTCTTCTTTAGATTCTAGGAAGGTCTATCTTGTCCACAAGATCAACTTATTCCGTGCGACAAAATGGCGACTCCGCTGGGGACTTGATTGTTTTCCTTGTTATTACTTTGACCTGAGAAACTCTATTTTGTTTCTGTTTTTGACTTGTTGTGTGTAAAATTGGGTAGAGTTTGTAGATGGGTTATTTTCAGTTTTTCATAGCTTTGGGAGAGGACTGCACCCTAGCTGTTTGACATAGTGCCTACTTACTTGCAGCTTGGCTTTTAGCACAAAGCAGGACCGCACCTGTGCCAACTGTGGGTCTGTGGACCCTGTCAAAATTTTGAAAAACCCTAAAATTTCCTCTGTTAGTGAGCTTAGTTTGTCTTTAGAAATTGTTATCCACTGCCCAGACCTGCATATAACTTGTCAGAAGCTTTCCTTGGATTGATTTCGTTAGTGTTAGGGTTTTAGGTGAAATTCCTAGGAGTTTTGCTTGTTGGGTTTGTTTTTCATTTTGGTTGTGTAGTGGCTCTAAGCTTAGAGGCTGTAGGGACTTCAGATCACCTTAGTGTCTACCAGCTTTCTTATGAGACTCACCATTTATGAAATCTCCCCTTGTTTGAGGAATACGCTTTGAGTTTTCTCTTTACAAAACTTTGAAAAGCTTGTGTTTGAGAGTTTGGATTTTCATTTTAAAAAAGAAAACGAAATTGGTTGTTCTTGACTGATTTGTGATTCTGCATAAATTAGTCCTTAGCTTGCATCTAGCTGAGTAAAACATCCTTAAAAAATACTTTTAGTAGGCTTTGACTTCAAATAGATTTTTTATAGTTTGTAGATCTCAAAGTTAGTCATTTTCATAGTTTTCAGTGTTTTATCAAAAAATATAAAAAATCTCTTTTGAAAAAAAGTTTGTTTTTTGTAGTGATTGAGTGCTTTGAAACGAAAAAGGGAAATTTTTGTGAAATAACTAGTTGTCTCGTTTGAGTGCTTTGGAAAGGAAAAGCTCTTCTTTTAATTTGTTTAATTGAGAAAGATTTTTGTTTACAAAGTATTTGCATTCTCAAACTCTTTCTTAGTTTAGAATTCATCGAAGAGAAAAAGATTGTTTAGATTATCTTAGGTGCATTTATAGTGATTTTGAGTCGAGTCTTCATACCACGAGTTTCATCTCCGCACCTTTGAACTTAAACAAAAACCACTAAAATTAACGCTTAAAGTAAAATTCACCTAGTAACATTTTTATTTCTAGGGCTCTGATACACCAACTTAGCTTAGGCTAGTGTCTTGGAGTAGGAGAGCAATTAACTCTCTAAGATAGTAAAAACAAACAAGTAGTTGTATCTTGTGGTAGGGAAGAAATCCAATTGTTGCATTTATGCTCTGGGAAAGCTCCTCTTAAAGGACAAGCACGAGATCGTGTCCGAATCAGTGTGGGAATCAATCCTTCCTCATTGGGAATGATGCCAGATATTCACGTATTAAAAATGGTAAACCTCAGATAACCATTGTCGAGGAGCCTGGGGTCACTTGTTGGTAAACCTTGGATTGTGTCAAGGAGCCTTCAAGGGGATTGAGCTTGCTACTCTACCCTTGCGTGCGTATCGGATCGTAGACTGTTCCCCCAGGTGTATTTGTCTCAGTTGGTAACCTTAGTGGCCATATTCTTTAGGACTCTTCCTGAGGTAACAGTGGTGGGAAGATCCCACTGTACCTGGAGCAAACATCGGCTAGATTCACTTGGATTTTCTGGGGGGTTCACTTCACTCGAGACGGTTAACTGGAGGAACTTGTGCCAGCCTATTCATTAAGCATGTTGCCGGGGTAACTGTTCCAACCGCCATTTCTGTATTGAACTCTACGATGTTGGATTTCATCACCAACTAGTGTTTTCAATCCAGAAAGTTACTATTTGTGTGTGTTTGATCTCCTAGATTCTTTAGGCGTGTGATTCAAATTTGTTTGGTTCTTTAGAGACTTTAGGTACTTTTCATTGAGATTTTACTTTTTTTGCGTGTGAAGTAGTTAAAAGTTTTCAACTGTGGCTGAATTACCAAGACAGTCCCATAGACTTCGGGGCCAGTCTCCTGAGTTTGTAAACATGGCTGAGTTACTGAGGAAGTCCTGTAGACTTCGGGGCCAACCTCCTGAGGAAGTACCAAGCCAGCTTGAAGGCTTGAAAGTCCTCGTAACTCCTAGAGACAGTAGAGTTGGGTCACCAGAGGAAGGAGAATATTCTTTGATAGTAGATCCTGATTTTCAAACGCCAATAGCAGATTATAATCCGCAGTCAGTGTCTGTCTCCGAAATCGCTGGTAGCTTTTCATCTACTAGTGATATAGGTGAAGAACTCGAAATATCCGAGCTTGAAAGTGAACTTGCTACTACTCCGACATTGGGGTTTGTTTCTCCAACTTTTAGTGGTCCTGGTTCACTAGAAAGAGTAATCACTGAAGATCTTCCTTCTGGACTTATTGCTATTGAAGAACTTGCTCCGGAAGAAGAAGAAGTAGGCATCCCTATCCCTGAAAATCAACCGGTTATTGAACTAAGGGAGCATGAATCAATTTTTTACAGTCCACTAGGAGCAGTTCTTGGTATCTTTCTTTGACTAATTATTTAGAAACCTCACGGTTAAGTTTTTCACCACCTCGTGCTCCTTATCACTCAACACCTAGAGGTTTTTATACTCCCGTCAATATGGTAGGACAGTCATCCATGTTTACTCAATCGCCCGAATCGTTTTTGTATGGTGGTCCTTCTTTTCCCTCCGGGTATCAGTCTCTTTATGGTACTTTTTTGGGAGCATCTCCTCAACCCATTGAGCAAGGGTTATTAACTGGAAACAATGGTACAAAGTCGTTGAGCGTAGAAGACATTCTTATGATGTCAGGTTCTATTCCCAATCCTCAACCTCAAGGTGGCCAGTTACCGCCTGGGGGGAAGCCTCAATTAACGCTTGGGGGGCAACCTCAAGGTACACAATTTGCATCTTGGGGGCAACCTCAAGGACAGTACATACCTATGGGATAGTATGTTCCTCAAGGTCAACCCCAGACTCAATATGTACCCCAAGGTCAACCCTAGTATCAATTTATACCTCAAGGTCAACCCCAGTATCAGTATGTGCCTCAAGGGTATCAACCCCAAGGTCAATACTCGAACCAAGGTTTCCAAACACGCCAAGGTGGAATGGGAAATGTACCTTTTAATTATCAATCCTACCCTCAACCTGGTTATGGTCCTCAGTATTCTCAACTAGTTATGGGTCAGTACCCCGGAATGAATATAGTGTGGGATCCATCGCAAACCCAACAAGTGTTGCAGCCAAGTGTACAGTTGTCATCTCAAACTGGACAACCCTTAGTTTCTGGTTTGTTAGTGTCGGTCTTGAAAGCCCTCCATCAGTGATCAAAGCTCTTTGCATTTGCATTAGTAGGTGTCTCATCAGTGTCAAAGTTTGCATCTCGTTAGGCATGCCATAACCCTGATGGAGGAGCTAGTCTATTCATACCCCTCTTGGCTTTGCTGGATCAGGTCATATCAGTCATTGAAGTTTGTCAAGCTGCCCTTGTTTGGTCTTAATGTCAAAATTCTAGGTCTAGGGATTTTGGTCAGTTGTCTTAGCAAGGTCAAGTCTCTGAAAGTCCTTGAGTGACTAGCAAGCCAGAGGGAGGATGTTAAACATGTTCCTTTGAAATTTTCATCATGAACAGTTCATTTTTAACCTTGGATTTAAAAACCCTGTTTTTAAAGCCAAGGTCATGATAATTTTTGTAAAAAGAATAAATTTCCAAAATGTTTTCAAAAAAGGCAGCAACAACCCTGGTCCCCTTGCTACAGTCCTTCAAATGATATCCCTGCAAAAAGAATCAGGTCAAAGCACTCAAAAAGTCAACTTTAGGATAAAGGAAACCAAGAAAATCAGTGTTTTTTTTTAAAAGTGTCAAAATAGACTTTATAAAGTGGGTTTTTGGATGAAATTTTTTTCAAAGTGAGATTATAAAAGGTGATGTTCCCTCCTTTCACTCTTATTATGCATTTCAAGTTTGCAAGTGAGATTGTGAGAGAGTGAAAGGCGAAGGAGGCAAAATTCCAAAGGTTTCGGGCAGTTTGCAGGTGCGCGACCCGTCCAGGCTCGTGCGCGACCTGTTGGGCGGTGCGCGACCCGTCCAGCAGTCTCCGGCAGTGCAAAAACATAACGGGCGCGACCCATTGGGCTGTGCACGACCCGTCCAGGGCTGTGCGCGACCCGTTCAGCTGCCAGCTTCCAAAACTTCAAACAAATTCCCTTACTCCTCTTCAAATTTACTCAATCGGTCGAGGTAGGCACTCAATCCATGGTTGTTGATATTGGTGGTGAAAATAATGATGTGTGTCATGATTTCATCTTCTAAATTTGCAAATGAATGGATTAATGTGGCTGTTTGCTAATGTTTGTAAAGTGCTAGGGTTTTGTGACTGTTTCAAGTGTTTTTGTCCCATTTGATCCCTTCCTTCTTCCCCTCTTTCATTCATAGTCATGCTTGCATCTCTGTCCCATTTGATTTGTACATAAAATGTTGATTTTTTCCCCCCATCCCTAAGCTATAAACCCTACCCCTCTCACAAGCACTCAAAACCCTCATTTCCTCTACCATACACATGCAAAAAATAAAACAAAAAGAAAGGATACATTTGAAAATAAAGAAAGAAGAAAAGTCATGTGAATTTAATGTGTTGTATATCTAAAGGCCTAACATAACCCCTATATACCCTTGACATCCCCTTGTACATGAACACTTTCCCTTGATGTGAAAATAATGTGTATGTACTCCTTAATGTGCATGTACTCCTTAAGAACAGAAAAAAGAGCAAAATTTGCCTTATGACACACATGAACTCATATAAGCAAATTTGGTGTATGGTGTCCCTATGTCCCTCTTGATACATATATGCCCCTTCCATGTTCATTATCATACATGTTTTTATCCCATATGAGATGTTCTTTGCAAATGATTTCCCAATGTTAAAATGTGTTCCTATATGCATGAAAATTTGTAAAGTTTCCCTTGAAAATTCCCTGTTATTTTCATATATTCCCATTCCTTGTTAAAAAGTTCCCTCCCCTAACATTCCCCTCATATTTTTCCCCTTGAAACAGCATAGAGTTCAGTACTTTTGCAGGCAGAGGCAGCAGTTCAATTTGTCCTTCAGTTTGCCCACCTTGCTCCAAAACCATGTCAGATACCGAGACTTATGAGCAAGGTGATGACCATTCATCATCTACAGAGATTGAGGAACAGAGGAGGCCTCGTAGAGGCGGTAAGGGAGGTCACCATAATAGGGAGGAGCCTACTTCATTGGCAGAGTTACAGGCTTGTCCTTTGGCACTGAGTTGTTTCCAGTACATGTCATGCTATCAGTTTTGTGAGAGGCTCTCTCAGATTCAGCATCATAGAGAGTTGGCCCGCTTGTTTGTCTTACACCTCCATGATGGACATGTCACTCTTGCAGGGGTGAATTTCATATTGACACCCGAGGTGATCTCAGAGGCTACAGGTATACCGAATGTGGGTGAGGTGTGGTCTAAGTGCAGACTACTTGATTTTGTTCACTTTGAGCCCTATGTCCGGCCATCATTTGTGAAACTGTTGGCAGGTGTTTTCCCATTCAGATTTCTTCGGAGTGAGTATGCTCCCCTCATGAGACTTATCATGCATTATTTTACATGTGAGGGCAGATTTTCACAGGTGTATTCATATCACATTCGCCTGTTGATGCATTTCACCTGGGTGAGGATGATGAACCTCTCGATCTTTCTGTTTCAGAACATTCAGAGGATGGTACCTATGTTGCAGAGGAAGACCCCGGCTCAGCAGTACAGGAGCCTTTGTCACTATGGTTTGATCCAGCTTATAGTCTCATATCAGTTGACTCAGCAGGGTATCTCATGGGAGGAGTTCATCTCCCGTGAGTTTTTCACAGTGCCACCTCAGCCACATCAGGAGGTCATTCATGAGGAGGGGGGACCATCTCAGCAACCTGATGCTCCCATCACCCGACATGTCAGCTCCACTCCTATGGTCACCTATCAGAAAGGCCCAAGGGCCTTATTTGCAGCAGCTAGGCGAGTGCTATCTCCACAGTAGGTGGAAGGGGTCTCGCCTTCATCTTCAGAGTAGCGAGTGTTATCTCCACAGCAGGTGGAAGGGGTCTCGCCTTCATCTTCAGAGCAGCGAGTGTTATCTCCACAGCAGGTGGAAGGGGCCTCGCTTTCTTCACGAGCAGAGGTATTGCAGAGGGGCAAAGAGCCCATGGGTCAGGAGGATCCAGTGATCAATCTTGAGGTCAGTTCTCCTAGCCAAGAGGCAAAGGAGATCATTTAGCAGCTTAGGGTCGAGAATGATACTTTGCAGCGGAGACTTGAGGGTGCCCAATGGACCATCACATATCTAGAACAGCGGAACACACAGCTGGAGGAGGAGAAGGCACTTGATGAGATTTGGAGGATTCGTAGTGACCGAGTCCTAAACCGTATGAGGCCCGGTGACCCATTGCCTGTTGACCGGGAGTCATTGCTTATTCAGGAGAATGCCCACTTGGAGAGGCTGTTGGATAAGGCCAACCAAGACAAAAGGCTGCTAAGGAACATGAAAAACCACTATTGGGCGAGGATGCACGTTTGTAAAGCAAAGATGAAAATGTTCCAAAGAAGGTTGACCGAGGCACTTAAGAGGAAAAAGAAGGCCAACCCACTCCGCATCTTGGCCGAGGCTTCTCTCACTCATCATGACACTCACTAGCCTCTTCACAGCACCAAGCACAAAAAAATTTGGAAGTTTTGGCTCATTTTTGGCATTTTTGGGCAATTTACAGGTTTTGGCTTCTCAACGGGTCTCACCCCCGGTGAGAACCTTTGTCATCGTAGCTCCGTTTTGCAAAAACTCAGCATTTTTGGATTTTTCATGAAAAGTTACATATGCCCGTCCATTACCTTGAGTTTTCATGGAGTTTTGGGCCTCCAAAAGGTCAAAATACAGCCAAATTTTGACTTTCTGCCCCTTTTTTGAGCTGCAGAAGTAGTCTTGGGAGAATTGACTTTTGACTGGGCAAATGACCTCCAAATCCAAAAATTCCGGTTGGGTTGGAAATTCGACATAGATACCTTTCCCACGAGCTATCCTGCACCTCATTCTGACACAGGGAAGGCCTCCAAACAGGGCTCCAAAGTGAGCGACCCGTTGAGCTGGATGTGCGCGACCCGTTGAGGGAACTTTGCCAGATTTGACCAGTTCAGCCCAGAATTTGCAGTTTAGCTCCAGTTTGACTTGCTGAGGTCGATGGTGGTCCTTTTGACTGTACTTGTGGCACTTTTTGGGTACTTTTACTCTTGTTTTACTCTTCTAGAAGTTTCTCTCATGTAAAAGGGTAAAATTGACTGTATGAACTGGTTTCCAAGTTTTTAGAGGCAAGTTGTTTTGAATGCCTATTTTGTAGTGCTTAGTTTAGAAGTTGTTCAAACAGCTCCTAGGATAGTGAGCTCGACCCATGGAGGCAGGGAAAGAGGTTAGATCATCTATATTATGTACTTTCATGCTCATTTTCATGGTTGGACTCTTGAGGGAGGAGCTATCATTGTATATTTTGCTTGTATCTCTGCAATTTTTGGCTAAGGAAGACCTGGGTTTTGCAGTCATCTTTGGGATTCATGTGGACTCAGGTGTTGATGGTGTGTTTCTTCATGTTATTGTAAGCTTTGTTATGTGATTCATTTCCTTTCTATACTGCTGCATATTAAACAAATGAAGTGATAAAGTCAGAATTCATGCTTGCCATGCTCTACTTTTAAATTTGTTTAATTTCTATGTTTTCTACTGTCTAAAGAGAATTCAAATCCATTTTTTGCTCTCTTTAGCCTTCTTTTCTTTCTTCCTAATCATCCACTTCAGCTAAAGACATCAATACAGGTTCCTACCTTGCCCCAAAGACCCCCTTGCAGAAACTGTGTCCAATCCCCGCACCCTAAATTGCAGTTCCTCAATTTTCCACCAAAAACCCCAAAAACCCCCAAATCAACCTTCAAATCAGTTTACTAGCCTAATATCTGTGTTACCTTGATTGGTCATCTCTTCCCATTGAAAATTTACCGAGATTGACTGGAGAGAGCCTTCTCCTGCCCCGTAGGGCTAGCTACGAGGCTGAATGGTTTGATGTAGCTTTGAGATTTGCCTTTTCAGCCTGAGGTGAAATTTCAAGTGCTAACATACTGGCGACCATAATGGGGAGAACAAATCGATCTTTTGTTCATTGACGTGTTATTTCATAGGTCTTAGACGGAACCTGAAGTTACGCCAGGTAGCCTTCGAAAACACTCTTGTTTTACATCAGCGCAAGTAGATAAACGCTGCTTCAGTCAATCTCCGTGAGCTTGTGAACATAGCGCTTCTTTGACATCTTATCCCCATGTATTTGTTAACTCTGAGCCGTGGATGATAATTTGAGAGTTTTCACAGGCTGAAACGCTTTTTCTTTCCTAGTTATTCTGAGAAAACAAGCTGGCTACAGTTCCTAAACCCATTTTCAGATCTCATTCATGCCCAGCTATTTTTGAGTATCTTGAAGATTTAGATTTTGACGAAAGCTTTGAGTTGTCTCTGTTCAAAACTAAATCTGAAAGTGCACTTGCAACTCTAGTTCCTAATCCTGATTTTGCAGCTGCTATTGAATTTGAGAGGCATAACAAATTAGTTGAAAACTTCATTTTGAGGAATCTCCAGACACGTGTACAAGCTACTACTCTTGCTGATTTCCTTGAAAATATCTCTGGTCATATCGGATCTTCTATCACGGTGCATGAACAGACAAATCCTCCTTTTACTGTTATCTCTCCCATAGTTACTCATCCTCCATCTACAGTTGTTTCGCCTTCAGCATCACATACTGCTTCTCCTCCTCTTACTCCTCATACCGCTACACCTACCCCGCCTGCTACTCCAAGACCTACCTTACCTAGAAAAATGGCAGCCCGGTTTGCCCCACTTGCATTGCCTGCTAATCTTCATGATATGCCTGCTGATTACCAAAGTAAAATCCCCATGTTTGATGGAACTCCACAAAGTATTACAGCGCAGCAACATATCGATAAAATGTCTACTTTCTTTGATCTATATGAGTTAGATGAAGAAGATGTTACCATTCGGTTGTTCGTGCAAACATTTGCCGGAGAAGTAAGAAAATGGTTCAGAGGGTTAACAGCTAACAGCATTGCTACCTTGGAAGCACTTCAGAATCAATTCTTAGATCGATGGGAAATCAGAAAGGATCCGCTTCAAATCAATGCCGAATACAACAACCTCAAGCGTAATCCGGGTGAGTCAGTTCAAGACTATATAATCAGATTCAATTCAGTTTATAATGCTATTCCCGATGATTTGAGGCCATCTAGAAAATCAGCACTTCTCAAATTCCCAGATGGTTTTGATCCGGAGATGGCTTTTTCACTGAGAGACCGAGATCCCCCTACCTTGGAGGATATGCAGAAAATTGCTGTCAGTGTTGAGGCAAATTTGAATGATAAAAGAGCACGAATGAAGGCAGAAAAGCGCGTCACAGGTTCTTCAGCAGGTTGAACAGGTGAAGAGGTTACTTGAAAGGGTCACAATTGACAAGCCGGAACCTCAGATTCGTAACCCAAATTTTAGAGGTCAGCAGCAACAATATAGGATCAAGCAGCGTGAAACAAAGGCACAAGACACAGCAGTTCAGCAGCAAATGAAACCGCCTTTTCAGCAGAATTTTGTTAGTCAAGAATCTGAAGATGAGGGTGATAATGTTGGCAAGGAAAATCATTTCTTTACCCCAGATGATATGCCTACATATATCACGGAAGAATATGAGTTGGTGAGTAATTCCGTCTTTCCACAAGATGAGCATTATATTTTGTCAAATGATATGATACTTGATGAAGAATCTGAAGAATATCAAAGAGGGTATTTGAATGCATTATCAGCTCAGCAAGGAGAGCAAAGGCAATTGAGAGGTCGGACTATTCCTATAAATCCCGTGCAGAAAAAGAAAGACATTGCAGCGAAAAATGATTCAGTTTCTTCAAAAGGTAAAGACATAGTTGGTCCCTCAACAATCCCATCATCATCAGCAGCTAAAGTGGACCAGCCATCAAATGCACCAAAGGATAAAGCTGAGAAGAGAGATAATCCGGCAAAGGAAGGTGAGAAGTTTCCAGTTTTCAGTTTGGAGAATGAAATTGCAAAGGTGAAGATACCTATTCCTTTAACGGAGGTTATGAAGAACGCTACTTACCGAGGCCAAATTTCCAAATTGCTGAATTTTGAGACAATGCTAGACATGGTGAATGTACAAGATGATCAGCCGGAGTTAATCTTTGGGCCAGCTTTGAATGGTGAGTCTCCTGAGAGTGACATTCCTCCATTTTATATTAGTTTGCGATTGCATGAGTTTGTGCTGCACAATGCTATGTTTGACTCGAGAGCTTCACATAATTTGATGCCGAAAACAATCATGGAGAAGCTAGGGCTTGACATTACAAGGAAGTACCATGATTTGTATTCGTTTGATTCTAGCCGGGTAAGATGCATTGGTTTGATCAAAGACTTAGTGGTGAGTCTAGATCAAATTCCAGCGAAGAATGTTTTAATGGATGTGGTGGTGGCGGACATTCCTCCACAATTTGGCATGTTGTTGTCGAGGTCATGGGGAGCCAAACTCAAAGGTACGATTCAGCTTGATTTTTCATATGCTTCAATTCCAGTTTTCGGTCAAATGAGGAAGTTATATCGGGAACAGAAGATGAAATACATGATCACTAGTAAGGAAAAGCCCGTGAATCATCCTGTAAATTATGTACAAACAGATTTAGAATCTTTTGTTTTGTTTGCGGAAAATTTCAATGAGGTAGATAGTCAGTTAGTTCAAGTAGAAGATATACCAGACATTTCAGAAAATTTCAGGGATGTTTTGAGAAAGGAAAGGGAAGAGAGGTCTGATGTCATAAGGCCAATTGCAGAAATAAATGGGCAGCAAACAGAACATGAAACAAAATCAGACTTTCAGCACTTAGAAGATGATGAAGAGGGTCTTTGGAACATGGATTTTGATGGTGCAGTGGGCAGCGATGGTGCTGGTATAGGTGTGTGGATCCGAAGCCCATTCTCAGCCCAAGATCAAGTTCCAAGCAAGGTACGGGTATGTTCTTACAAATTAGCATTTGATTGCTCGAATAACGAGGCGGAGTATGAAGCTCTTATTGCTGGTTTGAAAATCCTTTTGAAGTTGAGAGCAAAGAAAATAGCAGTTTATGGCGACTCCGAACTAGTTATCAAGCAAGTGAAAGGTGAATTTCAGGCCAAGCATCCTCGCATGAGAGCTTATAGAAATGTTGTTTTAGATATCTTGAAAATATTTTCTGAACATACTTTGACATGTGTGCCCCGGATTCAAAATGGTGTTGCGGATGCATTGGCTAAGGCAGCAAGTAATCTGAAAATACCCATGAATTCCAGCAATAAGTTTGAGATATATGTGAAGCATCGTCCTACAGCTCCAGATAACCAAAGGTGTTGGCAAGTGTTCCAAGATGACGAAGAAATTGAAGGTTTTCTACAAGTTAAGGGTAAGTTTGAAGACATCTCAATAGATACAGAAGCTGAAGGAGTGAATCAGATGGATGTATTGCAGCTCAAAGACAATCACATTCCAAAAGGATTGATTCCTTTAGAGGAATTGTTTGATTAGGATGATGTGGCCCGCAAGCCAACTTTGAGGCCAACGGACGAAGGAGTTGAAGATGTGAACCTTGGGACAGCTGCAAATCCAAAGATGGTGAAGCTTTCAAAAGCGTTGTCGCCTAAGGTAAAGCAAGAGTATATCAGATTATTGTCTCTGTATTCTAATGTTTTTGCATGGGATTATTCAGATTTGAAAACTTATGACACAAGCATTATTCAACACACTATTCCTATAAAGCCAAATCAAAAGCCTTTCTGGCAAAAGTTGAGAAGAATTAATCCTAAATTGCTGCCATTAATTGAGAAGGAAGTCAGCAGGTTGTATAAGTCCGGGATCATAGTGCGAATCTGGTTTTCCGATTGGATCTCAAACTTGGTGCCCGTGAGGAAGAAAACTGGTGAGATTCGCTTGTGTATAGACTTTAGAAATCTGAACAAAGTGTCATTAAAGGACAATTATCCGCTGCCCAAGATGGATCACATATTGCAGCGGGTTGTGGGGGCATCTAGAATGTCATTGCTTGATGGTTACTCCGGATATAATCAGATTTTAGTGCACGAAGATGACCGTGACAAGACAGCATTTACTACTCCATGGGGTACATTTCATTATGCCAAGATGCCGTTTGGTTTGAAAAACGCGGGTGCTACATTTCAGCGGGAAATGGACATGGCCTTTGCAAACGAGAAAGATGTCTTTTTAGTGGTTTATCTTGATGATTTGACCGTGTTTTCCAAATCAGATGAAGAGCATTTGTTTCATTTGACTAAGGTGTTTGAAAAGTGCAGAAAATATGGCATCTCATTGAATCCGAAGAAGAGTCTTTTTGCTATGAGTGAAGGCAAGCTGCTAGGCCATATCATTTCTAAAGATGGCATTCGTATAGACCCTGCACGAGTGGAAGCAATTCAGCAATTGGAGCAGCCCCGTAGCAAGAAAGAAATTCAGTCCTTTAATGGTAAGTTGAATTTTCTGCGTCGTTTCATTCCCAATCTTGCTGAGCATCTTAGAGAGATAACAAATATGCTGAAGAAGGACATCGAGCTCAAATGGACCGAAGGGGTGGTGAAATCGTTTAATTTGATAAAGGTAATCTTATCTTCAGCGCCAACATTGATTAGCCCGGATTATACACAGGATTTTATTTTGTTTTCATTCGCCTCTGAGCATACATTGGCAGCTGTGTTGATGCAAAAGAGAGATGGAGTTGAGAGGCCCATAGCTTTTTTCAGCCGTATCATAAGAGATGGAGCACTGAATTATAATATCATTGAGAAGCAAGCATTGGCCCTGATCAAAGCATTGAAAGATTTTCAAGTTTACATATTGAATTCTCATGTTCTAGCATATGTTCCTAATGCAGTTGTGAAGGATGTTCTAGTGCAAACGGAACCGGAAGGAAGAAGCGGTAAGTGGATTGTTGCACTCTTAGAATATGATGTTGAAATTAAGCCTACCAAGTTGATTAAGGGTGAAGGTCTAGCTAACTTGATGGCTGAGGCAAACCTTCATGTCCTTGATATAAATTTGATTGCTGCCTTGTCCGATGAAGATGAAGAAAATTCAGTTCTACAGGTGTCCAATATCTTTGTGTCTTCTCCTTGGTATGCTGATATAGTTTATGTGCTTCAAAACTTATCTGCACCTCCTGGCATGCCTAGAAACAAAGCTAGAACATTGAAGCTTAAGGCTGCCAAATTTTGCATCATCAAATCTGCACTTTATTGGAAGGATCCCGGTGGCATGTTGCTGAACTGTTTGGTCGAAGAGGAAGCTAAAACAACAATAAATGATTTCCATAAGGGTGACTGTGGGGGTCACTTGTTTTGGAAGACCACGGCTAATAAGATCTTGAGAGCTGGTTTCTATTGGCCTTCTTTATTTTTAGATGTATATAAAGCGGTAAAGAGCTATCATGAATGTCAAATTTTTCAAGGAAAACAGAAATTACAGCCCTTGCCTCTCAAACCGGTGGAAATCAGTGCACCATTTCAGCAATGGGGCTTGGATTTTATTGGCGAAATCCACCCTGCATCTTCCGGGCAGCATCGATGGATCTTGACAGCTACAGATTACTTCACAAAATGGATTGAAGCCATTCCCACCCGGCAGGCCACAGATTTGGTAATTATTTCTTTTCTTGAAAATAATATCTTGTCACGTTTTGGTTGTCCACAAAAGTTGATTACTGACAATGCAGCTGCATTCAAATCAAAGAAGTTGGTTGATTTTTGTTTTAAATATAACATCAGTTTGGGGCATTCAACCGCTTATCATCCGCAAGGTAATGGGCTGGCTGAATCTTCAAACAAATCCCTTGTGAATATTATCAAGAAATTACTGGAAATAAACAAGAAGAGCTGGCATAAGAAGTTAATAAATGCACTATGGGCTGATCGGGTAAGTCAAAAGAAGTCAATTGGTATGTCACCTTTTAAAATTGTTTACGGAGTAGATGCAGTGTTTCCTACTTCACTTAGTGTCCCGGTAGCCAAGTTGTTTCAAGAAGCTAGTGGTGAAGAGGATCCTATGCAATGACGGATCAGTCAAATGATTCATTTGCAGCAGACACGAGAAGAAGTCCACCAGAATTCCCTTAAGTTGCAGGAGCGCATAAAGAGGATCTATGAAAAAAAGGCCAAGGCAGATGAGTTTCAGATTGATGATGTTGTGTTACGGTGGGATGCCCGCAATGAGGATAAAGGGAAGCATGGAAAATTCGACAACTTATGGAAGGGTCCTTATGAAATTGCAGCATACCGTGGTCCAAATGCTTTCCTTCTCAAAGAAATGAATGGAGATGAATGTTTTGGAGGGTCGGTGAATGGCCGGCTGCTCAAAAGGTATCATGCTTGAGCATTTTCTGCTCTTATCACTCTCATTGTAAATACCATGTCATTTTCTTTCTGCAGCAAGTGTGAAGCTGATTTCCATCTTCAGTTTGGGGCCCGCGGTGAAGGCTATAATTCTAAAAATGGTGATTAGTTGGTGTGAGTTTTACAATTTGTTTCATGTCAGTTCATTTTCTGTATAGAGTTAGTGAGTTAGTGTCCAAGATAGTTTTGAGTTTCAGTCAATTGTCTAAGTCAAATAAAGTTGTTTTCAAGTTGGTCACAGGTGAAATAATTTGACTCCATTGCCCAATGATAAAAGCACTGGTCTGCTCTCCGAGAGGTCTGAGGTTCTTGGTACCTCCAAGGAGATACCATCCCCATTGGAGCCAATGTTAGTGTCGGTCTTGAAAGCCCTCCATCAGTGATCAAAGCTCTTTGCATTTGCATTAGTAGGTGTCTCATCAGTGTCAAAGTTTGCATCTCGTTAGGCATGCCATAACCCTAATGGAGGAGCTGGTCTATTCATACCCCTCTTGGCTTTGCTGGATCAGGTCATATCAGTCATTGAAGTTTGTCAAGCTGCCCTTGTTTGGTCTTAATGTCAAAATTCTAGGTCTAGGGTTTTTGGTCAGTTGTCTTAGCAAAGTCAAGTCTCTGAAAGTCCTTGAGTGACCAGCAAGCCAGAGGGAGGATGTTAAACATGTTCCTTTGAAATTTTCATCATGAACAGTTCATTTTTAACCTTGGATTTAAAAACCCTGTTTTTAAAGCCAAGGTCATGATAATTTTTGTAAAAAGAATAAATTTCCAAAATGTTTTCAAAAAAGGTAGCAACAACCCTGGTCCCCTTGCTACAGTCCTTCAGATGATATCCCTGCAAAAAGAATCAGGTCAAAGCACTCAAAAATTCAACTTCAGGATAAAGGAAACCAAGAAAATCAGTGTTTTTTTTTAAAAGTGTCAAAATAGACTTTATAAAGTGGGTTTTTGGATGAAATTTTTTTCAAAGTGAGATTATAAAAGGTGATGTTCCCTCCTTTCACTCTTATTATGCATTTCAAGTTTGCAAGTGAGATTGTGAGAGAGTGAAAGGCGAAGGAGGAAAAATTCCAAAGGTTTCGGGCAGTTTGCAGGTGCGCGACCCGTCCAGGCTCGTGCGTGACCTGTTGGGCGGTGCGCGACCCGTCCAGCAGTCTCCGGCAGTGCAAAAACATAACGGGCGCGACCCGTTGGGCTGTGCGCGACCCGTCCAGGGCTGTGCGCGACCCGTTCAGCTGCCAACTTCCAAAACTTCAAACAAATTCCCTTACTCCTCTTCAAATTTACTCAATCAGTCGAGGTAGGCACTCAATCCATGGTTGTTGATATTGGTGGTGAAAATAATGATGTGTGTCATGATTTCATCTTCTAAATTTGCAAATGAATGGATTAATGTGGCTGTTTGCTAATGTTTGTAAAGTGCTAGGGTTTTGTGACTGTTTCAAGTGTTTTTGTCCCATTTGATCCCTTCCTTCTTCCCCTCTTTCATTCATAGTCATGCTTGCATCTCTGTCCCATTTGATTTGTACATAAAATGTTGATTTCCCCCCCCATCCCTAAGCTATAAACCCTACCCCTCTCACAAGCACTCAAAACCCTAATTCCCTCTACCATACACATGCAAAAAATAAAACAAAAAGAAAGGATACATTTGAAAATAAAGAAAGAAGAAAAGTCATGTGAATTTAATGTGTTGTATATCTAAAGGCATGTACATAACCCCTATATACCCTTGACATCCCCTTGTACATGAACACTTTCCCTTGATGTGAAAATAATGTGTATGTACTCCTTAATGTGCATGTACTCCTTAAGAACAGAAAAAAGAGCAAAATTTGCCTTATGACACACATGAACTCATATAAGCAAATTTGGTGTATGGTGTCCCTATGTCCCTCTTGATACATATATGCCCCTTCCATGTTCATTATCATACATGTTTTTATCCCATATGAGATGTTCTTTGCAAATGATTTCCCAATGTTAAAATGTGTTCCTATATGCATGACAATTTGTAATGTTTCCCTTGAAAATTCCCTGTTATTTTCATATATTCCCATTCCTTGTTAAGAAGTTCCCTCCCCTAACATTCCCCTCATGTTTTTCCCCTTGAAACAGCATAGAGTTCAGTACTTTTGCAGGCAGAGGCAGCAGTTCAATTTGTCCTTCAGTTTGCCCACCTTGCTACAAAACCATGTCAGATACCGAGACTTATGAGCAAGGTGATGACCATTCATCATCTACAGAGATTGAGGAACAGAGGAGGCCTCGTAGAGGCAGTAAGGGAGGTCACCATAAGAGGGAGGAGCCTACTTCATTGGCAGAGTTACAAGCTTGTCCTTTGGCACTGAGTTGTTTCCAGTACATGTCATGCTATCAGTTTTGTGAGAGGCTCTCTCAGATTCAGCATCATAGAGACCTGGCCCGCTTGTTTGTCTTACACCTCCATGATGGACATGTCACTCTTGCAGGGGTGAATTTCATATTGACACCCGAGGTGATCTCAGAGGCTACAGGTATACCGAATGTGGGTGAGGTGTGGTCTAAGCGCAGACTACTTGATTTTGTTCACTTTGAGCCCTATGTCCGGCCATCATTTGTGAAACTGTTGGCAGGTGTTTTCCCATTCAGATTTCTTCGGAGTGAGTATGCTCCCCTCATGAGACTTATCATGCATTATTTTACATGTGAGGGCAGATTTTCACAGGTGTATTCATATCACATTCGCCTGTTGATGCATTTCACCCGGGTGAGGATGATGAACCTCCCAATCTTTCTGTTTCAGAACATTCAGAGGATGGTACCTATGTTGCAGAGGAAGACCCCGGCTCAGCAGTACAGGAGCCTTTGTCACTATGGATTGATCCAGCTTATAGTCTCATATCAGTTGACTCAGCATGGTATCTCATGGGAGGAGTTCATCTCCCGTGAATTTTTCACAGTGCCACCTCAGCCACATCAGGAGGTCATTCATGAGGAGGGGGGACCATCTCAGCAGCCTGATGCTCCCATCACCCGACATGTCAGCTCCACTCCTATGGTCACCTATCAGAAAGGCCCAAGGGCCTTATTTGCAGCAGCTAGGCGAGTGCTATCTCCACAGTAGGTGGAAGGGGTCTCGCCTTCATCTTCAGAGCAGCGAGTGTTATCTCCACAGTAGGTGGAAGGGGTCTCGCCTTCATCTTCAGAGCAGCGAGTGTTATCTCCACAGCAGGTGGAAGGGGCCTCTCTTTCTTCACCAGCAGAGGTATTGTAGAGGGGCAAAGAGCCCATGGTTCATGAGGATCCAGTGATCGATCTTCAGGTCAGTTCTCCTAGCCAAGAGGCAAAGGAGATCATTCAGCAGCTTAGGGCCGAGAATGATACTTTGCAGCGAAGACTTGAGGGTGTCCAATGGACCATCACATATCTAGAACAACGGAACACACAGCTGGAGGAGGAGAAGGCACTTGATGAGATTTGGAGGATTCGTAGTGACCGAGTCCTAAACCGTAGGAGGCCCGGTGACCCATTGCCTGTTGACCGGGAGTCATTGCTTATTCAGGAGAATGCCCACTTGGATAGGCTGTTGGCTAAGGCCAACCAAGACAAAAGGCTTCTAAGGAACATGAAAAACCACTATTGGGCGAGGATGCACGTTTGTAAAGCAAAGATGAAAATGTTCCAAAGAAGGTTGACCGAGGCACCTAAGAGGAAAAAGAAGGCCAACCCACTCCGCATCTTGGCCGAGGCTTCTCTCACTCATCATGACACTCACTAGCCTCTTCACAGCACCAAGCACAAAAAATTTTGGAAGTTTTGGCTCATTTTTGGCATTTTTGGGCAATTTACAGGTTTTGGCTTCTCAACGGGTCTCACCCCCGGTGAGACCCTTTGTCATCGTAGCTCCGTTTTGCAAAAACTCAGCATTTTTGGATTTTTCAAGCAAAGTTACATATGCCCATCCATTACATTGAGTTTTCATGGAGTTTTGGGCCTCCAAAAGGTCAAAATACAGCCAAATTTTGACTTTCTACCCCTTTTTTGAGCTGCAGAAGTAGTCTTGGGAGAATTGACTTTTTACTGAGAGACCTTTCAAACAAGCTATCCTGCACCTCATTCTGACACTGAGAAGGCCTCCAAACAGGGCTCCAAAGTGCGTGACCCGTTGAGCTGGATGTGCGCGACCCGTTGAGGGAACTTTGCCAGATTTGACCAGTTCAGCCCAAAATTTGCAGTTTAGCTCCAGTTTGACTTGCTGAGGTCGATGGTGGTCCTTTTGGCTGTACTTGTGGCACTTTTTGGGTACTTTTACTCTATTTTTACTCTTCTATAAGTTTCTCTCATGTAAAAGGGTAAAATTGACTGTATGAACTGGTTTCCACGTTTTTAGAGGCAAGTTGTTTTGACTGCCTATTTTGTAGTGCTTAGTTTAGAAGTTGTTCAAACATCTCCTAGGATAGTGAGCTAGACCCATGGAGGTAGGGAAAGAGGTTAGATCATCTATATTATGTACTTTCATGCTCATTTTCATGGTTGGACTCTTGAGGGAGGAGCTATCATTGTATATTTTGCTTGTATCTCTGCAATTTTTGGCTAAGGAAGACCAGGGTTTTGCAGTCATCTTTGGGATTCATGTGGACTCAGGTGTTGATGGTGTGTTCCTTCATGTTATTGTAAGCTTTGTTATGTGATTCATTTCCTTTCTATACTGATGCATATTAAAGAAATGAAGTGATAAAGTCAGAATTCATGCTTGCCATGCTCTACTTTTAAATTTGTTTAATTTCTATGTTTTCTGCGGTCTAAAGAGAATTCAAATCCATTGTTTGCTCTCTTTAGCCTTCTTTTCTTTCTTCCTAATCATCCACTTCAGCTAAAGACATCAATACAGGTTCCTACCTTGCCCCAAAGACCCCCCTGCAGAAACTGTGTCCAATCCCTGCACCCTAAATTGGAGTTTCTCAATTTGCCACCAAAAACCCCAAAAACCCCCAAATCAACCTTCAAATCAGTTTACTAGCCTAATATCTATGTTACCTTGATTGTTCATCTCTTCCCATTGAAAATTTACCGAGATTGACCGGAGAGAGGCTTCTCTTGCCCCGTAGGGCTAGCTACGAGGCTGAATGGTTTGATGTAGCTTTGAGATTTTCCTTTTCAGCCTGAGGTGAAATTTCAAGTGCTAACATGGTTCATCCCAGCAACCAGTCCAGTCTAACATTCAAACTTCTGTACCTTCGGTAATTTCTCAGTCTGGGCCTAGTACACCTCGTACTCCACCTCAAACGACTGCTACAACTGTCGCAACATCTGTTCAGTCTACCCCACCTACTTCTGGAGTATCGACAGCTCTGGTTTCTACTGTTCCTGTATCTACTCCTTAGACATCTTTACCACTGTCTGGATCTACGATTCAAACTTCGGTTCAAATACCTGTAGGAAAACCTGGTTTAAGTACGGTTGTCACAAGTCAACAACAATTCACTTATCAACCGTACCAGGGACAGTACCAATTCGGTCCTGCTGTCCAACAGCCAGTTTATCAGTATCAACCATATCCTGGGTACACTTATCAACAACCTCAACAACCCCAGTACAGTCCGGTTAATCATGGTTTTCTGGGAGGATACAATATCCTGAACGCCATTCCCATTCCTAGTTATCCTAGATATCCTCCTCCTGGGGCTGGTCTCATGACCCAGAGTTTTAGGGACCCTAATCGGCAGTTACCATTTATTGCAACTTTGGACTTACCTGACTTGTCGTGCCTAATGAACGATCCCATTAATTATCTTTCGTTTTGGCCGCCAATGCCGAATAAGTTGCCCAGTGACATTCCCAAGTTCGAAGGTAAATCAGGAGAGGACCCGTCGAACCATGTGATGAATTACCATCTCTGGTGTGCGTCTAACTCCATCACAGATGATTCAATCCATCTTAGACCTTTCCAGTGCACTCTGATTGGTCTCGTGGACAAGTGGTACATTGAGTTACAGCGAGGCACTTTTTATAATTTTAGTCAGTTAGCTACCTCGTTTTTAACTCATTTTCAGTTGCCAGTCCGATATGACAATGGCACGGAATTGTTAACTTCGCTAAAACAATTGACATCCACTTATATTTCAGACCACATTCATGAGTGGAGACGTCAACGTTGTTTAGTGAAGGTATTCATTCCGGATCAAATTTTGGCTGAGTGGTTTGTAAAATCTTTGTTGCTAAAGATCACTGAAGATGTTGCTAAAGCCGGAGTTGTTACTGAGGAGCAAGTCATTGCTCACGCACAATACCTTGACTTGGTCTATACTCAGTCGGGTACGTTACATGAAAAAATCCCCGATCTTCCTAAGAAAAATCAAATCACTGCAGCTCCTTCAGGATCTCATGCCGTCGATGGTATGATTGGCACGGTTAACACTAAAAGTAAGAAGAAGTCTTCCAAGAATTCTTCTCCCATTATAACCTTGCCTGATTCCCCAACAGGAGATTCTTCTGCAGAGATTTCCACCGATATTCACGTTGTAGAGTCATCTACAGCCAAATCAAAATCCGGTGGGAAGAAGAAAGGAGAGAAGAAGAATAAAACGGACAAAAGTTCAAAGGAGAAACCTAAAAAGGCGGAATCCAATGACGAAAAGCGCAAACCTCGTTATCCTTGTCTCATTTGTGACAATGAACATTTTACAAGAGACAACCCTCATCGTGCAGAGGTTTCGAAAATTGTCAAGGGTTCCCAAACTCCTGCTGTTTTGAAGGATCCTTTTCCGGCTCAAGACAGTAAGATGATAGGTTCATCCTTGAATGCCAATGAAGAACCCATACCGATGATGTCCCATGTTAGGATTGCGACTCGATCGCAAGATTATGGTAGTAAGAGTCATGTTGATGGTAAAGAAGCAGAATCTTCCCATTCTAATCCATCAACCTCAGCTCCCAGTTTCGATCCACTACATATCGAGAAACCTAATCCAGACTTGGTAATCAAACCGCCCGATAAGGGTATACTTCGAAAGTCAGCCTTCAATCCACATGCGAGAGCGGCTCAGAATTATAACATTGTTGAGGATTTAGCTATTTCACCCTCAATAATGTCGGCTTTGGAAGTGCTGCAATCATGCCCAGCACAACGTAAATTACTTTTGTCGGCTATAGGAGCTGTTGATGTTCAGGACCCGAACCTAATAATTTTCAATCTAGAAAATAGTACACCACGTTTGCCTCATCAAATGGCTTTCCAGATTCCAGTGATAGTAAAAAATAGGCCTATTCATCGAACTGTAATTGATGAGGGAGCCTCAACGTGTATTATGTCGATACAGTGTTGGAGATCGCTTGGTTCTCCTTCGCTAAATCAATCCCCGACAATTCTAAAGGCCTTTGATGGCTGTGGGTTTCATCCTTTTGGCATTCTACAGGATTTGCCTATAGGGGTTGAAGGAAAAACCGTTAGTCTAGATGTGGAGGTGGTTGATGCCCCTCTAGATTACAACCTTCTCTTGGGTCGAAGTTGGTCTTATGCTATGATAGCAGTCGTTTCATCGGTCTTTCGAGTAATAAAGTTTCCACATAATGGAAAGATCGTAACAATAGACCAGCTGGCTTACTTTTCATCTAACTCAGCCTCTTCGGAGAGTATCCAACATGTTGGTAAAGAGACTATCTCATATAAGGATGTTGGTGTAGGATTAGTTAAAGATGCCAGTTTACTGGGAACTTTTCCTTTTCCTCCAATCAACGCATCATCTTCATTTGCAACCATTCATATGATTACATCAGACACCATTATTTATGATGATCCTTGGATCGTCCCTTCTGAATCTGAGATAGACTCGTTTGGCAATGCCATGCCTTTGAGTCCATATGAAATTGCCTATGAAGCCATGCAGTCTTTTGCCGACCTGTGTTCAACCGAAAATGATTTAATGAATGTTGTCTGTGAGGAATCATTTTTTACATCAACCTCGGATTTAACTACGTTTTCTGAATTTGTTCACTCTGATGAGCAAATTCGTGAAATCCTATGTGTAGATGATTTACCATGGGAAGATCTCCATCACAGATCTTCATTTTTACCTGAGGATGATCGTTTTGAAAATTGATTTCTCATCAATTTTTACGACTGAATATGTCAAGGAACCTTATAATCCAATGAAACATCCCGATTCAGAGTTAAATTTGGGAAACATCTCTCAAACTATTCCTATTGACATTTCGGTTAAGCCCGGAATTGTTGAGAACATTCATATAGGTGCCTCGTGTACAGATGACGAAATTCAATTATATAAGGCCCTGTTTCAAGAATTCTACGACGTGTTTGCCTGGTCCTATGAGGAAATTCCAGGAATTGATCTCGCGATTGTTGTTGATGAGATCGAGATTTACCCGGAGGCTAAACCCGTCCGGCAACGTTTGCATCAGATTCACCCACGAAAAGCTGCTGCAATTAAAGCAGAAGTTGAAAAATTATTGAAAGCAGGTTTCATTTATCCAATCCCGTTAACGGATTGGGTATCGAATATTGTTCCGGTTAACAAAAAGTAGGGAACAATAAGAATATGCATCGACTATAGGGACATTAATCGAGCCTGTGCAAAGGACAATTACCCAACCCCCTATATCGATCAAATTATTGATGATTGTGCCAGCAACGAAATATTTTCCTTTATGGACGGTTTTTCCGGATACAATCAAATCAACATTCTACCTGCTGATCAACCAAAAACGGCTTTCATTTGTCCATGGGGGACATTTGCTTATTGAAAATTACCTTTTGGGCTTAAGAATTCCGGAGCAAATTTTCAAACGGCGATGTCTTATGCATTTCATGACATCAATCACATTGTGCAACCCTATCTCGATGACTTGCCTACTCATTCATTACATCGAGCTGATCACCTCGTCCATTTACGAGCAATCTTTATGAGGTGTAGGCATTATCGTATTCGGTTGAACCCACACAAATGTGTCTTCTGTATAGAAACGAGTCGATTGCTGTGGTTTGTAGTTTCGAAAGCCGACATTCGCATTGATCCCTCGAAGTTCGAAGCTATCATCAAATTTCCTCCTCCTTTGAGTCTTCGCCAACTCCAAAGTTTGCAGGGGAAAGCAAACTTTTTACGACGATTCATTCCTAACTACACCGAGGTTACAAAGGGTTTTACCCGGTTGTTGAAGCAAAACACTGAATTCTATTGGGATGAGATAGCTCAGAAATCTTTTGATGCACTCAAACACGCGTTGACCCATGCACTGTTGTTGCATCCTCCCAACTATTGGAATGGTATTAGTTCAGGAAGATGAATCAGGAACTGAACATGTGATATATTACCTTAGTCGAACGTTAAATCCAACTGAGCTAAAATACTCACATGTGGAGAAATTGGCATTGGCAGCCGTTCAAGCTGTCCAACGTTTCCGTCACTACATTCTACTACGTAAAACTACGGTAATTTCAGATTGCAACCCTATGATCTACATTTTGACCAAGCAATTGCTAGGGGGCGAGTACTCTAAGTGGATCATTATCCTGCAAGAGTTCGACTTGGAATTTTAAAAATCTAAGTCTAAGAAATCTTTAGTTTTTGCAGAGTTAATGTGTGACTTCCCGCGTGCTGACACGGAAACTGTGGCAGAGGAGCCCATTGCAGACGAATCCTTGTTTCTAATAAGCACTTTAGATCCGTGGTATGGGGATATCATTGTTTACATCCAGACCCAATCCTTTCGGCCAGAAATTTCAACGTCAGAACGTCGGAAAATTCGATTCCAGTCCCAACAATTCAGAATTATTGGAGATACTCTTTATCGCCGTGGGGCGGACTCTGTTTTTCGACGTTGTTTAACTCACGAGGAAGCTGAAAGGGTTCTAAATGACTGTCACTCTAGAGCATGTGGCAGTCATATGTCTGGGTTTGCCACAACCCAAAAGATATTGCGCGCTGGCTACTTCTGGCCGTCTTTATTTAAAGATTGTATTACGGCGGTCCGAAAATGCCACAACTGCCAGATTTTTTATCGTAAGATGCGTGCTCCACCTGCTCCTCTCCACCCTATAATTTCTGTTGGTCCTTTTGCCAAATGGGGTATCAATTTTATTACATGTAACCCTGAGTCGGCCGGGGGGCATGCGTATATCATCCTTGCGGTAGATTATTTTACTAAGTGGGCCGAGGCGATGCCTACATTCGAGGCAGATGGCAAGAAAGCTGCAATTTTCATGTTCAATCATATAATTGCTAGGTTTGGTGTCCCACAAGCGATAATCACTGATCATGGGCGTCATTTTCAAAACGTTATGATGACCGAACTTACAGGCCAGCTTGGTTTACGTCATGATAGTTCAACCCCTTATTATCCACAAGCGAATGGTCTGGTTGAGTTTATCAACAAAGTTTTAGTTATCATGATCTGACGAATCATTTGGATTCATCGGTCGAATTGGCACAACATGCTATTTTCAGCAATTTGGGCATACCGAACTTCAGTAGAAACATCAACAGGGTTCACTCCTTTCCAACTAGTCTATGGTTTGGAAGCCGTGTTACCCATTGAATGTGAAATCCCATCACTGCAAATGGCCATCGAGTTACTTCCAGCCACTTCTGAAGAGGAAAAGCGTTTGTTATACTTGGCTCAATTAGATGAGAATCGACGTGATGCTGCATTAGCAATCGAGACTGACGCAAAATGGATGAAAGCTCAGTATGATCGAAATGTGACCCCTCGAAATTTTTCGAAAGGAGATGTAGTCTTAGTTTATGATCAAGCTAATGATAAATTAGGTGCTGGAAAATTCGTTCCTATGTGGCATGGTCCCTATATTGTAAAGTGAAAGCTAGCCAAAGGGGCCTATGAATTGGTAGACTTTGATGGGGACTCTTTAGGTAAACCCAGAAATGGCCTTTACTTGAAGAGGTATTATGCTTAAAAGAATGGGTATGGAGATTTAGTTAGGATAGTTTTTCTTTCTAGCTGGTGTGTTTTAGTTTAAACAGTGTGCTTAGCTTAGAGAGTGTTTTTTCGTCATTATTCCTGCTTATCTTGGTTTTACTCTTGATATTGCAGATATCGATGCCTCTCCAAACGTGCATTGGTTTCGCTGAGGGTGCTTTTCGTAATACACGGAACATCTCTTCCGCAGCTTGGGTTATCTATTCACCCTCTGACGAGTTAGTATCTATGCATGGGGTAAACCTCGGTCAAACAACGAACAACATTGTCGAGTATAGTGCAGTGATTGAGTTATTGTCTGAATCTATTTCATTTGGGATTCGGAGTTTGATAGTGAGGTTAGATTCTGAACTCGTTGTATTACAGCTTAATAGAGTGTATGCCATTAGAAATCCAGTGTTATTAAGACTATTTTTGAGAATGCGTCTCTTGGAACGTGAATTTGATTACATTGAATATCAGCATATTCCGAGATCTTTAAATACATTAGCAGATGCAATTGCTTCTCGAATGTTAAATATACATTTGCAATAATCATACATGTAAATTTAAAACCATTCCATAACATGATTTAAAAGATAAGCCAGTAATAGTGATATATATATATATATATATATATATATATATATATATATATAGGAGTGTGTCAGAAAATACATCGTCCTCGATCATAGGTCGAAAAACACCTTATGATCGGCAAAGATGATAAGTACAAAAAACAAAAATGTCACATGTGCCCACAATAGGTGATCATCCTATCACTGGTGATGATCTCTATAAGAAACCACTGCACGGGCCACCTTGCAAAGGAACCTCCTAAAAGGTCCCGAGACCCCAATCACATAGCGCTGAAGTCGACGAGGAATGTCGTCTATAGTGGTCTTAGGAATATCTCCTGTCAAGCGCTTGAGATGACCCTCCAACTCGGCCAAAACCTCTGCTGATTCCTCCTGTGGGGCTGGCGTGGGTGTAACTGGTTGTTTTCTCTCGAAAGGCCGGAGAGTGGCTGGTCGCTGTGGACTCGCATCTGCATTTTGAAATTTTTACTATCAGTTTTGAGACGAAGAAAAAATAACAAAAAATTGAAATAGAAATAATGTTGAAAAGGATTTTACCTGACTCGTCCCACTGCTCTCATAGTGGAAGAACCATGTCTAGGTCACCACGAAAATCTATCCTAGCGTAAGGGAAGTACTGAATGGAAAAGACCTGGTTTTCCAACCATTGGAAATACTCAAGTTTGAATCGAGCAACCTCTGTCCTCTCGTCTGGGTGATGGGCCATGACTGCGACCCATCGCATCTGTTTGGGCTCTCGAGGAAGCCTAGCTCCAACAGTAAGGTGATGTGGGATCAGCATAGGAACCCTCTCCAAGCCAAAACTCACGACTAAAGCCCCATAACCAAAGGTCTTTAGTCGTATGTTCTTGGCCCTGGTCAGTTTGTCTTTCACATTGGCCAACACAGCATCGCACCAGTTGAAGATGGTGCCTCGAAAGCAATCAACTGCCATTCGCATCTGGGATCCGGTGGCAATATGTAATGCGGCAGCTCCACAAAAGTCTGGTGATAGTGAATGCAATCACCATGAGCTCAGGAGAGGATATTGTCTTTATGTCTATCCCTTTGTCTCTAGCTTGGCTGTTGCAGTACTCTAGTCGGAGGCTATCGACAGACTGGCCACCTGGCCTAGTCCCGTGCAGAGTCAAGTCTTCGCCCCTCTTAGGCAAACCAGTCAAGAAATATATGTCCACCGGCTCGATTTCGAGCTGGTGGCCGCCAATGAAGAAGCACTTGTCCTGTATGCTCCATCTGTCAACCAGCCACTGTAAGAAATCCACCTGAGCCCTCATGCCAGGAATGGCCCAAAATTTGTACAATCCACACGACCTCAAAGCATCAAGTGAAGGTTGATTATTCCATGTGGCAGCATCCACGTCCTCATGCTCTCGTTCACGCCAATCTAGCAGGATGTACTCTCTGCATCAAGTATAAAGATTAATTGAATTGCTAGAAAATATTTTGTGTGGTCCATTTTTGAGAATTTTTGGGTTCAAAACCCTTGTAGTGGGGTACGCACCCTCCGTGTTAGACACAGTGCGTGCGACTGCACTTTGTCTACACGAAAGGTGCGGACCCCGAGCTTTTTCCCAATGGAGAAAAATTCGGGGTCCGCAGGCCCGTAATGGTAAACCTGCGGGCCCCACGCGTGGGTTTTACGGTTAAAAACCCTCCCAAAAAATGAAATAAAGGACTAAAACAAAAAATTAAACGGTTAAAAATGAAGAGTGGGATGATGTGGATTACCTAGAGAAGACGGCGTTCGATTCCGACGGTTGGATTTTCCACAATCTTCACGGGAAGTTTTCTGATCAAAAGCACTATTTTCTCACCCAAACTCAAACAATAAAAATGAATTGACAAAGGCCCTTTTTATAAGTTTTTTGAGTAAATAAATTGTAAATTTGTTTATGTTTCACTTTGAAAAGGTATTTTGCGACATTTTTATCCATTTCAAACAGGTATGAGTAATGTTGTGTTTTTGTGCAGAATAAAGGATTATTTAGGTGAAATCTATCATTTTCAATGAAAAAACATGTAGAGTCATCTTTAAGCTCTTTTCTGACTCCTAAAACATGAAAAGATTGCTGAGTGTTTCTTTTAGACTCGTTAAAACGAAATTAAAAGATGGTCCACTTACAGCTCTTTTCCGACCGTAAAAACATGAAAAGATTGCCGGATTTTGGTCGTTTCAAATTCGATATTGGTTATAAAATGACGTGTCATTGATCGCTTTTTTACTTTTTCGGGTCAAAGGCACTAATGACGCTATTTAATTTGTTTGCCTTGTTTGTGTTTGCAGGTTTGCGAAAAGGAGCTCATTTGGATCGAAGGAGCGAGGGCATCCACAAGCTAGCATTGGACCTAAGGTAGGCCCTAAAAACACTTGTTTGCTATTGTTTATCAAAGCATATTTAGAGAAAGATAGTGTCTGGTTGGTTTGCTTGTCATTAGGTCTTCTTTAGATTCTAGGAAGGTCTATCTTGTCCGCAAGATCGACTTATTCCGTGCGACAGGACCAGCCCCAGGAGGAGGATATCCGGGATAACTAGGAATAGGAATTGCATTTGGGATATTGTATCCTCCCGGAAAACCAGGATTAACCGGACTGTACAGGGGTTGCTTAGGTTGTTGATATGTGTACCCAGGGTACGGTTGATACTGATAGACTGGCTGCAACACAGCAGGACCGAATTGGTACTGTCCCTGGTACGGTTGATAAGTAAATTGTGGCTGACTTGTGACAACCGTACTTGAACTAGGTTGTCCTATAGGCATCTGAACCAAAGTTTGAATCGTGGATCCAGACAGAGGTAAAGATGTCTGAGGAGTAGATACAGGAACAGTAGAAACTGGAGCTATCAATACTCTGGAAGTAGGTGGAGTAGATTGAACAGATGTTACGGCAGTTGCAGCAGTCGTTTGAGGCGGAGTACGAGGCGTACTAGGCCCAGGCTGAGAAACTACCGAAGGTACAAAAGTTTGAATAGTAGACTGGACAGGTTGCTGGGGTGTACCAGAAACTAAGGGTTGTCCAGTTTGAGATGACAACTATACATTTGGCTACAACACCTATTGAGTTTGCGATGGATCCCACACTACATTCATTCTGGGGTATGGACCCATAACAGGTTGAGAATATTGAGGACCATAACCGGGTTGAGGGTAGGATTGGTAATTCAAGGGTAGATTTCCCATTCCTTGAACATATGATTGATCGGAGGGTGGTTGGAAACCTTGGTTAGAGTACTGACCTTGGGGTTGATACCCTTGAGGCACGTACTGATACTGGGGTTGACCTTGAGGTATAAATTGATACTGGGGTTGACCTTGGGGTACATATTGAGTCTGGGGTTGACCTTAAGGAACGTACTGTCCCGTAGGTATGTACTGTCCTTGAGGTTGCCCCCCAGGTGGTAACTGGCCACCTTGAGGTTGAGGATTGGGAATAGAACCTAACATCATGAGAATATCTTCTACGCTCAACGGCTTAGTACCATTTTTTCCAGTTAATAACCCTTGTTCAATGGGTTGAGGAGATGCTCCCGAAAAAGTACCAGAAAGTGACTGATACCCAGAGGGAACAAAAGGACCGTCGTACAAAAAGGATTCGGGCGATTGACTAAACATGGACGACTGTATTGACATATTTAACGGAAGATAATAACCTCTAGGTGTTGGGTGATAAGGAACACGAGGTGGTGAAAAACTTAACCCTGGGTTTTCTAAGAAATTAGTCAAAGAAAGATACCAAGCACTGCTCCTAGGTGGACTGTAAAAAATTGATTCACGCTCCCTTAGCTCAATAACAGGTTGATTTTCAGGGATAGGGATGCCTACTTCTTCTTCCGGAGTAGCAAGTTCTTCGATAGCTATGAGTCCAGAAGGAAGATCTTGGGTGATTACTCTTTCTACCCTAGGTGAACCAGGACCACTAGAAGCTGGAGAAGCAAACCCCGATGTCGGAGTAGTAGCAAATTCACTTTCAGGTTCAGATATTTCAGGTTCCTCACCTATATCACTAGTAGATGAAAAGCTACTAGTAACTTCGGAAACAGACACTAATTGTGGATTATAATCTGCTACTAAAGCTTGAAAATGAGGATGCACCACCAACGAAGACTCTCCTTCTTCAGGTGACCCAACTCTACTGTCTCTAGGAGTTACGTGGACTTTCAACCCTTCAGGCTAGCTTGGTCAAAACTCAGGAGGTTGACCCGAAGTCTACGGGACTTCCTCGGTAATTCAGCCATGGTTAAAAACTTTTAACTACTTCACACGCAAACAAAGTAAAATCTCAATGAAAACCACCTAAAGTCTCTAAGAACCAAACAAATTTGAATCACACGGCAAAGAATCTAGGAGATCAAACACACACAAATAGTAACTTTCCATACTGAAAACACTAGTTGGTGATGAAATCCAACGTCGCAGAGTTCAATACAGAAATGGCGGTTGGAACAGTTACCCCGGCAACCTGCTTAATGAATAGACTCGCACAAGTTCCTCCACTTAACTGTCTCGAGTGAAGAGAACCCCCCAGAAAATCCAAGTGAGTCTAGCTGACGTCTGCTCCAGGTACAGTGGGATCTTCACACCACTGTCACCTTAGGAAGAATCCTAAAGAATATGGCCACTCAGGTTACCAACTGAAACAAATATACCTAGGGGAATAGTCTACGATCTGATATGCACGCAAAGGCAGAGTAGCAAGCTCAATCCCCTTGAAGGCTCCTTGACATAATCCAAGGTTTACCAACAAGTGACCCCAGGCTCCTTGACAATGGTTAATCCGAGGTTTACCGTTTTTAATACGTGAATATCTGGCGTCGTTCCCAATGAGGAAGGATTGATTCCCACGCTGGTTCGGACACGATCTCGTGCTTCTCCTTTAAGAGGAGCTTTCCCTGAGCATAAATGCAACAATTGGATTTCTTCCCTACCACAAGATACAGCTACTTGTTTGTTTTTACTGTCTTGGAGAGTTAACTAATCTCCTACTCCAAGACACTAGCCTAAGCTAAGTTGGTGTATCAGAGCCCTAGAAATAAAAATGTTACTAGATGAATTTTACTTTAAGCGTTATTTTTATTGGTTTTTGTTTAAGTCAAAAGGTGCGGAGATGAAACTCGTGGTATGAAGACTCGACTCAAAATCACTAAAAAGCACTTAATATGATTTAAACAATCTTTTCTCTTCGATGAACTTCTAGCTAGGAAAGAGTTTGAGAATGCAAATACTTTGTAAACACAAATCTTTCTTAACAAATACATTAAAAGAAGTGTTTTTGTCCTTTCCAATGCACTCAAAACGAGACAACTAGTTATTTTCACAAAAATTTCCCTTTTCATTTTCAAAGCACTCAACCACTACAAAAACAAACTTTTTCCAAAAGAGATTTTTTTATTTTTATAAAACACTCAAAACTATGGAAATGACTAACTTTGAGATCTATAAATTATAAAAACCTATTTGAAGTCAAAGCCTAGAAGATGTCCTTTTTAAGGATGTTTTACATAGCTAGATGTAAACTAAGGACCAATTTATGCAGAATCACAAATCAATAAAAAACAACCAATTTTGTTTTCTTTTTAAAAATGAAAATGCAAACTTTTAAACACAAGCTTTTCGAAGTTTTGTAAAGAGAAAACACAAAGCGGATTCCTCAACAAGGGTAGATTTCATAAATGGTCAGACTCATAAGAAGGCTGGCAAAAACCAATGTAATCTGAGGTCCCTACAACTTCTAAGCTCAGAGCTACTACAAGACCAAAATGAAAAACAAGCCCAACAAGCAAAACTCCTAGGAATTTCACGTAAAACCCTAACACCAATGAAATCAACCTATGGAAAGCTTCTGACAGGTTATATGCAGGTCTGGGCAGTGGATAATAACTTCTAAACAAAAACAAACCTGACTAACAGAGGAAAACTTAGGTTTTTTAAAATTTTGACAGGGTCCGCAGGCCCACAGTTAACACAGGTGCAGTATCGCACTGTGCTAAAAGCAAAAGTGCGCATAAGTACGCACTGTGTCAAAAGGCTAGGGTGCGGTCCTCTCCCAAAGCTATGAAAAATGAAAAATAACCCTGGATCTACAATTTCCACCCAATTCCACACACAACAAGCCAAAAACAGAAACGAAAACACAGTTTCTCAGGTCAAAGTAAAGACAAGGAAAAAATCAAGTCCCCAGTATGGTCACCATTTTTTCACACGGAATAAGTCAATCTTGTGGACAAGATAGACCTTCCTAGAATCTAAATAAGACCTAATGACAAGCAAACCAATCACACACTATCTTTCTCTAAATATGCTTTTATAAACAAAAGCAAACAAGTGTTTAGGCCTACCTTAGGTCTAACGCAAGTTTGTGGAAGCTTCGCTCCTTCAGTCCAAATGAGCTCCCTTGTCGCGAATATGCAAACACAAACAAGAAAACAAATTAAATAGCACCTGAAAAGCCAATATCATAAAACATATTTAACATGAAAGTCAAGGAATTCATGAAAAAAATGACATGAGACAGTTTGTTGAGAAAAATGAGTCTGAATGTATTAATTCAAATCAAGAAGAACTTTACAACCTGTGCCTTGACGCTATACAAGCTCCTCCCAGGGTCCAGCAAGAAGTCTCCTCTACTTTGACAAGTTTCACTCTCTTCCCAATGAAGCCAAAAAGGTATGTGATCTCTCCTCTTAAGCTCAACTAGGAATTCTTAATTTCACCAGCATTTACCCTTAAAAATGTTCAGCTTCTAACCTCTCCAGCAACCAACCCAATGCCTGAATTTATAGTGCAATGGAGGGAAGTTACTAGGTCCTCCTTCAAAGGGATAAAGCCCTCCTTCAAAGGGATAGCTCCTCTCATCAAGGGATTAGCTCCTTCTCTTTTGGGATGCATGAACCACCTAAGAGCGACCAATCCACATCAAAATTCCTTCTAGAATCATCCAGAATTAACCCACGGTGAGTTTTTTAGAATAAAATTGCGCCTTTTTTACTTTCACAGGGGTCCGCACCCACACCTTTAGGGACAGAGCGGTCAGGTCCGCAGTTTTTGTAAACAGAAGGTGCGGGACTGCAGGTAACAGTGAGAGAAAGTGCGGAAACAGAGTTTTATTGATTTTCAATGTCTTTCTCTCAATTTCAAAGATTCACTTGAAGAGCTGAGGTCTGAGACTTGCTTAGGAGGATAGTACAAGTGATGATAGACCCATACTGACTGCAAATAATCATGGTGACGATATTTTTGTGTAACAGTGAGCCTGTACTTTCATCCTTCTACTCGTAGTAGGTTTCCCACTAGTCCTTGATGTGGGGAGCTGCTTTGAGAAGAGCGAGAATAATCTTTTCCCAACTGGAGAAATCATGAACAAAAAAGTACCCTTCTAGTAGATTTAACCATTTATCTATGACATCTGCATCAATATGTCCCTCAAATATGGGTATTTCAAAATTAACTTGTACGTTAAATGGTGTGGTATTTCCAGAGTAGTTGTTGGAAGCCGATGTGTCCCCTCTGGGTAGCCACTGAAGGATCTAGGAAAAACTATCCATGATCGCGTTCCTTTGTCGCTCGAGGGCTTGTTCAAGCAAGATTTCAATAGGATCTCCTACCCCCTCTTCTTTCTTTTCATCTTCCATGGGAAGCTGTCAAGATTTGCAAGGCTGGTCTTGCAAAGGTTTGACTAGTTCAAGCCCTAACTCCTTATATCCCGACCTCATTGGGGACATGCAAAGAAAATCAAAGAAGAAGCAAACCGCTTTGATACCACTGATCTGGATTTAAACAGGAACACAACAAATTACAGAGATAACCATAAATGTAGATATGCAGTGGGAATAATACTTCATTTTATTAATAAAAAATACTGAAATATGCTTACAAACAGAAATGGAAATAAACCAGCTAGGGCGATGGTAGCTTATCTCTAAGAAGAGATGTGGCGGCTACATGCCTCTGAAATGTGTTACAATGAGGCTCGAAGGCCTATTTATTGTTGAGAAACAATGGAAAACCATTAACATCCAAAAATCTAACGCTAGAAGATGAAACGCAAAACTGTTGGCCCCGTTCTGGGTAAATTGGTACATCAACTTCCCGGGGTCGTAACTTTGGCACCCGATCTTTGTTTGACACGTAGAATAGCTCATTAGAAGGATCTATCCAAGAACTATAACTTTGGAAAGAGCAACATCAGTCCATTGACCCATGTTGCTCCCAGATTTCCCAAAAAACGTCGTTTAGGGCCTCAAAATGGCTCCGAAAGCTGAGGACCCGAAAAAACTACTAAAAATAGTAAATTGTGCTATAATTAAGGAAACCGAAAAACTGAAAGAGACAGTTGTGGGGATCCAAATGTGATAGGTGGGTGGCTACCAACATCCACTTAGATCAAAGAAAGCGGTGGTGTCTCCTTACTGTTGATTTCTTGTAAAATACTATATTGAGAGTCATATCTACATGTAGTGGTAGCTTGATAGTCGAGTGGTGGATGGGTGAGGATTATTTGGAGCGGTGGAGCGCAAACTTATGTGAGCAGAGACTTCCTAGCTAGAAGTGGCTAGCATTACTATTCAATGGTGTAATGGCTCCTATGTTTTTGTGGAAAAATGAAATACGTAAAACATTTATTATATAATAATAAGAAAACGAGAAACAACATAGTAACATCGGGTGTATTTTTGCCTTTCAGTGTTTCCACTAGAAAACATTAGTGTCTAATGTGTTGAATGCTTTTATGTTTTTGTATTTATGTTTTATGCTCTTATGTATGCTTATATGTTTCAAATTGTAAATGGTTAAAATATTAATCAATTGGCAAAAAATTTATAAGTCCCATCATTGTTGATTCACCTCTCTCTCTCAATAGTGATCTACATTTATAACACCTTGTTATTCAACTTTTCATTTCCTCTATTATTTATGCTCTTTAGTTGTCACTTCCTTGACCTTTTTTATTTTGATATCCTCTATGTCATACATTTTATTTTATTATTTGGTTTTTATTTATTGTGACCATCTTTACTGATCTACTCTTTTCTTCTCTCTTTCATTTTGATGCTCCTAATTTATCATTTCCTCGGCTTTTCTTTATTGACTTGGACTTTGTTGTCCACTTATCTATAAGATGGATCTAGGCTAATCATAAATCTGAAATCATGTTCTTTTTGCTTATTTCCTTTTACTATGGATATAGGCTAATAATTACTATAACAAGGAAATTAATGGACATTTTCAATAAATAATTTTTGCATACACTAAAATCAATGGATATGATTAATTTAATTGTTTTGAAGGAAGTGCATATCATCTATCTATTTTCACCATATTAGAAATTCAAGTCTACACAAAAATACATGTATCTACTAAAAAGAGAATTAGAAATTAGCGTATATATTAAAACAAATTATACATCCATAATTCTCATTCAATGTTCCTTTCTCTATTGACTTCCTCTTTGTTGTTAATTTTTATTTAAGATAGGTATAAGCTCTTCGCTGTTGAATTCTATTTTATATGGATCTAGGTTGATGATAATTATAACACATAAATCAATGCACACCATCAATACCTACTTTGTGAATATTTTGAAATGAATGCATTAAATAAATCTCATTAACTCGAAAGAAATTGACATTATCCATATAGTTACATTGAATATTTATTTATCTTGAGTGAAATGAATGCATCTAGTATACATAATCAAATAGGATTTGAAATCAATGTCTACACTAATTTACAAATGTGAAAAAAAATAAAAAATTACAAAATTATTTATATATCACCATTTCTTAATTTATTTGCCTCATTAGTTACATGCATAGCTTTTTAAGTTTGTATTTCCTTTTTGTTTCCTTCCTAAAAACAACACACATAATTTACTAGTATTTTTCGACTTTACTCATGTATTAAATTCCTCGCCTTCTATTTTCTTATACCAATACATATCATTTAAAATCACTTATCTCACCTCCCTTGGGAGGCTATGCACACGAATACGTATCCTTTGAAATCACTTATCTCACCTCCCTTGGGAAGCTATGCACACTGTCATTTGATTAAAACCATTTATAGTCACCATCACAACTAGGGTTCATACCTTGTATTGTACTCACCCTTTACATAGGCTCTATAATGCACATAACCAATTCATATTTGTGTTCATGATTCATTGCAAAGGCTTGGACTATATGCTTTAATATAAATCTTTTGCATTGCATGTGGCATATACCAAAGGTTACTTCTGGTTAATCCAATGCATATAATGTTTATAAAAATTTTATTAACATGGAATGGTGTCATGGTTCTAGATATTTCGGTCAACTGTTAGAAAATCCTTTCGCATCAATGTCGATCCTATCAAACACATGTATTTCGATCTCATTGGCTCTTTCAACGGTTAGGATTTCACCTCTAGTATGGACGATCTAGATTACGCTGCTGGGATTTAGGGTAACGACCCAGCCAAACCCTATTGCAACCATTGTATTTGCATATTCATTATATCATAATGGAGCTCTACTAAAAAATTTCATCCCTAAGGTATTTTATTTTTTTTCCAGTGATAGAACCACAGTCATCTCACAGATGAACTCCTTCTAGTTGTTATAAAAAAGTGGCCATAAGTTTCACAGCAGTAAATACTTATTTAACACCAGTTTCTTATTGTTTATAGCTTTTGTTTGAGTATTTTTTGCAAGATTCTTATTCTTTTCTTTTCCTTTGACACCTCTAACTCTCACTCTCATGACAACGTGAACTACCAGAGTCGGAAGCTTCCTTTCAAGGAATGAGTTACAGACAAAATCGGTCTTTGTTATTCTCTGCACTCATTACTAGGAATGAGTGATGGTTCATCGATTGACACAAAGTAAACTATAGGGTTATTTCATCTTCATTGAACTACTTCTATTATCTGTTTTTTTTGTTTTTCCATCGTCCAAAATTCTCCATGCTTTCTTACAGAGTATACCCGAGTAGCACCCCATGTTGGTGGGGGTTACATGTAAGATATACAAGTTACTCAAGAATTTGGTACTCATTAGTAATACAACACTTCAATGGTTTCCTTCAAACCATTGTTTACAATTTTTTGTAAGTATGCCTGGAATTATATTCAGGAATTAGATCAGAAGGGTTAAGTTGTCCTCCTAGATTCTCAGTGATTTTTCAAGCATGCTTTTTACTAAGTTCTTTCTAATATTTTATTTCCATCCACCGGTTGGAATTTCCAAGAATCTAGACCTCCACACCTATGTGACAGGTGTCTTCATGAATTGCAATACTCTTAATATTCTCTTGGCCGGCTGTTGAGAGAGTTCGTTTGTAATTTCTTTGTTCTATAATTTAAAAGGGGTTCTCAGCTTCGTTACTTGTCTAATGTTTCCTTAGTAGTCTAGTATTATTATCATTATGGCCATTCTTTCGCTGGTTTTTTTTATGTGCTCCATTAGAACCTGGAAATGAAAATTTATGTTACGTTGACAACGACTCTACAACGTTAGTTTTTTTTCTTATAAGAAATTAGGGTTATTTTACTTCTTTTTTTATATATATTTTAGTAAACAATTTGCTTCCGTGGACTCTATAGTCTTGTACATTAAATTCTATCATATTTCCTCCAGCTATTTCATTCTCGGCTACCATGGTTTCGATGATACCTTTTAATTTTAAATGGATATCAAAGTTGTTTCCTGCACATTACTTGTTTATTTCCTCTTACAATATTGCCTACATAATTTACAATTGCATCTCCATGATGCATTTGGACGTTGTATGTTCATCATTAAATCTTTTAAAGTCTATGCAGATGTTTTCGTCACATACAACTAGATACAAAGGCCCACTATAGACTTTATTTTTGTCCTTTTACCTTTCACAGTCACAATGTCATTTATTATTCCTTTACCTATAAAATAGTCAAATTTGTAGACCTGAGCACTTTCTTTAACATATGTGTGTTTACGATTACAATTACAATTTTATATTAGTTCTACAAGACACACAGACATATGATTACAGTCATACTCACATATAGTTTATGGTTGTATGGTTACTTGTAACCCAAACTCAGGACAAACTCTATGAAAACCCTAATATAAGATTTCCTTTGAGTGTCTTAAGGATCCCAACTTGGCTTCAAAACCTTGTACTTAAATTACAACATTTAATAAGTTTTGTAACTATTTCCTTCGTTCAAGAACAAACAAATCGTTTTATCACACTCTTTCACTTTTCAATGAAAAAAACATGTTTATGGATATTGATTCTTCTTGTGTCTTGTATGAGGGATTCTACTATCTAGTTCTTTTCAACCCTCTCATATTCACTATAAAAATTATTTTTCTCTTAATATTTAAGTTTCCATTTTATCTTTTCCTTCTACCTTTCTCTACAACACTAGTTATTTAATACTTACATTACATTTCTTCTTGTTGATATCCTAGAATCACAACATCAGTAATATATCAAGTCATTCTAGTTTAATGTTTCTACATACATTTATCCAAAGAAATTTACTTACCTTTAAGGGAGGTAATTATCTAATATTCCTTTAGAAGTATCCCAGACGATTCCACGTTCCTCCCAGCCTTGACCTATCCTCAATAGGTAGTTACCCCCAAGCTTCCTCTGTAACTGACTGAGGTAAAAATTTGGAAGATTTTGGGGTTGTATTGCCCACACCCTATGTGGCGTCCTGCAAACCTTCCTTGGTTTTATAATTCTTTTTGACCAACTTGTAAGGGTTAAAGATGATACTATATTTATCTCCCATAGTATCTCATCTCAACTACAGTACAAGGTGTTCTCTCCCACCTTGTTTCTTCTAGGTAAATGAAATTTTCTCTCCTTTCTCAAACAGGATCATGATTGTTCTCCCCCAAAAAATTGAGTATTGCATACCAACAATACCATAAAAGAAAGAACAAGAGAGTTTCGTCTTCTTTTCTCTTCCTTTGTACATTCGTAGGAATAGCTGCTTTAACTATTCTCCCTGTTAGAGGTTAATCTATAATATTACCCTGTAACATATTTTTGAGATAATTAACTATTGAAACATAATTTCTCATTAATTATTTTTCCTTGTGTTAGAAAATAAAACAATAATTTACAAGATGTATTTTTTCATTTCCAAAAATAAATAAAATCATAAAACATATCAATCATGAAGTAAGTCTTTCTGGGGTTTTACAGCACCCCTCTCCTTTAAATGAGACAACTTCCTATTGGGAAAAATACTGAGAGGGTAGGGGGGAGTGTGGTTGAATCAATATTTTCAAAATCATAAACTTTTCATTTCATATTCTAATTTCTATATACAACTCTATTGAAAGGAACCCACATGTGTACATGATTGTTCTTAAGAGAACTAGCATACATCCAGTAAACTTATGTTTGAGTTAATTTATCATATGGTTATCTATAGTCAGTCTATCAATACTTTCGTTAAACATTATATAGATAGTAACCCTGTAGAGTAAAAACAATGTAAACCATCACACATAAGAAACACACATGAACACCAAGATTTAAGGTGGAAACCCAATATCGAAAAAAACCACTTGCTTTTGTCGTCTCTGTCTTCTTTTAATATAAAGAAAATATTTTTATAATATTGTACTAATGGAGACTCATACCAGTACAGAGGCACCCACCTACAGAAGGCTACAACCTTTGCTCATTCTCTAGCTCCTATTGGAAGGGAGCTTCAACCCCCTGGATCTTGTACTAATGTAAACTTGTACTAGTACACAAGCACCAAACTTCATGAGGCTACAACCTTCACTGGTTCTTTAGCTTCTACTATAAGGGACTTACAACCCTCTGATCTAATTTACCAGATACCACTGGAATGAAGCTCCAACTACCTCAACTTCGGGGACCACGTTTCATAAATTTTCATATTAGATCCACCTTCTACAACACATCACAACTTGTAGGCCATGTTTCATAAAAATTTTAGACTCGACCCACTACCAACATTTAAGCTCAATATAAATCATCAAACTCTGACACAACTGGATCAACCAATCACTAAAACCCAAACAACTAAAACTCAATAAAAAATTACCTAATCATTCATATCATTGTAACCAGAATATCAGCCATTATACTCCACATCACAAAAACCAAATCTTGTTACTTTCAACCCTAATTAACCATCTGTAAAAAGTTATATGCTACTTTATAGTAGAAAACGTTTGTGTGTATGCACCTTTAATGAATCATACCCACGTACAGATCTTAAACCTCTGAAAACTAAAAAATGAACAGATTCCATTCTAAAACAAACACTGAGTCATACTCAGATCTACTACAACATTCTAAACCAATCACATAATTTTATCTAATATTAATTTTCAATTAACAAGTAACTTCATCATTATTCAATTAATCAATTCACAATCAGAACATCACTATTTAATGACAGATCATTAAGAGTAATTCAATGAGAGAGAAGAGAAACACATCAAAAACTTATTAACTCATCAAACATTCTTTCTCAGCAAAACCCTAGTTTTACTACGCGCTTTCCTCAAAGAATATCCATGTGTGTACATGCTTTTTAGGAACCCAACCTGCATGTATGTGACTTACCAGCCACAAATATGCATTTGTACATGCCTTGTGGGCTATAAAACCCACGTACATATATGCAAATTTGGAGTCAAATATTTGCTGCAAAATAGAGCTTCGAACATAACTATATCTCAACGTACACAGACAAATCACGTGCTAACACAAAACAGATCATATCATAATCATGATTTTCATCTCAAATCTATTGGATCTGATGCATCATCAAACTCCTGGATACACTTAATTTAGTTCAAGAAAAACATCAATAGCCCATTACATGTATATTTGTTTGAGATCTAATTATTCATAACATTTCCATAACTTGCACACATTGCGCTATATCACCACTTTGATCTTCATCGCCTTATATGGCTTAGCCTTTTTTTTCAATACCACAGGTTAAAACATACACCAACCAATGTTTTTCTTAGATGGGACCAAAATATCCATTATTGGGCTCAATACCATAGGGAAATACCATGGTAGGGACCCTTGGTATTTAGAATACCATGGTGTGGAAACTGTATGCTCCTTTTCTTATTCAAACTCACGTGTGTACGCCACTTTTCTTAATAGAACCCGTGTATACTTCTTGAACTTTCAACTTTATCATACCTCTTCCTCTGAACTACTATGCCTTTACCAAAACACTCTATCACATCGATAAAACACTCTATCACATCCTATTTACATCTTCAACAAGTAGGTTTCCATCAAGAGACAAATCATCAAGTAGGTTTCCATTCATAGGGTAGGTTGTCATTAAGGACAACTCATCAGGTAGGTTTCCATCAATGGCAACACTTAATTCATAATTCCAACAATCTCCCCCTTTGGACTTGATGGCAACAACTTTGGTGTGTTGTTTCCAGAACCTATAAATACGTCAAGCCAAGCACCAAGATTGTCAAACAAAAAGCTACTCTCCAAACACCAAGCTATTCTCCTCCTTTGACATCAAGGGAAAAGGGTTGGCCAATTTCTTAATGAAGACTCTTGTATTTGAACTCGTGAGTATGAACACTCATCATGCTCCACTTGAGAACATGCTGAAGTTACTAAAGGATGAAAATTGAAGTACATGACTCTATGACTCACAAGACTTGTCCTAACACCAAGGAATCAAACTTACATAAATTACCCAATCACAGTGGGTTCACATATTATTAGATCAAATTCCCAAACACAATGGGGTTACAAATTACATCATATGTCTAAAAAGGACTTGACCATAATAGTCCACACATGATTGCATTTTACAAGGAGTACATCATAGGTATTTACATGACCTTTACATTAAAAGACAGATAATAAATTCATAATCAGACCAAAGACCTAAATAAGACCATGATAGTCATCAACAATTATCATACTCCATATATGATATGCACCATAAACATCTGTCAGTAGCAACTCATCATCAATTATGTAAGCTAGAACGATGTAGTTTCAATATCATCAACCTATGACCCGATATGTAGCCATAACATCATAAGTGAGAATCATCATAAGATAGGACAGTGTAGCATCATTGTTCAATATGCCATGTTTCCAAGTATCATTCAACAAATGTATCAGTAGCATATGACCATGTCTTAACAACATCATTTTCTTGTCCTGAATTCTTGATAAGAAGATTTACCACACCAGCAACACTTCATCTGCATGCAACATAATCAATGTTCATCATATCAATTGCATCATTCAAGAACTTCATCAACATAAACATCATCACCAAAGAATCATTATGTATGAATCAAACATAATGCCAACAATGCATTATTAGAAGCATAGAAAATTCTCCCCCTAAACCTGTGCCAAATGTTCACTATCAAGTCTAAGAATATCATTTCATCTATCAATTAGGATATCAAATAATCTTCATCAACCGATCATCCATCAAATCATCAAAAACTTACACAAGCCAAAAATCACTTTCCAATAGCATCAACAGACTGTAACCTTAAACCATCAGAAGGGAAAAGCTAATTGATAATTGACTGAAGCATATTAGACCATTTTCCTGAGTTTGTCCCTCTTTTTCTTCATCAAACCAAAATATACATGACTATGTAGCTTAGAACTTGTGTATACATGCACCTTTTATTCATAAGATCCACATACAGAAAGTGAAATATTGAAATTTCACATTTTCAACTTCCCCTAAGCCAGTTTTGTCTATACTTGTTTACTATTAATTCACCTAGAGACACTGTCAGTAGTATAAGAAGCATGAAAATAAAAAATAACCACGGGAATTAACATGTATTACTCCCCTTGAGATTACACACCATTGATCCTAAGGACTTGTTAACCATCTCTTGTTTTTCATAAGGTCAAGTACCTCTCACCACTTTTGTAGTCAATGTTAGAAATATTCATTTAAGAATAAGACATTGCAATAAGCATAATCTTCTTTTACCCTAAGTATGGTCCTTTCTCATATCTATGAGAATTCTTATTTTCAAACACATATAATTTGTCTCAATTTATGTATCCTCTTATTATGACTTTTCCACTTACTTCATTCATAACCTTACACTTGGTTGATGTAAACACACTTATATTTCCCTTATCTGCCATTTTTCCTACACTCAGGATGTCTTTCTTTATCCCTTGAATGAACAAAGAATTAATTTCTACTCTAGTTTTATTAATTATGGCTTTACCTTGTCCTAAAACTTCTACAAAAACATCAGTTCCAATAATAACATTACCATGATTATTCTTCCTGAGAGACTCTATTTTACTCTTATCTTCAGTCTTATGATGAGAACATCCACTATCTATGTACCATTCATCTTCATATTCAAATGAGAAAACAACAAGACCACACCTTATCTATTCTTCTTTTTCTTGCTTATTGATGGATACACCTTTTTCAGATTTTCTATTATTAATGTTCTTATCTGGTTGCTTATCATGTTGTCTGTAGTGATCCATAGACTTGTTGATCCATTCTTTTGTTACATGACCAAACTTGTTAGAAGCATAACATCTTATATGTTTCATATTCCTTCTATTGCAATCAATGTCTTTGTGACCAAACATATTGCAAGAAAAACAATATCCCTTAAAGTACCTGAAAGTTGGTGATATTTTTGTTAGACTGTTATTAGTTTGAAACATTCTACTTCTGCAACTAGCTACAACATTTCCAAAATGATGACATATAGAACATTCAACATTATTGATCAGAGGAAAAAATCGATTAACACTTCTATAGTTAGGAGTAAGTGATTTCCTTTGAAGACTTTCTTTCGTTGGTTGTTGATGAGGTTGACTTATTATCTCTTTGTTAAGAATTTCATATTTTACATTAAAATTCCTTTCTTCAGCTTGTGAGCTATATTCACTTTTAACAGTTTCATGAAAACGAAGACCAGATTTGATGGCAGGAGACCTTTGACTACTAAGAATATTATCCAAAATATTAGTACTATCTTGAAATCACAAATGTTTGTCCTTTTCTTATAATCTACCTTTTAGGATATTCACCTCAACCTGGTATTGCTTTTGTTGCTTCTTCAAGATTTCTTCAATCTTTATTCCTTCCTCCACCTTTTGTTTCAATTTTAGAATCTCTTCTTTTAGCCCATTCTCTTGTTCTTCAAAAATGTGAAGTAGATCTTCATTCCGCTTATTTGATTTTTAAAGATCTTCTCTTAGAGAGATTACATAAGCTTCAAAAGCTTCATAATATTGGTTAGATGTCATACAAACATGATCATTGTTATCATAAGGTTGCAACTTATCATTCTTTTTCAAACTAAGATCAATTTATTTTCTAGGATCAACAATTTCTTCTAACTTGACTTCTTTTGAATCAACAACTCCATTTTTCATTTTTTACGCATTGTTAGATATAGGATTACCTATGATATATTCCTTTGGGACTTCTTCATGTATTTCTTGTAACTTGTCCCATACTTTCTTTGCAGTAGTTAATTCATAACCTTATTCAATATTGAATCAGATATGCTACAAAAGATGTTATTCAAAGATTAACTATTCTATTGCACTTCCTTGTATGATGGATGAAACTTGGTGTAGCCATTGCACACTAGATGCTAGACTTCAATATTCATTATATTTTGTTTCATCTTTCCTTTCCATTGTTTATAATTATCTTTTCTTAGCATAAACACATATGCATTGTCTATTGATTCTAATTTTCGTTGATTTGTTGCTTCATGAGACTTACTTTCACGTTCACCCATAATTGAAAAATTAGTAATTTCAATATCATTGTTGCATAAACAAGAAAGTTGATCACAACTTGAACAAGAATTAATACCTGATGATGCTTCGTCTTCTTCATTCTTGATCACTAGAAAGCAGTTTTCTCTCATATTTGAATATTTGCTGACATTTGCAACTGTCACTGCATCTGATATGTTCCTGTCAAAGTTTTCGATAAAGGAATCATTTTCTTCTATAGCATCAACGAAATTATCATTAGAATCATCTTCAAATGCTATAAGTAAATGAAAATCTTGATCAGACTCACCTTCTTCGCTAATTGGAAGACCATAACTGTCTTCATGTTTATAAAAACGTCTCTTGTTTTCAAACCTCTTCCTATTTATTTTAGGAGCTTCTTTATCTTTCTTTTGATTTTCTTTATAGGGACACTTAGCATCATAATGACCAACTATACCATAAGAAAAACATTTGAAAGCAAGATTACCTGTGAATCTTCATGTACCTACTTGGACTTTCTTTACGAATTTTTCCTCTTTTCTTCAGATACATAACCTTATTCTTCCTTCTCTTTTCCTTTTGCAGTAGCTCTGAAGGTTGCTTCTCTCATATCTGAAGGACCAACTTTCTTCATCTCAAATTCCATCAATGCCCCATGGAGTTGATAAAGTGTAAGACTTTTCAGATCCTCCATTTCTTCAATAGGAGATACTTTGGATTCAAAATTTGGAGTTAGAGACCTCAAAACCTTTCTAATCATAGTGGCATATTTTATTTCTTCACCAAGATTTCTCATGGAATTCACAACTTCATCTACTCTAAGAAAAAACGTTACAATGCTTTAATCATCATGCATTTTCAATGTCTCATACTAAATTATAAATGTTTGATGTTTAGCACATTTTACCTTAGTGTCGCCTTCATAACTTTGGATAATATTATCCCACATTCCATTTTCTGATTTCATTTGCATTACCTTCATAAAATCAGTGTCAGTCAGACTTCGTAAGATGGTATTTACAGCCATTACATTTGTTTGATATTAATTCTTTCACGCAGTGTCTAAAGGAATGGAGGCTGGAAATTGGTATCCACTTTCAACTATCTCCCATACATCAACTCTTAGTGCCTACAAGAATGCTCTCATCCTAAATTTCCAAAAGACAAAGTTAGTTCCATTAAATATAGTAGGTCTAATAGAAAATACTCCTTCATCACAACCCATCTTGATAGATCTACTTCAAGCGATCAAGCTTTTTCCAAAGGACCTTCTCTTATACTAATTGTTGGGAAAAATATTGAGGGGAGGAGCTGTTGAAAAGGTTAATCCTCTCTGCAGACAGAGATGATCCATATAGCCTAATGAGTGGGTCTAGCAACTGAAGTGACAATCAACTAGATATCTTCTTATATTACAATTGAAAAGTAGAATGAAGGAGATGGCCTACCTCATTTTGATGCTATTTCGATTTCCTTTGTTAAGGACCTCGAACCACTTGTGTCACTGACTTGTTCCTACTTATCTCAGTGTTTATGTGCCTACACAAGTGATCAAGACACAATAAGACATACCAAAAAAATAAGAAATCCAAAAGTAACCTACTTAACTGATCAAGGAATGTCAAGCTAAATAACACATGAACATATATATTTTGGAAAGATGAACAACCAGTTGTATATTATTAGGAAATGAAGGGAAGCTTACAACCAACGCCTTAACGTTGAAAGGCTCTCCTTCAATGGTAATCCAAGTCTAAGACAACAACTCTCCAAGCACTCTTATCCAAGTCAAATGAATAGCCTCGCGCAAAATGTCAGCATAAGGGTGAAAATAGACATAGACCAACCTAGCCTCTAACCTCACCAACCATTTGGGAATGGGAGAGGATGAATTTATAGAATAAGAGTGGAAGTTAGGATGTCTCCAAATATAGGATTAAACCCTCATCTCAAGGAGGAAGCTCATAGCGATAAGACCAAGAGCCCAAGTTAGGAGAATTCAACCTCATCTTTGTCAAACAACCTCCAACTCGTCGCTCTAGAAGCTTCTAGATCATGAAGCTTCTTATCCTCTTTGGGAAATTTTCATTTTTGGGATCAGCATGGGTATACAAGAAAGTAGAGTGATGCCATCATGGGTGTGGAATAGTGCCACAAGCCACCATTGCAGTTTTTATCCTTATAAGAGAGATGACTCTCCATTTAGGGTTTTAGGGCAAGTTTTTCAATAAAATCTCAAAGTATTTTATAGTAAATGTCTTACGAGGGATCTGAGCTATATACATGAATGAATACACTACATAATGGTCATGTTTCAGGCACTTTAGGGTATGTCATAGGGAAGCGCAGGAGGTGTGATAAAATAATGTGTGACAGATGCGCACTAAAGAATGAAGGCATAATAAGGAGTGATGGATGAGATACTTTACAAGCTTTTGCAAGGATGAGGGCACAAACTATCAAGAATCCTGCAGATGAAGGATGCATATACATATACATATCTGATGTCAAAACATGAATCCATGGTATGGATGCAGCCATGCAAATTGTAATGACTATATGAAAGGATCCATGGCATGGGTCAAACCATCCAATATAGAAGGATCATCTGTAATCTAAGATCCAAGGCGTGGACGCAACCATCCGATATAGAAGGATCATCGTAAATGTAAAGTCCTACGATATGGTCACAACCACCCATATAGCAGAAACATGAGTACAATCATGAATAATACATAACTCCATGCAGCCTGAGTCATATCAAATAGGACTCAGGGTCTTGTTCTCCATCCCAGATAGATCAAAGTACAAATTCTAACATGTGAATGAACATGTCAAACTCGAACATGCTATAAAACCACCTAATTACTGACCAATGATGTGGAACACTAACAGGCAAGAGAGAAACCACCCATAATGATAATGGCTCTCAAGGTACTATAGTACAATCTTTGAATGTGAAAACGAAGCTAAAGTTGAAAACTTGTGGAATCACCTGATCGAAGGCCAATAGTGAAAATCTATCATCAGTTGCGAAGAACTTGCCATTAAGGCATGTAAGCTCTAAGGTACTAAAAGGGAGCTTCTAAGTCATCTTCCTGGATAATGAGCTGAAGTCGATAGGAAGTGACTTGTCGAAGGAGGGCCATAACGATTCCCTCATCATCGACATGAAACAAGGAATAAAGTGGAATAATTTTCAAGACTGTAACAATGACTCAAATGGTGTATAGGTAAATAACTGCAGACTGGACTTCTCTTGAACATATTGCCAACATGACTATGGAGTGTGGTAGCATTAGACTCAACATAGGACCAAGGGTCATAATGATGAGGTAGAATAGTCAAATGAGATGAAAAATGGATCAACCAAACCCGAAAGGACAAGTGACTAAGTGAGGATATACCAAACCTGACATGAGAAACATATGAGTGTCATGTTCAAGAGTGACATGCTACCAATACAAAGGATGTTTCATATTCACTTTTCCTCACTATTTCTAGAGAGTACCTCTTCATTTTTACACAAGCTTGAAGATGATACCATATTCTTGTCATATAAGTTCATCCTTCAGATGAATCCGTCCTAGTAAGTTTTACGACCACTAGGAAGGAGAAACTCGGTATCATCATGGTGAGGTAGAAAACAATATTTGATAGAACCTCCTATCCATGCTTGACTAAGGTGTACCTTTTTTGTAGATAGTGAAATGCAGCAAGAAAAAGGGGTAAATGTATACTGAGAAGATATCGATTCATATTCTTTAACAAGTTATAAATGACAATTACTTGACAATATTTTCATTTTTCCAGAGTCAAAAAGAGCTGAAAGATGACTCTCCTTGGAGGAACGAGTGCTATAAAAGGATACCAACTAGTCCTAGTCATGATGCAACTACTCAAAACATGTAATGGTTAATAGGCTAGCTAATAAGACCACTCATCGGAGATGTTCCCCATGCAAGGGTAAGAAAACCAGGTGAATGCATATGATCGACCGAAGATATGATGATGATGGAATGAAAGATCCAAGGCTCATCTGGAAAAAATCAACTGATAAAAATAGCAATCACGTGATGTAAAGTGGGAATGGTTTCATTCTTACACAAGCTTGAAACATGGGAAACTATTCTTGAGTATACTTGAAGATGGTTTCATTTTTTCACAAGCTTGAAACATGGCAAGAAACTATGCTTTGATTTCGTTTCATTTTTACACAAATTTGAAACAAAGATAAACTATGCTTAAGATAAGTTTGCATGCCCCCAACATAACGACTCAATTCAAGGTACATGCCCCCCCAAGCTTCATTTCAATCACCTAAGTAGACTACTAGTTACTAACAGGTGGATGGAATGAAGGTTCACTTACGAGATCAAGAGAAAGAATCGAATGGGATTTTACGAGATCTAATCAAAGACTCAAATTGGAGGGTGATTTGTTTCATTTTTTAATGAGCTTGACATAGGAAAATAACCATGCTCATATCCCTTGTTTCATTTTTTAATGAGTTTGACACAAGACAAGGAACTCTGCTACACCTATCCTCATAGACCAAAAAATGCCATGGCTTCCAAGAGGTTCTCATAAAATGGGAGAACAACACTTTAGAAGGGATACATGTCTAGGGATCCAAATGAAAATTCAGGCTCCAATTCCCCCAGTACATGATATACTACATCGCCTACTAGATCATCAGTAGATGTGGGCATGAAACAGGTGGCGACGTAATTAACCTCTAGTGAGGGTGATACCACTTGCACATAAGAACCATTCAGGGATGATGGTTGAGCAGGAGTCGATTCAAGAAAAATGAATGTAAGATGATCAATGATCACAATGCTTCCTTCATGCGGGAAACACATCACTCAAAAGAGGGAAGAAACAAGAGCTCCCATGATGTAAGCATAGTCATGACCAAGGAGTAGAGTAAAATCTAATAGACCTTGGAAAACCATCACCTCTATATAGACAATATTTCCTCCCAAAGTAATAGGAAACTTAGGAAGGATCCCTAACAGTTGATTAGTTCCTCTATCAGAAGCTAACAAATTTTGGGTCACAGGGAAAAGCTGAGGAGAACCCAAAGCTTGCGAAGAAGTTGAGGATAGGATGGTAATAGATGCACCCTCATCTATGACTATGCTAGGTACCTCTATATGGTAAGCATGTAGTATAACCTAGAAAGGCACATAAGATGAAGAAGTTATCCTGCCAGTTGACTCCAATCAAAATAAGTTACTAAACTACTCATAGGGGGTGTCATAAGAACTTGAGAGCTACCCTCTTGCTTGATGGGAACAGGAGAAATTTTCTCATGCACCTCAGGAACAGGAAAATTTACCTCTAGGTCATTCAAAATTGAATAAACTAGAAGAACTTGAGAAATATGAAGTTCACTCTCTACCGGAAAGGTACGGTTAACTGAAGTTGAAGCCAAGTCTACTATTTCCTCAACCAATGATTGGTCGAGAATGAACTCACAAGACTCACTTTCAGAGAGAGAGGGGTTGACCAAAGATGACTTTTGATCAAACACTGGATCAACTAGTGAAGGATCAGGGGAAAGCTTTCGATACCCAGTCAGAAGATGAGGTTGAGAAGCTGTAAGTTTTTCCAATGCTTTGGAAGCTTCATCCATAAGACGAAAAAGGTGAATGGGATGATTACCTTCACAGACCTTATAGGGAAATTTTACTATTCCCTTTTTCCCGTGAGATTTATTGGTTGAAGGTTCATCACTAGCATGATCACCAGAGGCAGATGAGAAAGGTCAATGTGAACCTGCGGACAACACTTCTAAGACCTTGGGAATACTAGGGTAATTCCGAAGAAGGTGGTCACCCTTATATAAAATGCAGGGGAATTTTACTTTCCAAGGCTTGTTAGAAGAATTTCTTCATTAGTTGCATTCATAGAAATGGTTGGTTGGTTGCCCCCTTACTTATTTTGCTTCTTATTCTTCAGCCTCTTCTTCTTCTTCTTCTTCTTATCTTCCTGGCTAGTAGAATCCAAACATTCACCAGGAGAAGAAGAAGAACAGGGTGAATCAATAGGTGAAGAAGGCAAGCGGTCAACTTTAGGATCAATGTGAGGTTGATGCTTTTTACGTGGAGGAGAACTCAGTTGAAAAGCAGTTTGGACACTCGGAACCACCGAGGTTGAAAACAACCATGCTGGCACACCAATGGCTAATCCAGGAAGGGACAACATCACCATATAAGGAGCACCAGTGTTTCCAAAGGAAGGAAAAGGACTAGGATTGCCATTAGAGGGGTTTCCTTGACTAGTAGACTCAAGAAATGTTACCATTGGTATCAACCTAAGATCTAAAAAACTTTACATATTCATGTTTTAAGAGTCAAGAAAAGGACAAAAAGGTGACTCTAGTCTCTCTCATTTGTTTAGTGAGCTCGAAATGACAATTGCTCGATGATATTTTCAAATTTAAAGATTCAGAAAAGATCAAAATGACCACTCAAGTAACTCTAGGCATAATGAGTACCAAGTAACTGTGAACTGCAATATACACCTTAGCAAATAAATTTACCAAGGACTTGACATACGTGCAAGAAATCTCCCTGAATGATATGTTCAGTGTATCATGTTTACAGGGCAGCAGACTCAGCTTCCTATGGATAAATGTTTCCAACCTATGAGGGTCTCCCTTGATATACTTGGTGGTATGGGGAGCACAAGTTCGTGCTAGCACTATCTAATGCAAAACAAAACGACAGCTACTAAGTTTTATAGATGTCGGAACATGTCTCTAGCCTAAACCACCAAGTATCAACTGTTATTCTTTCAAATGCTCCTTACATTAACTGATATATTTCAGAGTTGATCTTCAAATTATGTTTTGATTTGAAGGCTCAACATGATGTCACCTGAACATATAAGATGCAACTATATGAGAAAAATAAAACTTTCATTTCTATGAAAGCTAGACTAACCAAGGGAAGAAATTTCAATCAATAATGCACCAAACAAAATGCATCATGCAAATTTCCCTCCACTAACTTTCACTTTTGTCTTCCAAACGCAATGCCAAAAGTAAAAAATATTTTCACTTTTCACTCTCCTAAACGAAACTTTTCGAAAGAAAAATGATTTTGACTTTATAAAGATGCACTTATATGAATTATGCTTTTCCTTTTGTTTTGAATGATTTGATGCACCTAATACAGTTTTTAGCTTTCAATCATCGAAAAATTTGATCTATTATGAATGATGAATCTCAAAAAATAACTTCTCAATGCAACTAATCTAATGCATTTTCACGATAAGTAAACTTTGAAATACAAGCTAAAACATATGTAAAGTGACATTTTCAATGATTTCTACATAAAACAACACTCAATCTATTAGCAAAACAAACATCTCAATGACACTAATAAGTAGAAAACGATGACCAATTGACCAGAAATCCTAGGACTCAGTCATATTTCACTTCAAAACCAATGAGATATATTTTTCAAATTAATTAAGGCAATCAATCAAAAAACGACAAATCCAAGCATACAGGAAGAGAAATACCTTAGGGGGCAAGGAACACTGGATTCTTAGGAAGAAACCTCAAAACTTCTCACATTCAAGGAGCATCAAGACTTTATATACCCAAACCCACGATTACCGCTACTTTGCATAGGAAAACCCGTGACCACATCACTAATTTGTATATCAAAATTAGTGACAATTTGAGTGCAATGAAAAAATTAAGAATAATTTTTTCATCGCAACTGTAAAGGTAAAAACTGCAATGCCATCGCGATTGTTAAGGCTCAACCAACAATGGGCGAGGAATATGGGAAAAAACTAAAAATATTCCAAGAAACGATACAAACGTAGCACTCTAAGGCAGTAATCAGTGATGGTATAAACCAAGACTGATGCAGACTAGCCAAAAAATCGACTGTTGGTCAAACTAGTCAAAAGATCAGGTTGGAGGATCAGATGGAAAGGATCATAGGCTCCCTAGCTGACTCGGCATTTTGTTGACAAGGGTAATCATCTCTGTCAATAGATATGATCCCTCTAGCCCAATAAGTGGTTCTAATAACTAACGTGATAATTAACTAGGCATATTCCTAGATTACAATTGAAAAGTATAATGAAGGAGATGGCCTACCTCATTCTGATGCTATTTCGATTTCCGTTGTTGGGGACCCAGGACCACTTTTCTCACAAACTTGTTCCTGCTTTTGTTATTGCTTACGTACTTGCACAAGTGATTAGAACACAACAAGACCTACCAAAACAAATAGAAAATCCAAGAGTAACCTACTTAACAGATCAAGAAATGTCAAGCTAGATAATACATGAACATATATATTTTGGAAAGATGAACCAACATTTGTATATTACTAGGAAATAAAGGGAAGCTTACAACCAAAATATTGATGTTGAAAGGCTCTCCTTGAGTGGTAATCCAAGTCCAAGCCAAGAACTCTCCAAGCACTCCTCCTTCAAGTCAAATGAGTGGCCTTAGGCAAAATCTCAACAAAAGGGTGCAAATATACATAGACCAACCTAGCCTCTAACTTGACCAACCATTTTGGAATGGGAGAGGATGAATTTATAGACTGGGAAAGGATGTTATGACATCTCCAAATACAAGATTAGGCCCTCATCTCAAGGAGGAAGCTAATACGGATAAGACCAAGAGGCCAAGTTGGGATAATTGGACCTCATCTATGTCGAAAAACCTCTAGTTCACCTCTCTAGAATCTTCTAGATAACGAAGCTTCTCATCCTATTTGGGAAAATTTCCTTTTTGGGATCCTCACAGGTATACAAGAAGATAGAGTGATGCCATCACGGGTTTGGCATAGTGCAATAGGTGACCATCACGTTTTTTAGCCTTATAAGTGTGATGATTCTCCATTTATGGTTTTGGAACTATTTCTTCAGGGAAACCTCAAGATATTTTCCAATCAATGTCCTAGGAGGGATCTGAGCTATATCAATGAATGAGTACACTTCCTAATGGTCATGTTTCAGGCACTTCGAGGTATGTCATAGGAAGTGCAGGAGGTCTGACAAAATACCGTGTAACAGGGGGGTGAATCAATATTTTCAAAATCATAAACTTTTCATTTCGTATATTGATTTTTGTATGCGACTTTACTGAAAGGAACCCACATGTGTATGTGACTATTCTTGAGATAGCTATGTACATCTAGTAAAGTTGTGTTTCAGTTAATTCATCATATGTTTATCTTTAGCTAGTGCATCAATACTTTATTAAACATTAAATATATAGTAACCATGAGCAGTAAGAACCAAATAAACCATCACACATAAGAAACACACATGAACACCAGGATTTAAGGTGGCAACCCAATGTCGGAAAAAACCAGTTGTTTTCTTCGTCTCTCTCTCATTTTAATATAAAAGAAAAACTTTTTACAATCTTGTACTAGTGTAGACTCATACCAGTATGTAGACACCCACCTGCAGAAGACTACAACCTTTTCTCATTCTCTAGCTCCTGCTAGAGAGAGCTTGCACCCTCTCACTCTTACTTCTACCAGTACGCAGGTACCAACCTACAAAAGGCTTGTTAGAGGAATAATACACCCTAAGTTATGGGTTGAGCACCCCAACACAACGAAGGGCATACACCAACAAGAATAAAGTAAACAAGCAGTCTTAATGCTTAAACTAATAAAGTAGGAACAAGAGAGATTACTCGAATGTCCTATGTTTGAGGTCATTCCCATAGGCTTCGAACCCTCTGCTTCCTCCATGTATAGTAGTAGTAGTTGAAAGCATGTTCAGGATATAGATGTTAGATCATATAAGCAAGTAAGTATAAATCATGAAATCATACATAAGTTAGATTAAAACATGAATTAAAGCATTAATATCATAACATCAGGAACAAGATAGAGCTTCTTTATTGATGACCACAAAGAATGTGGAAGAATACGACCTGATTCGTCCACCGCTCCAAGCGAAACCTTTCTCCGGATTTGTCTAGCCCATGCCTCAAAAATTCTCTTTCAAATTTATATATATGGATGCCATATAAAGGAGATGGACATCTCTATGAGGAAATAGGGGTATCCTATAACTAGGAGTGTAGGAGGCACAAGGATAAATCGAACTTGATCAGGGACCAATTGAATATAATATCAATGTCTTATATTTCTCTTCCCTTAGGCCTTCCCCATGTGGTTTATTTATATCACCTCAAAACAATTTTTTCAATTGGGATATAGTTAGGACATGGGCACATGTAGGGCTTTTGGTGTAATCTATAAACCCCACCCAAAAATAGAGATTTTATATTTTTTTCACATTTTAAATCATATATGTGGGTTGGGTATAGCTGAACCTGCATGTGCATGTGTTTTTGGAAGGGCAGAGTCATATATGGAATTTAAAATAATTTTTTTTAATAATTGGACCAAGTCTGAAGGGAAAAGGCTACCCAAGGCCATGACTCATAGAATCAAGTATATAAAGGTGATAAATGATGTTGTAACAGATTCCCCCTAATATATGAGGTTAGAAAGGGTAAATGACGGCTGAAATGTATTAAGTGTATAGAAAGAATCATGTGAGGACTTGGGAGGAGATCACCAGATTCCATCCTGTTAGACTCCGTCTCATGTCAGAGATTGATTCTTCTTCAAAACACTGTTTTGAAGAAGAAATCATTAATGTGGTGTTTTCGATTATGTAATTTATTCTTCAGCTCTTCAAAAGCCAGTGATTTCAAGCTCCTATCCCTGCAAAAGCACAATTCAAAACATTATCAGGTTCAGATGCAAAGCAAGTTAATAAGGTGTTGAACGTAGATCATGTTTGTGCCCCTCCCTTACAATCACAGCAAGATCAGGCAGTAGACAACGTATCTGATTTGTCCTCAGTTTTTTCTGCTCATCTATGCGAAAGTGATTTAAAATGTTCCTGTAGTGAATGTATCAGTTGCAAAATCTGGACCTGTTCATGTTTCCACAGTATAATAGCATTCAAGAGGGTGTTCGTGAAGGGTCAGAGCAGTTAAATTGTTTCAATGGAAGTTAATGCTTGTGAGAGTTTGGGCGTAGTCGACAATGCAGCTTATTAGGTACTGCCAGCAGGCTACCATACATTGCTGGTGGGAGATAGACCATCTAAGTCACGAAATTATAAACCTGCAATTTCAATTCCTCTACTGGTATCTCTAAAATAATTCAGCTTAGTATAGTATAGTAGAAGGCATGACTACCGTTTTTGAGGCATACTTTGGTCCATCATTGGATGCAAGCAATCAAGCACTGCTCCCTCACATATAAAAATAAGGAGAAAAGGTCACCATAACAATGAACAATCTTGTTAGTAAATTGATGTGGCCTTTTGTGATGTTTAAGGAGAAAATTCATTACACAAATCAGTTTGCTGATGGGCCAATACAGGACAATTGTGTATATCTCTAATTGATTGATTGCAAGGCTTTGCAGGCTGGAACTAGTCACAATCTTGGGCAAAATTTTTCTCGTGTTTTTGGTACTCAGTTCACTGATGAAAATGGACAGCGACAATATGTATGGCAAACTTCTTGGGCAGTAAGCACACGCATGGCTCCAATTCAGGTAGTTATTATTCCGATATGGAAGAATCGTCGATGAGAGGTGTGATCTTGGAGGTAGCATCTAACTTAGAGAAGATACTTAAGGCTGCTGGCATCAGGGTCAAAATGGATGTTGAAGATGAGCAGTATCAACTTAGACCCATGAACTGTCCCTATCATATACTTGTGTACAAGCATAGCCCGCGCTCCTACTGGGACTTACCCTTTAAAGTTGTGGAATTGGGTACTGTATATAGATATGACATGTCAGGAAGCTTACATGGTCATTCTGTGTAAGGGGTTTCACCCAGGATGATGCACATGTCTTCTGTTTGCCCAGCCAGATCAAGGAAGAAATAATAAGTGTTTTAGATCTGACAGAAGCAATCTTGTCTCAGTTTGATTTTAAAAATTATGAAATAAACCTATCGACAAAACCTGAAAAGGCAGTGGGCAGTGATGTTATTTGGGAGAAAGCAACCCGTGCTTTAAAAGATGCTCTTGAAGACAAGGGGTGGGACTATTCTGTTGATGAAGGAGGTGGTGCATTTTATGGTTCAAAGATTGATCTTAAGATTGAAGATGCACTTGGAAGAAAGTGGCAGTGTTCGACAGTTCAGGTTGATTTCAATTTGCCTCAGTGATTTGATCTATTTTTCAAATTCATAGAAAAAACGGCCCATCATGATTCACAGGGCCATCCTAGGATCTCTTGAAAGGTTCTTTGGTATATTGATAGAGCATTATGCTGGTGACTTTCCTTTGTGGCTTTTGTAGAGTCCCTACTTTACACCTTATCCTCCATCATTACCTACTGTTTTCATCACTTTCCTCTCTCTTTTACCTCATTTTCCACCCAGATCATTACATTAGTTGTCATTAAACATGATCAAGTGAGCTTTGCTAATGGGTAATTGTTTTGTTTAGTTTTTGACATACTTGCAGGTATTCCGCAGCCATCTGCTGATTCCGCAGCCATCTGATGATCCCGCAGCCATTTTATTGTTCTCAAGGTTCCACGTGCTATTTTGTAGAATGAGCCACGTGGGCTTGTTGGAATATACATGCTTGAGGTTCCTGTGCCATCAGTTCAGCCGGCCACGTCATTTGTACCTCCGGTCAAAGGGGGTCAAGTTTCGGTAAAATAAAGGCAGCTTAACGTGGATACATAAGATGTTTGATCACGTCGGTGGAAAAGGTGACCTGTCCATGTTTTGAAAGCCGTGGGGGACATGATCTAATGTTAGATTCATTGCCCATATCGACCAGGACCTCCAGCTTGACCACGAAGCCTATGACGTGTTAATTGCACCTTTAATACGCATGACAGTTAGTTCATTTTCTGTTTTTATGTTTACGTACTAGGCCATCTTACAGATGCCTATATATACTTGCGTCTGCGTACGCTGATGTTACCTTTTCAGATGCTATAGTGTATGTATTTGTGAGAATTTTGGCACGTTTTCAAACTCTGTTTTTATAAGAGTTGTTCCAACACTTTTGGATTATGTATCTTTGCATATAAAGTAATGGAAACATTGTTTTGAAGTCTTAAGAGCATCTGAGTTTTCTATGGATAATATGAATGGAGGGCCCCTGTTCGTATTAGCCTTGTAAAGTATTTTCATGTTCATATTTCTGCAATTTCTTTATTTTACAAACAAAATTTCCTTTCTTGAGTTATGTATAGCTTGATTTCTCCTTATTGCTGCAGCCTTTCTTTTCACTGATCAGATTTACTTCTTTGCAGGTTTTCACCCGGGATTAAGTGTGTTGTGTTTGCTTTAATATCTAATGGTAGTTGCAGTTGTCTTGTTCATAATGCTGCCCTTTTTACTCTGTTTTCTAGACTAGTTTTAGCTTAGTTTTACAAGTTGGATACTAACTAATTTATGCTCTCTTTATCATGAATGGCTTATGTTTCAAGAGAACAGAACACTAATTAATTGCAGCTTGTATTTGAGTAGTCTTGGCTTGTGATACTAATACTTTTTCCACTTGTTACACATAATCACATATGTAGGAAGCAGTATGTTGGAAAGGGCTTAGTAGTGTTACAATTTGTCAATTAGAGTAGATTAGAGTTTTTATCAATTCTTGGATTTGTCTTCAGCTACCTCCTGATCGTGTTTTACGTAGTACTATGTGGTAGAAGCAGGGAGTTAGGAGGAGATAATCATTAACAACAATCCTTGAAGTGATTTTCTTGTTTCTTCTATTTGCAGCAGTATGGATAGAGACTAATGCCATTAGAACGTGGTCATTTACTTTCAAGTCATTTTAATTTATTCATTTCTTTCAAGTTCTTTTCCTTTACAAGTTCAGCAAGTAATTAGAAATCACCATCACACACACTTTCACTCATCTAGAACTCACCTCTCACACACTTGCACTCATCTGTCTATAATCATCACTCCATCTTAGGAAGATAAGTTAACCATAAACAACACCCCCAAACGACAAAAGCTCTAAGAAAGTTACTTAAGTACATATAGTACACCCTCACTTCATCAGCTTACGAGCCCCGGGTTGACAATTAATGACATCAATTTAGGAACACTAAATTGACTAAACATTTTGGCGCCGTTGCCTGGGATTTCAACCCCATTAATATGAGTTTTGACAATAGGGGCCGCGATCAACATCATGAGTAGACAGACCATGGATCAGTTAAAGCTTCCTAACCTTCTCTTTACACCTACTTTGTTGCAGCTTGCAGATAGATCAATCATTAAACCTGATGGTGTATTGGAAGACATTCCAATCTCTCTAGATTCTTGGGAATATCCTGTTGATTTTATGATTTTAACTCCCAAGAACAATCTAGGAGGACATCCTCTTATTTTAGGAAGACCTTGGCTGGCCACAGCTGATGCTTTCATAAGCTGTAGGTCTGGAGACATGTATATATCAGATGGTAATTCCACCAAGAAGTTCAACTTGTATCCCCCAGCAAAAGCCATAACAGAAATAGGAGAAGATGAATGGGTAGAGGATGAAGATACTATACAACCAGTTCTAACCATCTCTGAGATTAGCGAGGATAGTCAAATTCTAAATACATTAGAAAATTTTGAAGTATCTTTAGAATATGACTCTGAACATTTTCAGATAGATGCAGACATTGAATATCTCTCCTCTAGACAAATGTCTCTCTTCTCAATGGAAGAGTTTGGTAGTTCTACAGTTGAAATCCTCCCAGGAAAAACATTAAACATTAACAAAAACTTGGGAAGACCACAACAAGAAGAATTAACTAAACTGTTGCAAAAACATTCCACTGCTTTTGCATGGGAATACACTGACATGAAAGGCATCGATCCTAAGACTTGTATTCATCACATTTACATTGAAGAGAATAGCAGACCTATTAGGCAACCACAAAGAAGGATGAATCCAAACCTTAGGGAAATTGTGAAAGAAGAACTGCAGAAATTACTCAAGGTAAACTTCATTTACCCCATCTCAGATAGCCAATGGGTTTCTCGCTTGGTTATAGTGCCCAAAAAGAATGGTAAATGGAGAGTTTGCATTGATTATCGAGAATTGAACAAGGCAACCTTAAAGGATCATTTTCCTTTACCTTTTATTGATTAGGTACTAGACACTTTAGCAGGTAAAAAGTATTTCTCATTCTTGGATGGTTTTAGTGGGTACAATCAAATTCAGGTAGCACCTGAAGATCAAGACAAAACCACATTTACTTGTCCTTGGGGAACTTTTGCCTACCGAGTACTCCCTTTTGGATTGTGCAATGCACCTGCTACATTTCAAAGGGCTGTATTAGGAATCTTTTCAGATCTGATTCATGATTGTGTAGAGGTATACATGGACGATTTCACAGTTTATGGTAATACATTTGAAGAAACTTTGGAAAATTTGGAAAAAGTACTGGTAAGATGTAAGGAAACAAATCTTTCTTTAAGTCATGAAAAGTGTTTTATGATGTTTACTGAAGGGATTGTTTTAGGACATCATATTTCAGGAGATGGGATCAAGGTTGATAAATCCAAAGTTGAAGTCATCTCTAAGTTACCTGTTCCAAATTGTCAGAAGGATGTTAGAAGTTTTCTTGGGTTTATTGGGTATTATAGAAGATTTATTGAAAACTTCACTAGGATAGCATCTCCTCTTTTCAAATTGCTTACCAAAGACTGTGAGTTTAAATGGGATCCTGAATGTCAATCTGCCTTTGTAGCTTTAAAGTCTAGAATATCTGAAGCACCCATCTTAAGGGGGCCAAATTGGAAACTCCCTTTCCACATCTCTACTGATGCTTCAGATACAGCTCTAGGAGCTGTTTTGGGACAAAAGGATTTGATCCCTTATGCCATTTATTACACAAGTAAGAATTTGACTCCCACTGAGTTAAATTATACTGTTACAGAAAAAGAGTTCTTAGCTGTGGTACATGCAATCAACAAGTTTAGACACTACATAACCGGCTATGAAACCTTTGTCCATACGGATCACTCTGCCATAAGATACTTAATGAACAAACCTGTCACTAATGGTAGAGTTACAAGATGGCTTTTACTCGTACAAGAATTCAACATTACTGTGTTAGATAGACCTGGAAAGAAAAACACAGTAGCTGATTTCTTGTCTAGAATCCAAAACACTAGTGAGGATTCTCCAGTAGAAGATAAGTTTCTAGATGAATACTTGTTCGCAGTGACTACCAAGACTCCTTGGTATGCAGATATGGCTAATTATCTTGTTACAGGGAAGCTTCCTCTACACTTATTTCCTAATGAGAAAAGGAAAATCATACGGGAGAGTTCACATTATTCTTGGATTTCTAATGAATTGTTCAAAACAGGGCCAGATTGTATAATCAGAAGGTGTGTTCGGGAAGATGAAATGGCTGACATCCTTAAGGCATGTCATGATGAACCATGCGGCGGGCACTTTGCTGACAAGAGGACAGCCTATAAAATCCTTTCTCTAGGATATTATTGGCCTTCTCTCTTTAAATATGCAAAGCAGTATGTTAGAAGGTGCGACAGCTGCCAAAGAGTTGGGAAACCAACTCCTTCAAATGAAATTCCTCTACAGCCTCAGGTATGCATCGAACCCTTTGAGAAATGGGCTCTAGATTTCGTTGGACCAATTAATCCACCATCAAAGCAAAAGAAATATATACTGGTTTGTACTGATTATGTTACTAAGTGGGTAGAAGCAAAAGCATTGCCTTCTGCCACTGAAAATTCAGTTGTTCAATTTCTTTTTGAGGATATCTTCACTCGTTTTGGTGTCCCAAGGGAAATTGTGACAGATCAAGGCAGCCAGTTTACATCTAATTTGATGGAGAAGCTGATGGAGGAATATAAGATTAAGCACAGAACATCTACTCCCTACCATCCGCAATCCAATGGTCAAGTGGAATCTACCAATAAAGTTCTTGAAGGCATTATCACCAAGACTATTCATCTTCATAGAAGAGATTGGGCGGAAAGGCTCCCTGAAGCCTTATGGGCCTATAGGACCACATGGAAGAACACAACAGGACATTCTCCCTATGAACTTGTTTATGGGAAGGAAGTCCTGCTTCCTATTGAGTTCCAAATCAAGACCTTCAAGATGGCAGTCCAATTGGGAATGAGCCTCTCAGAAGCTCAAAGACACAGAATGGACCAGCTAAATGAGCTAGATGAAATGAGACAAGATGCAATTCTAAGGACCGATCTAGTTCAGCACCAAAGATCTAAATGGCATGATCGTCATATCAAAGAAAGAAAGTTTCAGAAAGGAGATTGGGCTCTATTGTTTGATTCAAAATTCAAAGACTTCAAAGGAAAGTTTCAAACTCATTGGCTTGGGCCATATGAGATTGATGAAGTCTTTAACAATGGAGCAGTTCGAGTAAAAACTATCAATGAATTCCATACTCCTCTTATTGTGAATGGCCACCGCTTGAAAATCTACCAGAAGCCATTCTCAAAAGAAGAGTTTGTCAAATTGTTCAAAGGAGATTCTGCAATCAGGCTGGTGGAGAAGGATTCTTCTCCTCCATCAGCCTAAAGCTTTGGTTTTTGAAAAAAAAAAAAAAAAGAATAAATGTATGAGCCTGAAAACCAATCTCTGATTGGCAGTCTCATACAGAAAACCTGTGGTGAAAATCAGGGTCACCTGACACCTCATGTTTTCTAAAAAAAAAAAATTTATTTCTTCCCTTATTTCACCTCATTTCATCAATCACCACCATTTCATTCATTTTCACTCCACCTCATTTGTTTTCATTCATCCATCCACCCACTACACTCCATCTCATCAATAAAGTCATTTTCTTACAACTAAAGTTGCTTTTGTGCAGTTGGAGACTACTACTGCAGATTCCACAGCCATCTGAGGATTCTGCAGCCATCTAATGATTTTGCAGCTCTTTGTACCTGCACAAATAAAAAAACAAAGTCTGTTTGAAATTTCTTTACAGCACAGTAGTCATCAATAACAAAATGGAAAATAGTCATGCAAAAATCAGTGAAGGGTTAAGTGGCAAGTTATCAGAGGCAAATCTAAGCGGGAATCTGAGGTATGTTTCAAATCCTAAGCTAACAGATATTCCATTATGCAAAGTTCTCTAAATTATGTTTCTTGCCACTAAGTGTAATGATTACTAGCCATGAGACCATATATCCACGTATCATCCACGACTATCAGTCCTTAATTACCACGATTTTAAATCTCACTTTCGGCTACTTCTTCCATTAAGATCTCGTACTTAGGTGACGTAACCTAATGTACTACGTCTCCACGACATTAACTCATGCAGCCAAGTGCAATTCCGAAGTCGAGATCTAAGGACATAGCCGTTGTTCATTCATTAATCCTTTTACCCCCTACGCTCATATCATTTCACTCCCATTTCCACTCGCATGTTTTATTCCATCTACGCTGTGCTACCATTCACCACACTCTGTTATGCTGTGCTCACTACGCTGCCATTCACCATACTCTGTTTTTTTCTCCTCTCCGCTAATTCTAAATCACCAGTGGGGTCTGTTACGGCCGTATTCAAAGTTGAACCCATAATCCCCTGTGTTGAGGCCGTAAATTCACTGTGTAAGGCCATTTTAAAGCCAAGTTCCAGAACAGAGTTGTGAATTTACTGTGTAAAACCCTTGTTGAAGCCGTGTTCTGAAACCAAAGCCGTGAATTGACTGTGTGAAGCCGTTTTAAAGCCGTGTTTCAACTAGAACAGAGCTGTAAAAGCAAATGGGGAAGCTCTTGAGGGCAGAACCGGAAGGTTCAAACTTTTTGGAGGGTTATCCTCAGGTCAAGGAGGCATTACAAAAGGCAAATTGGTTACAATGTGTACAGAAGATCAAAGGCTACCATAAGGAGGTGACAAAGGCCTTTGCAATGTCTTTCAGAGAAAAAGATGGTCATGTGGAGATAGGAGACTTACAATTCACAGTCAATGAAAGCAGCATAGCTCAAGATACCTCACTTCCACAGACCGGAGAAAGGTGGTTTAAGAACCGGGCAGTCCAAGATCAGCAGTGGAAACGAATTTTGAAAAACCCAGGTATGGACACAAGTATCTTTACCAAAGGGATTTCGGTTTCTTATGTTAAAGAAGAGTGGACCACTTTACTCTTGTTAGTGCAGAAATTTTTCACTTGTGAAGGAAGATTTGGGGTCTTATATGTTTATCATGCAAAGGTGATGATGCATTTTCTAGGAGATGACATTAACCACCCTTAATTTCTATTTTTAAGTCTTAAGAAAATGTGTGCAATGGTCCAAAATAACCCTAGAAATGTTGAAGCACATTTATGTCATCACGGTCTTGTGAAATTGCTGGTAGAAGAACAATTAAAATCAAAAAGAGACTCATGGGAGAGGTTTCTCATAAGAAACCATTTTCAAGAATTAGGAGAAACTTCTGGAGGGTCCCCTCGAGTGCCAAAAAGAAGTAGAAGAAAAAGAGGAGAGGGGGTTAACCAAGAAACAACTGCCCAAGAGGAAACAGTTCAAGACCAGTTTGATGAGGAAACTGATATACAACATTCTGAACAGGATATTGATCCTGGATTTACTGAAGATGATAACCAAGCAGCCCAAGGAATTATCTCTGAAACCCTTTCAGAACTTACTCAAGAAATTGCTCAGAAAAGGAAAGAAGGGAAGAAGAAACGTAAGCAAGATAAAGGTAAATCTGTAGTCCAAGAAACTCCCTTCACTCCTGAGGATACTAGTGAGGAAGATACTCAACCCTTAGCTCAGAGAATGGCCAAACTTCACAAAACTGCTCTCTCCAAAAAGGAGGAAAAACAGAAGCAAAAAGTACCAAAAGAAAAACAGCAGAAAATACCAAAAGGAAAACAGAGTACTACGTCTGTAAGAAGGAGCAGCAGATTGCAAAATAGAAAAGTAGGGGCCACAAAGGGTAAACAGTCATTCTTCATTGACTTAAGTTCACCTCAAAAAGGTGCTACAAGTCCTCCACACGCTGAGCACATTGAGACTTCTCCTCCACGTGAGGAAAGTCCGTTTGAACATGAACTTGAGCATGAACATGAATCTGAATTTGATTATGAACCAAGTCCCAAAAAGTCACCTGAAGTGGACCCGGAGCAGCAAAAAGTGTATAATTATCTGGAAACATTGGAGCAAGTAGCCGCTGGCCCTAGTAATGTTTAGCCTTTAGAACAACAAGTCCACTCCTTGAAACAGGAACTTTTTGAGATTGAGGTTCTAAATCGACATATCACGCAAGAAAATGAGAAGTTGAAAGAGCAAGCCAAATTGGATAAGATGATTCATGATAACACCATGTTACATTTGGGCCTGTGGCAAAGAAATAACAAGAAGTTAAGGAAGAGATGCAAAAAGCTCAACAGAGCCTTGATCAACCTAAAGTTCAGGTGCTTAGTAAAGAAGCCAAGGGTGAATGTGTCTACACAGAGAAAGAAGAGGAGATTGGATGTCTTGGCAGAGGCATCACAGCAGGTTGATTGATCAGTGTTTTTGCATGAGGACATGCAATGCCCTCGTAGTGGGGGTATGTAGAGTCCCTACTTTACACCTTATCCTCCATCATTACCTACTGTTTTCATCACTTTCCTCTCTCTTTTACCTCATTTTCCACCCAGATCATTACATTAGTTGTCATTAAACATGATCAAGTGAGCTTTGCTAATGGGTAATTGTTTTGTTTAGTTTTTGACATACTTGCAGGTATTCCGCAGCCATCTGCTGATTCTGCAGCCATCTGATGATCCCGCAGCCATTTTATTGTTCTCAAGGTTCCACGTGCTACTTTGTAGAATGAGCCACGTGGGCATGTTTGAATATACATGCTCGAGGTTCCTGTGCCATCAGTTCAGCCGGCCACGTCATTTGTACCTCCGGTCAAAGGGGGTCAAGTTTCGGTCAAATAAAGGCAGCTTAACGTGGATACGTAAGCTGTTTGATCACGTCGGTGGAAAAGGTGACCTGTCCATGTTTTGAAAGCCGTGGGGGACATGATCTAATGTTAGATTCATTGCCCATATCGACCAGGACCTCCAGCTTGACCACGAAGCCTATGACGTGTTAATTGCACCTTTAATACGCATGACAGTTAGATCATTTTCTGTTTTTATGTTTACGTATTAGGCCATCTTACAGATGCCTATATATACTTGCGTCTGCGTACGCTGATGTTACCTTTTCAGATGCTATAGTGTATGTATTTGTGAGAATTTTGGCACGTTTTCAAACTCTGTTTTTATAAGAGCTGTTCCAGCACTTTTGGATTATGTATCTTTGCATATAAAGTAATGGAAACATTGTTTTGAAGTCTTAAGAGCATCTGAGTTTTCTATGGATAATATGAATGGAGGGCCCATGTTCGTATTAGCCTTGTAAAGTATTTTCATGTTCATATTTCTGCAATTTCTTTATTTTACAAACAAAATTTCCTTTCTTGAGTTATGTATAGCTTGATTTCTCTTTATTGCTGCAGCCTTTCTTTTCACTGATCAGATTTACTTCTTTGCAGGTTTTCACCTGGGATTAAGTGTGTTGTGTTTGCTTTAATATCTAATGGTAGTTGCAGTTGTCTTGTTCATAATGCTGCCCTTTTTACTCTGTTTTCTAGACTAGTTTTAGCTTAGTTTTACAAGTTGGATACTAACTAATTTATGCTCTCTTTATCATGAATGGCTTATGTTTCAAGAGAACAGAACACTAATTAATTGCAGCTTGTATTTGAGTAGTCTTGGCTTGTGATACTAATACTTTTTCCACTTGTTACACATAATCACATATGTAGGAAGCAGTATGTTGGAAAGGGCTTAGTAGTGTTACAATTTGTCAATTAGAGTAGATTAGAGTTTTTATCAATTCTTGGATTTGTCTTCAGCTACCTCCTGATCGTGTTTTACGTAGTACTATGTGGTAGAAGCAGGGAGTTAGGAGGAGATAATCATTAACAACAATCCTTGAAGTGATTTTCTTGTTTCTTCTATTTGCAGCAGTATGGATAGAGACTAATGCCATTAGAACGTGGTCATTTACTTTCAAGTCATTTTAATTTATTCATTTCTTTCAAGTTCTTTTCCTTTACAAGTTCAACAAGTAATTAGAAATCACCATCACACACACTTTCACTCATCTAGAACTCACCTCTCACACACTTGCACTCATCTGTCTATAATCATCACTCCATCTTAGGAAGATAAGTTAACCATAAACAACACCCCCAACGACAAAAGCTCTAAGAAAGTTACTTAAGTACATATAGTACACCCTCCCTTCATCAGCTTACGAGCCCCGGGTTGAAAATTAATGAAATCAATTTAGGAACACTAAATTGACTAAACAGCTTTCTCCAGTGCCAGCCCGTATTGTACCTGTAACAGACACTCAGGTTCAATATTATTGGAAGGTAGTGGCAAAGATGAAAGAGACAAATATTAGAACAGAATTATCATTTGGTGAGCGTCTTAGCAAACTAATTTGGAATTCAGAAACACAGAAGATACCTTTGATGGCAGTTGTGGGGCCAAAAGAGGTTGAAAGTGAAACTCTGACTGTTCGAACGAGACATGGGAGAGAACTCGGGACCATGACCATCAATGAGGTTATAGAAAAAATTCAAAACGCAGCAGCTAATAGAAGCTTTTTATAGCATAATAAAATTCAATCTTACTGTTCCCTATATGGCAATTTCCGTAAAGTGGCAAACATATTTTCAGTGGTCATCATTCCATTTTGGCAGAAGCCATCTTCCGGAGTGGTATGCGATGTGAAGACCGCGTGGCTGGCCAGTTGTCAACATGGGAGGATTGTGTCATCAATGGGAGCCTGCGTAATAGAGAAATAAGATTCGATCTTCTATTAATAGCCTCAGTTAAATCTCCAAATGGATCTACGCCCCAGTTGATATCTTTAAGTGGCCATCAGAGGATTTTAAACCGCATTGAGTTGTTTATACATAAGTCGTTGTTTTATAGAACCTTCTGCATATGAATTAAAGATATCAGTAACGTGGCAATCGTTGCAAAGTGGCATTCAAAAGTGCGATTACCTATTTCTATCATCAGCTAGTTTTCATGGGCTATTCGAAATCTTCACGCTGGAATAATGGAAGGCTTTTCTATCTTTAGAAGCAGATGGAGGATTCTCCTCTATTTTCATGGGTTTAGTTGAAACAGCGCCCCTATTTTGGGGGTCGATCTGTTGTTTTTTGGTTTTTAGTTGATTTAATGTATAAAAAAAAAAAAAAAATTTAGGGAGAGAGTGAGAGGGGAGATTTTTTCTGAGTGCTGAGTGCTGGAACAGAGCTTTCATTGTACAGTCTTTGACAGAGGGATTTTTAATGAAAATTTCACAGCTCTAACTTCTGAGATTCATGTGGTATGTTAATTTAGCATAAGTTTTCCCTGTGTTTCATATGTAATCTGTTATGTTCCATTTCATTACATGATCATATCTAAATGAACAAATGAAGTGTTTAGGTAGGAATTCATAGTATTGTATGCTCCTCCTATAAATTTTTTCAATTCAATGTTTTCTTCTGTTTAAGGAGGATTCAAAGTATTATTTGCCCTCCTTAGCTCCTCACCAGTCTTGCCATCCCATTTAAAAATCTAGATTTGATGCTAAATTCCTTGCCTACCTTGCCTCAGTCATCAACCTGTGTTGTTCATTATATTTCTCTGTTTGAAGCTGTGATTTTTCCCATGCAGCCCAGAAAAACCCCGTCATTAAAAACACCAAAAACTTTAAATCAACCCTCCTTATCAGTTTACTAGCCTAATAGCAGTGTTCCTAATTGGGTCAGCTCATCCTATTGAAATATCTACCGAGTTTGACCGGAGAGAGCCTTCTCATACCCCGTAGGGCTAGCTACGAGGTGAAATGGTTTGATGTTGCCTTGAAGGTTTACCTTCCTCAGCCTAGGGTGAAATCTCAAGCGCTAACACATCCTACCAAACTAGTGGAAGAGATGAAAAAGAAAGCTCATGCCTGAGGCGGGCATACCCATACTCAGCAATAGTAAACCATGTCTTCATATCAAGTGTAGAGTGAATCCAATATGTATAGAAGTACAAAGGAAACTGAAAATACATAGAGGATCATCTTATCATAGCTAAAAAAGTACATATCATGACCATGTCACAATATCACATATAGAATACCTAATCAATGATGTTGAAGTAGATGTCTAATCACTGAAGTCACATAAATAATCCTCAATGTACCAAGTCAAAAAGTGGAATAATGGTATTGCATGAAACTCCGGTGCCAACATATAGGATGTTTTTGTAATTAACTACAACATATAAGGTGGATGGTGTGACTAGCAACAAACTAGAGGGACTGACAAGTGAACCAACAAGATGTTTATGCAACCTGAGGTCTTCACCTACCACTATGGTACATTTCTACACTATGGGAATAAATGAGTTGAAGTTGACCATGCGAGAAATCGTTTGATTACGGGTCATTAATGTATACAGTTAACAAACGCGAGACAACTCATAGATAATGATGATGAGAGTCTAAGTACCCGAGTACAATCTAACAAGTGCAAATACATGAGTTGAAGTTGAACACTTGAGAGAATCTACCAATTATGAGACATTGAAGTATTCTCATTGTCGATAGCGAAGGAGTCTGCCACTATTACTGCCAACCCTAAGGTAGTGAAAAAGGACTCTAGATCTTATTCCCTGAGCAGTGAGTTGGAATCGATGGGAAAACATCTATTGGAAGGAACACATTAAGAAATCCTACATCAATCTAGCGTGAGTGTAACCCACAGGGAAATAATGTGGAAGGAATCAAATGATGAAAGATGAACTAAGCATACTGAAGCACGTTTCTGACATACACAAGATGTGGCTAGCAATAATGAAAGCTAACACTGAGCTGAGGAATCCACGAATAGGGTCAAATTGAAACCAAGGTACTACACAAATTCCAATGTGTGATAATATAAAATAATGTCGAACATGAGGGAAACCACTTAGTTAAAGACCCATGACACTGATCGATGTTGAGCACAAGGTCACCTATGAGTGATGGAAATAGGGCCATGGTGTGGCTCTAGGCATACTTTCGGAGAAATTTGTCAATTTCGATAAGAGCACACCCACCAGCAAGAAGTCAATGGAGACCTTCTTAACTAGCATGGGCAAAGGACCAAATAGCTAATGTGATACTAAACATAACTCTGACAAACTAGATATGACCGACTGAAAAATGAGTCAAGAGACAACATAGAAAGGGAAACTTAGGTTTATTTCCCTTGAACAAAACCATGACTCAAATGTGGTTGTATGATAGCATATGAGAACTTTGTATAAGTTTGTCATGCAAGAGGCATAAACAAAATCTCCATATGATTGGAAGAGATAACCAATGAGAGGAATAGTAACCCAATAACAAGGTTGTGGCTCTCCTAAGTCAAACTAAATCCCATCTCGATGGAGGAAAGACTTGCTTTGAGTGTTTTGTTCAAGGGAGACTCAACTGACTTTTGTTGCCATCAATTATGCAAGTAAAGTCTCATTCCTATGGTACAGTGGAAAGAATGAGTGTCCAGATACTAATGTGCTAGTTCCTAGGAGGGGAACATTCCTATGCTCAATGCAAGGTAATGAAACTAGTCAATGACACTCAAAGGAATGTTCTTTCCATGGGCATAAGGTGTCAAGTTGCAGAGACTAAGTGATTGCAAGGTTGATTTTGTAGAAAGACATGGTCAAAATGTGGCTTATACAAGAGTCCAAGTGAGGCCATCTTAAGGCCAAAAGGTACAAATAGTCAACATGCAACACAGCTGTACAAATTGACATGTGGGAGCCTCCAGGGTATAAATCCAGATGGATAGCGAAGAAGAAGGAGAATGAAGCATCATCGCGAAAGTTGTGGCAGGAATAAAGAGGAATCCCGAGCCTACTCAATCTTTCCAGCATGGGTAACATATGTTAGTGAGGATATAACTAGGAAGCCCATGTAAAGGAAGGCTCTACCATCATGTCATGATTTTATAAGTCGGCGAGTGAAAATAGTTTTAAGAATCATAACACAATTGGGTCAACCCTAAAGCAATATATTGTAGTATTGAGGCTAGAATGCATAGTGCAACGGAAAAATTAATATTCCCTAACTTATATTCTAGTGACACAAATGATACCTACCCTGACATGTCAGCGATCATGGAATTGAAGTGGTAGAAAAAATCTCAAAGTCTTCACTTTAACCTGAAAGACAACCTATCCCAACACTCAAAGCCAAATGGTCACAAAGTTTATAAAATTTAAAAATAAAACATAAACTTTGTCAAATTGGGTTTTTTATTTTTTTTGAAATTACAAGTTATAAATAGGCATTTTGACTCAACAAACCTTCTTTGTGTTTTCAAAAATTGAGAGAAAGATCTTTGGAGAAAAAATTACGAACCACAAACCACCTTATTTCTCGGCCCAAAAAGCTACCAAAATTCTAGGTAATCCTCAAATTCTATCTTTCAATAAATTTTTATACATTTCATGTATTTTTTCAAGAATTTTACCATAGGAATCTTGTTTTTATATTTTTACTCTGTGGGTATGCAGGTTGGGCATATCGAAGTCACTTATAAGTGAGCCCTATACACAACTATGTATGAAGTGAACCCACGTGTGCACAATGAAAGATTTTAAATTATGAATTTTAATGGATAAAAATGCTTGAATGATTGGATGACTATTACATGGAAGGAAAGAGAGGATAGTGCAGTACACAATGAAGTAATGAATGACCCATTAGCACTGGATGCTTTGAGAGGGTGTGGATTATTGAAAATTTTCAAAATGCCAAATATGAAAACCAACAGGGTTGTTGGAGATGCTTGTGAATTACTTGGATCTACAAGAGGATTCTTTTATGATTGATAAAATTCCCTTGCAAATTGAAGTAGAATATTTCTACTTCATCACTCAATTTTCCCAAAGAGGAGAGCTAGTTAAATTGGAAGGGAAGGTGCATGAAAGACTCAATGTAGATTATTACGTTCGCATATGTTTCCCCAAGAACAATGAGAAGGTAGGGAAACACATCCAAATCGAGAATGTGGAGAGTCATCCCCTTAGAATTATCCCTTTTACCATTGTGAGGGTGGCAGAATCACCTTCATTGCATCAATAATTACATGTTACAATGATCCTAGTAGTCTATTGTCTGACCACAATCTTTCATTGGTGTACATCCCTTCTAATCAATCTGAGAAAACAACTCACTTCTATTAAGAAGAATAATACCAAACACTTTGGGTATGGTACTATCCTTTGCACTTTCTTCTTTGAGAGGCTACCAAGACTTCATCCTAAAGTCATGTCCGCCATTAGTGGCTCGAGATATCCACATATAGTTAGATGGGCTAATTTGATGAAGAGACTACGAGTTGTTGAGGTCCTTAGAACAACTTTTGATGACTAGTTTTTCCTTTGGTGAGAACAACAAGTCATTACCATCGAGGACTATCCTTATGCAGGCATGGAATTCAGAGCAGATTGAAATCTAATGCTTCCACCTGACACTGGATGGGGTGCCATTGGTAACATTATTTCCAAGTTTTTAAAGTTATTTGATGTTTTTTGGTTTTCAAAAATTATGAATTGAAATTATTTTTTGAGAGAAAAATTCTTACAAAATTGCATGATCATGATATAGATGTGGGGTCTATAAGACTTGAGGGTCTACCTAGGCACAGGCATCATGGAAAAGATGTGGAGAGTGTTGCAGCTGAGATTGAGAGACAACTCTATACCGTATAGAGGAACATGGAGAGATTGACTCACCAAGTACCTGTGGTAGCGATAGAGGATCTACCAGAGGCTATGCAGAGACGCATGTTAGGAGTACCACAAGATTGGGTGTGACTCTTCTGACAGGTGGCTACTGCCATCATCTTCTTCTGAGACGCACATCGAGGGTTGGACCATAGATATAGATTACATATTTCCATATTTTTTATAGACATGATTGGGCTTAAGCCCTAATTTTGTAGGACATTTTGTCCCAATTTTGTATAATAATTTGAACATAAAACTTTTATCTATATATAGGCGGTTTCCTGATGTGATGATGATATATATCGATGATTTTTGGTTATTTTTTATTTTTAATGTGATGAATTATTAATATGGCAATATAATGCTTGGTTAGCTATGGAATCAACAAATGCGTTTTCTGATCATGGAATACAAATAAATGTGATAAAATTAAATGATCTTTGTAATAAACACAATCTCAGAAATTGGTGATATAAAATGGATCTCTCACATGATAGATTTTGTTTAACTAAGAAACCAATAGTTGTGAATCCAAGTATACTACTAACGAATCAATACCAAGAGATATTGCTTCAGATAGTAAGTTAACAACAACAGTATATTCAACAACATTTTTTGAAGTAGTGTCGATATATATGCCTCTTGAAACCAACAACTGACTGGATGAATAGTAAATCACCCAAGCCGCGGAAGCAAAATCCTGGGTATGTCGACTAGCACCATTGGCGACCACTAGATATACCAGATCGTCCATCGATAGCTGCCAACACAGATAAAAAATACCGATATCACTATGAAACCTATAGATAGATATGCACAAATATATACAATATCTACAACCAAGTAAATGCTAGGCAGAATCCTAGGCATAATACTTTTTAAGATAGATCCCATTAATGGGCTCCACTAGCTCGTTTCCTTCAAAATCAACCAATTCGTAGGCTCCCCTTTTCAAGACCCTATTAACGATAAAAGGATTGTACTATATTGGTTTAAACTTACCTGCCCCCAAGCTATTTTTTTCTTTGTCGTAGACCAGGACAACATCACCTTCAGAGAAAACCCCAAGATGAATGCCCTTATCATATTGTACTTTCACTCTCTTTTTATGAGCTGCATTAATTGTGGCAGCATCTCGACGCTTCTCATCAAGATGGTCCAAATAAACAAGTTGTTATTCAATACTGTAAGTGTTTGGAAGAATTTCTATAGCTAATTTAAGAGAAGGAATTTCACATTCTATAGGGAAGATCAATTCCATACCATAAACTAGTAGAAAATGAGTGAAACCTATAGTGGTCTTAACGGACATTTGGTATTCCCAAAGCGCATGATATAGCATGAGCTATCAATTGGAACGAGCCTTATTAATTTTCCTTTGAAGGATAACTTTCAGGGATTTATTAATGGCTTCCACCTAACCATTGGTGTGAGGATAGTAAGGAGATGCATTCTCCTATTGAAAACCCAACTTGAGAGCCAATTCAACCATAATATTATTCTGGAAATGACTTCCATGGTTAGTGACAATCTCCTTTGGAGTACCGAAGCAATAAATGACTTGGTTGAAAAATACAAGGTTTTTGTTTCACCATCATTCACAACAATGGGCATAGCTTCAGCCCACTTAGTAAAGTAGTCCATTGCTACAATAATATACTTACGACAATTTACTGAAGGTAGGTTACAAGTTCTAAAGTCAATGCCCCACATTGTGAATGGATTGACGGTAATAACAGGAAAGAGAGGAGCTGGATGAGCGCATAACTTCAGAGTATAAACCTGACAAGGATGGCCTTTTTTGACCGCTTCAACGAAATCTTTGTAAAAAGACAATGAAAAATACCCTGCATGCAATATTTTTTGGGTTATAGCAAGCCTAGATAAATGACCACCACAAGCTCCACTATGGAAATCATTCAACACTGACTCAACTTCTTCTAAAGTTAAGCAGCGTCTAAGGATTGAATCAACCCTGCAATGATATAAGGTGTCACCAATAATAACGTAACTTTTGGCTAAGTGACGCAATTTTCTTCACTCATCCTTTGAAAAAGTGAGAGGAAACTTTGAAGTCTAAAGATATATTATAATATCTCCATACCAAGGATATTATGAAGAAATAAGTAAAATATGTTCATCAAGGAATGATTCCTCATAAACTATTTCTTCTTCATAAGGCAACTCTGAGATTAATTCCACAAATACTAATGATTTATTAGATTTGTCTGACAAGAACTCTGGATCAAATTCTTGCAAAGTAACAGTACATATGTTATATTTGTCCCCAATCACTCGCCTACTGTAGATTCTCACAAATGTTTTATTGTGACACCATATCCATCCATTTTTCCTTTTTTCATCATTGCTATTAACTCAAATAAACAACAAAACTATATATTTTGACATGCTAAGGTACTCAGATGTATTATTTTTCATATTTATTAATGCTCCTTCTTACTAAGTTAAATATTGTAATCACTACTGAATTAACACAATTCTGTAGTTGTTTCATGATTTCACAACTATCTCCATGGTTTGTCGGATTCCAGTATGCCAGTGAAGCAAAGAAGAACATGGGCAGATGGGGATTGATCTCCTCATGGATCTCTTCCTATTCACCCGAGCCAAGTCATCAAGTAAATCACCTAGGGGCATAGTCAAAGAAGCAGGTCAACACTTGGATGAAAAGAGTAGCGAGAGTTCAAATAGATCAAGACTATCTGATTTTCTTTCCGAATAGAAAATCGTTGAGAAACGATAAATTCTCTTTTATAAGATTAGCATTTAGATTAGGATTGTTTTAAGTTTTTAAGGCATGAAAGTCTCAATCTATTTAGCACGAATGCTATATATATATATATATATATATATATATATATATATATATATATATATATAACTTTGTAAACAGAAAGACACATGCATATATGTAATATTTAATTGAAAGTTTGAAGTTTCATAACTCTATTCCTTTTTAATTGAAGAAGAATTTTCATCCATATCATGCGTAATTAACTATAGAGCTAAAGTATTAAAACCTGTTTTTTTTTGGAGGGCCCCTGCAGACGTTCGAGGTTCTTTCTTTTATTTTTAGCTCAGTTCATTTCGTTTTCAGAATTTGTATTATCACAACTTTCATTTATTTGTAATTACTTGTTTACAACGTTTGATTTGTTGTCTCTCAATTTCATATCATTTTTATGCTTTCTAAAATAGGACTATGTAGATAACTCTCTTTTGTCCATAACAATTATGTTTGATCGGAATGCATTCATTAAGTTTTTGATTTATTATTTCAAATAGAAGTGTTACCTGTAGTGTTTTTAGATCTTAACATAAATTTCTTTATCAATTTATACTTGAATAGAAGAAATTCCTTTTAGAGTAGAAGTAATTGTTTTTCTAGAACATAAGTAGTTTAGTTATAGGTTCCAGAATTATTTTCTTTTTAGTTCTTTTCAGAAATAGAATTACTCTTTAAGAAGTATTCACATAATTTAGAAAATAGTTTTTCTTTTTCCATCACTTTTCATAGTAATTCTTTTGAGACTAACAACAGCCAACTAAATAGGATCACGATAGCTTATCTTATTTCCTTTTCAAGAGATTATTGTAGGATTGAATTATAAATATTTAGTTTCCATTAGGAACATAGGAATAAAGAAAATCCTTAAAGCAACCACAATCATTATCTTAATAAACTAAAAAATTATTATAGCATATATAATGCACTTGCAGTTCATCAGTTTACCAACTCCAGTCGATAATTCATGTAATAAGTTTAAGAAAATTGGATTGAATAAACATTTTGGCATCATTGTCGGGGAAGTGTAAATAGAAGTATTGATTTCTCAAAAAAAAACATGATATGCGAGGGGAAAGAGACTCTAGGGGTGGATTTGTAGGTAGATGAAAGAGATTAATTCCAACAACATCACTTACTCCACCACAACCTCATAGTGCCACGCACAACACACAAAATCAAATTCCATCCATAGAATGCCAACATAGACTTTCTGAGGTATTAAGATCCAAAATCCAACATAGAGATTCACCAACTTCATCAATAGAATCCATAATTGAAGAAGATCCCATATCCCTAACAACAAGAATAATTTCCCTATCTTCAACTGGAGAACAACTTCTAGCTCAATAGTTGGAAGTTCCTACTAAAGAAGAGGAAGAAGAAACCTACTTCAAATGATTGATAGGAGAATCATAAGAATTAGAGGAGATTGAAAACCGAATCTTAAGACTAGAACCAGAACCTTATATTAGTTTTGAAGGATCTACAATGGTTGGAGAAGGGGAAGAAGAGGTACAAAATTTGAATGGTGAAAAACCTAGAATGGGAGGAAGAGGAGGTGGAAGACAAGGAATAGGAGGTTGAAGATATGGAGGAAGAGGATGAGGAGAGAATATAAATCCACAACCTTTTGGATTTACAATCCTCGATGAAGATACAACTGTAACAATGAAAAATATCTCACCCTCTGTCCTTCCAAACTTTCATGGATTAAGGAGTGAAGATCCTGAGACATTTCTCTTTGAATTCAAAGTCTTTTGTAGATCATATGATTATCTACATCATTCTCAAAAGTTGAAATTATTCCCTGCAACACTTAAAGATGTAGAATTAAAATGGTTTATGGGTTAGGAATAAACTCCATAAGAACATGGGAACAATTGAAAACTACATTCTTAGAGAAATATAAGGATTATTGTATGGCCCATAACATTAAAGATGAAGTCTTTAAAATGACACAAAAAGAAGATGAAAATCTTGAAGATTTCATTGAAAGATTTGCTTACAATGTAAAAAGGGAAAAAATGAATAATCCATATGAGGAAACTATGAAATATCTCCTATTGAAATCAATTAGAGATGAATGGATTGATACTCTCAATCTAATGTGTAAGGGAGACATTTCTTAGTTATCACTAGGAGAAATTTGTGAGTTGTGCATACACATTTCAAGAGGCAAAGCAAGAACCAGGAAAAATCCAAGAGATTATCTTCTATCAAGGATTAATAAATTTGTAGCTCGAACAGTAAGTAGAGAAGAATTAGGAAATTTGATAAATAAATTTAAAACAAATATTGTAGGGAGTCTTAGTGAAGCAATTGACACCCTTAAAATACAAAACAATCAAAAAGTTGAAAATGCTGCATTATCCATTTTTTTGTCCTAAGTGCAGAAAGAAACATGCCTTGAGAGAATGTCCTCTTGATTTAAAAAGTATAGAAACATGTGTTATTTGCATGGAAAATTATGATACAAAAGAATGTCCCTCAATACCAGGTGTTAAAGTTTCTTATCAAGAAGGAGTACCAAATCAAGTAGACCCTCTCTGTTTTATTGCTAAAGGACCATGGCAGAATCCACAACTAAATACAACTCAAGATTTTAATCCCCAACCATTTTCCCAATCTTCCTAAAACAATTGGACTACCCCAACTCCTTGGAAATCTTCGCCACAACCTTGGTCACAAGGATGGCACAAACCTTATGGAAAATTCCCTCAATATCCTCAATTTCCACAATTTCGATAACCATATCCTACTTTTCCTCCACAATGTTATCATTGGCCTGTTGAACAAACTCAACCTCACAATGTGAATCCACAACTTTCATTACCATTTCCTCAAAGACCAAATCAATTATGTAACACCCTCCAAGGTAAATGTGCATATAAAAGAAACATAATAGTAACATAAATACAATAAACATATCAACCATAAAAATATATATACATGAGTATATTTGCACATGAAAATCAAGAGAATGAATTTTTTTCATTAACAAATGAAATCAACCAAATTGATATGGAGCTACCACATTCCACCCGACCATATATTTGCTGAGCCAAGTCTCTCCTCAGCCAATTACCCTCGTGCCATATTCCAAGCATGAATGTGGGATCTCATAGAACACATCAATCAAAAATCATCTAGGGCTTCCAAATGCCACGCACATCAACCCATAAAATAGTGATTCCACCTCGTGGACATCACCAAAAACCATCATCAGATTGGTCTCCATCCAAGCCTTCTAGGGCTTCTAGAGTGTTTTTCCAGCTAAGGCTTCCAAAACTAGTAACTCAACCCACATCTTATATAGGGCTTCCAGAGCGTTTGTCCAACCAAGGCTTCCAGGACTAGTAACTCAACCCGCCAAGGGCTTCCAGAGTGTTTGTCCAACCAGGGCTTCTAGGACTAGTAACTCAACCCAAGCTATGGAAAATGAGAACCAACTGAAACAAATCAATGAAAGTAAACCCACAATCACCATGGCTATCTAGGAATGGGAAGCCTAGGCAATCCATTGTCAATCCCAACCATCCTCCATGCCGATGATAGATCATAAGCAAGAAACCACGTGCATATGCCATGCATGCCAAAACTAGTGAAGAAATCATACATGCAACTCGGTACCTGTAACCTGATGTAGTTGTTGATGTCGATGCCTTCTTATGCTTTCTCGCTCTCCCTTTGCCTTCTTGCTCCATTAATCCAAGTATGCCACACCCTCTAGGAGTTCTCCAAGAAAAATCTAAGTATCCAAGTGTATGAGAGAGAGAGAATAATGAGAGAGCTCCAAAGCTAAACTGACCAAGCCTTTCCCACTCATTGTCATAAGCCTTTTTATTAATGAGGCCTCTATTTTCTTCATTTTCCATTATTTTCCTTCAATTTCCTCCTCATATGCAACATGTGACCTTTCACCTACTTTTTCTCCTAATTTCCATTATTTTCATAAATAAGTGTACCAAAATACCCTTTTGTCTCTTTAATGCCATAACCATTGCCTTTGCCAATTTCCTTATCCATCAACAACCAAATGAATACTAACTAGGATGTCTTTCCCACCATTCAGCTTCGAACACGTGCCCCATCATCCATGGTATTTATATATTTTTACATGGAATTTTCACCAGGGTTATTAAAGAATCCTCCCCCCTTGGGGGAACACCGTCCTCGGTGTTCAATCACACATATACATCATCAACCTGCTAAAAGAATACATACTTGTCATTGAGCTTTATAACTCAGCTCAATGCAGTAATTTACAGTGAAATATACGATCAAGACATAACATCACGACGACATGACAACGTACCACATAGTGGAGCTTTATAACACAACTCATTATGGTATTTACAATAACCACATATACACTTATTCACATATGCACATTTTCTCAACCAGCAAATAAAATGATATGATGCCTACATCTACAACAAGGGAATCCAGAGGCTCACACCTCCACCCTCAAATTAATACCAGGATCCACCTCCTTCCTAGGAAGTTCATAATCCACTAGAAAGTCAAATTTTCATCCAATGTTCAGCGCTATAATCTCACGTACTTGTCCTCTCAGTGAACAATTACCAATGTGCATCTTATTTCAATGTGCATCTTATTCCATCTGGCAATGCTAATGACCAAAACAAATCCATCTATGACCTTCCCTTCTCTGCTACATGGTCCCTCGGGAATCTGGTCACCCCTTCCGTGTACTCACTCAGCTTCCAAGTTCCACTGGCACCCCCATCCCGGGAAATCCATCCCTTGGCAAGGTTTCTTCGCATCGAAAGATACAGAAACCAAGGCATACACTTACCTCAGCACATCGTACCGGTCATAGCATGCTCATGGAAATCAATGGACATAATTGGGCACCAGTGTCCCATAATGGGCCTATTCCTAAATTGCTTTACCAACATATTGTTGCATGTTTCAATTCCTCTACTACTGCTACTAATTCTTGCATTCGATTTCATCCACTCAAACCGAGCATGTTCATGCATTCCTGTGCCATGCACATAACTTCCATTAGATTTAAAATAAACTAAAATAAATTAACATCATACCTCATTGGTAGCTCATTAATAAGGTACATTTGCAATCATGTTCACTTCCTGTCACAATAAGTCAAACTAGCATATTTGACCAAGTCAACATGTATAAAAATATCACGTCACATTAGCTCAAAATATAACCATCAAAATCATAAATGACATTTGACTATCATAAATCAAAATCATAGAGCACATGTAATCATCATAGACCAAAATCATAAATCACATGCATACTAAAATCGAAATACAATATCGATACTTATCCTTCATTGATCTTTACTTTTTCCTTTTTCTTTATGTACACACACCAGATTGGTTGCCACACCCAGAAAACACCCATTTCCTTCTCCTCCACCAAGTGCACACATGCATAGTGTGCATCACACACATACAACCACGTGGCATACCACACCATGCAATACATGCATAGATACACCTGACATAAAACACATACACCTACACCCAATGTATACAATACAATACATCCATCTATACGCGATGTAAAATATTGCCCAATACATGTACCTACATAGAGTACAACACAACGTGTACACACGCCGCAATACCATTACTACATGATGCATAATACCACATGCCCATAACATAACATCAACGATATGCACATGATACCACACGTACACTGGTACCATATGTACAACATGCACACAGTACCACCTATACACTACACCACCTACACAACATGTTCACAACATCACATGTACACGACGCCACCTGCACAATGTGTACACAATGCCACATGTACAGTACACTACTGTACAATGTGTACACAATACCACATGTATACAGTACCACATGCATGATCTGTACGCGACACCATATGTACATAGCATCACATGCATGACATGTACACAACATCGCATGCTCATAGAACCCTATGTACAACATCTACACAACACCACATGCTCACAACACCACTTGTACAATTATGCACAGAACACCATATGTACAACATGCATGCAACGCCAAGTGTACATAGCACTGGATATCTAACATGTACATAGCATCACCTATATACATCACTGCATATCCAACATGCATAGAGCACCAAATGCACACACACCGCATATACATGATAAAGACAATACAATATGTATACAACACCCCATATGAAATATTCACACAACCCTATGTAGAATTTCCTACAAATTCTCTACAAATCTACATCTAAGATCTATGTAGAAAATATGACTGTAGATAAACTCGATAATGCAATATACCAAAGAAAAATACTATAATCTACTTCTACTATCAAACATGCGGAAGCTTAAAGATCGAGCTAAATCATAGCTAAACACATATAACTAGAAGAAGAAGAATCAATGCACATGAAACACAGAAAATACTCAGGGGAAAGCCTTAGCTATAAACCCGACTATCTTTATTATCATACAAGGTGGAAATACATCAGAATTATACAAAGCCTTAGCTCTCACAACTAGCCAGCCCTCAATACAATCCTCCTGGATGGTCACAGGAAATCAATGCTTCTCACAAGCCTTCTCCTCTACCCTCCAAGCTCCTATTTCCTTGCGAAGTTACCTCTAGGATGATCTCCTTCACCTAGTGTAACACTGCTCTAACACACAATGAGAACTACACAATCCTCAAGGAACCTTACCTTGACTGCATGGATTGGTTTCCTTTATAGGAAAACACATGCAACTGATAGTACATTTTCCTTGACATTTAGCTCAACTGGGTCTTTCTCATAATAGACATGCATGATTTTCTGATGAGGGAATCTTCAATTATCTAGAGTACACTTGTTGAGTGCATGCATGCATCAACTGACTGATAACTCACAATTAGTTCCTCAAACAGTTTGGAACTAATTTTACTGGACTTAACTCAGTAAACTAAGATAACTAATTACAACTCAAATATAATTCAATCTTATCTCCTTAATTAAGGGACAATCTCCTTAATTTAAGGGATAACTGTTGCATGACTTTAGAAAGACTTCTAACTTGAATTTCTCCAATTAATTAATCCATAATTAATTAGTTAATCAATTCCAAGCAACTGGTGAGACTAAACTTGAATTTGATTCACAATTTTAATTCAAGGACAAATTAAAATTGGAATACTCTGAGTTCTATTTTTATCATTTCTTGTTGCTATTTTCAACACTCCCTCTCAACAAGAAAGAAATTCAACTTGATCCTGATCCTAAACCTTTGGAATGTTCTCCATGCAACACTTTTCTCTAGTGTTCTTGCTCCAACAATCTCCAAAAACAAAAAAAGCATCCAACCTAAATCAGAATGATGCCTCTGTCATCAAAGTCTCTGACTACTATTGCCTCTTTCGAATAAAAACTCTACGCTTTTGTTGACTCAGCCTTTCTGCACTATTGTCAATCCTACTGATTCCTCCCGCAAAGATGTACTTTGGGCTCTCATAACAAGGTATGATCCATGAGATAAAACCTCTCAATGAACCCTGCCCAATTTTAGCCTTCTTGGGACTATCACTTCACATCGCCCCACCTCACACCTAGGGGTATGGCTGCATGTGACCCCTCTACTCACTCTAACTGTGGCTCCTCCACAATTGTCTAAGACTTCTTCTGGGACTACATGTTGAGAGGTAATTTACTCTCCCTCTCAATCACCAACTCTCTAAGATTTTCCTTTCTCCTCAAGGATTTTCATGCATCTTTAACCTCAAGAGCATATAGGTTCTTAACTCATGAACTGATCTGTTTCACCTGTCTCATGGTGATGTGTCTAAGGAAAACCTTTCCCTTACTAAATACAACATCATATACTTTGTCCTCCAACATCGTCACTGATACCAAGTTCTTCTTCAGTCCCGGCAAATACTTCACAATGGTCAAGGTGATAGGAGTTCCATGCTCCCTTTGAAAAGCAGTCGTGCCCACTCCTGAAACACTAAACCTTTCATCGTCACCCATCTCTATGCACATCTTGAGGTCTTTCTCCTCCAAGGCACTGAATAAACTTTTATCACTGGTCATGTGGAATGAGGCTCCACTGTCAAGAAACTAACCACAACCCATCATCGATGACACCAAGCATGCGATGAGGGTAAAGTCCATTTCGAACTAAGAGGCTAATGCCTCACCTTTTGATCCTTCTGAGGATCCCTTCTTGGACTTATTTGATGGGCAATTAGTCACATAATGACCCATCTCCTGAAAATTAAAGCATCTCACTTTAGACTTGTCAACCTTCTTCCCTCCATGAGAAGAATTTGATTCAGAATGGGACGTCTTCCCCTTCCATTTCCTTGCCTTACTTGCTAAGGCCAGATTTTATTCATCATCATCCTTGGATGAAGAAGCATCTCATGTGCTCCTCCTAATCTCCTCTTGCATGAGACCTGACCACAGTCGTTCCAAATCTGACAGTTTCTCCCTTCCATTCATAGAGTCCTAGTAGCTATTGTAGCTCTTTGGAAGGCCAAGGAGAGTGAGGCTCACCATATCATCATCGATAGTAGTTATTCCCACACTTGCAAGCTCATCTCTACATGTGGTGAGCTTGTTTAGATATGTAGAAATAGAACCATCGTTCTCCATCTTGATTCTTCGAAGCTTATCCTTGAGTGCCAATTTCCTCCTGGTGCTACTGTTCTGGTAGAGGTCCTTCAATGTCTTCCACATTGAATATGGAGTATCCTTCTCATGGAGACTCGAGACAATATGGTCTCGAACTCCCTCAAGGATGATCCTTCTCACCCTCGCCCCACACTTCTTCCATTCAGCCACCTCTTGTGCATTAGTTGAACCTGACTTTGGGATTCCTTTATCAATGAAATCCTTCAAGCCATTGTCCTCTAATACAGCCTCCATGCGATCTTTCCATGCTATGTAACTTGAGATTCCTTCCAAGGCATACTTGAGTCTCAAGCCATAGAATTCCATTGGCCAACCTTGAAGTATGATAAGAATTCAATTTTCACCAGCAACCCTAAACTTCAAACTTTGAATTCTCTTCTCCATATATTGTTCACAGCTCTCATAAACTAGGCTCTAATACCATGTAGAATTTCCTGAATATTCTCTACAAATCTACCTCTGAGATCTATGTAGAAAATCTGACTGTAGATTAACTCGATAATGCAATATACCAAAGCAAATACTATAATCTACTTCTACTATCAAAATTGCGGAAGCTTAAAGATCAAGATGAATTAGAGTTGAACACATATAACCAGAAGAAGAAGAATCAATGCACATGAAACACATTTTAATACTCAGGGGAAAGCCTCAACTAAAAATCCCACTATCTGTATTATCATACAAGGTGGAAATACATTAGAATTATACAAAGCCGTAGCTCCCACAACTAGCCAACTCTCAGTACAATCCTCCTGGATGCTCAAAAGCAATCAAAGCTTCTCACAAGCCTTCTCCTCTACCATCCAAGCTCCTATTTCCTTGCGCAGTTACCTCTAGGATGATATCCTTCACCCGGTGTAACACTGCTCTAACACACGATCAGAACTTCACAATCCTCAAGGAACCTTACCTTGACTGCATGCATTGGCTTCATTTATAGGAAAACACATGCAATTGATAGTACACTATCCTTGACATCTAGCTCAACTGGGTCTTTCTCAGAATAGAGATGCATGAGTTTCTGATGAGGGAATCTTTAGTTATCTGGAGTACACTTGTTGAGTGCATGCATGCATCAACTCACTGATGATTCACAATTAGTTACTCAAATAGTTTGGAACTAATTTAATTGGACTTAACTTAGTAAACTCAGCTAACTAATTACAACTCAAATACAACTCAATATTATCTCCTTAATTAAGGGATAATATCCTTAATTTAAGGTCTAACTATTCCATGACTTCAGAAAGACTTCTAACTTGAATTTCTCCAACTAATTAATCCATAATGAATGAATTAATTAATTCCAAGCAACTGGTGAGACTAAATTCAAATTTAATTCATAATTTTAATTCAAGGAAAATTAAAATTAGAATATTTTGGATTCTATTTTTATCATTTCTTGCTGCGATTTTCAACACCATATTTATACCATCCCGTACATAAGATTGCATAAATAACATGTACACATGCTATGTATACACAACACCACAAGTGCACACATCCTAGATGCAACATGTAAAACATATACAACATATGCTCAACAATAGTACCACACATCCAAAACCACATTGTCCTTACCAGGAAACCTTTCTTGCAGTATCTCATCCATGCTTATCCTAGCATGCTGCAGACCACACTGCTTTCACTTTGCTAATGTATCCTTTAACATTACCTATCATAACATAGACATAGTCATAATAAAAGTATACAATATCAAATCATATCCACATGATATTGACCTCGTATATTTTTCATGACTACTCTTCCCAATTGATTCCTCATAAGACCAGGAACCTCTTCATGTTGTTCTCCTGCATAAGCAATCATTCCTCCAAAAGAATGATCCTTGACAACCCTGTTAGATAGTAACATAGATACATGGATACATACATACATATATAAACGTTAGCATAAGACAATCATGATCATGTTAGACATGACATACATACATACATGTATACATATATAAACTTCAACATAGTCATGATCATAAAATGATTACCATATAACATAAGGTCTAGGTTAAGAGAACTTCCTTATTTATGCACAGGAATTGAGAGCAAAATTTCCCAACATAGCCAAAGCATATGACACCTCTAATCCATTTACAGTACCTTTTATGCTTATATTTCTTGTGTCTGTGTTGCTACTGTCCATTTAGCAAAATGGACCCAACCAGTCGAACCAAATCTCATAGTCTTACCTTCCGCTGTGCTTACTCATTCATCAAGCTTCATCGGAGTCTTACATCATCAGTTGGCTACCACAAATCTCTTCTGATTTCCATCAAATTTCCTCATTCCCAACCAATTCCCCAGACTCAAAACATAAAAGTCAAGAACGAAAATAACAACAATAAGAAAATCATGAAAACCAATAACAACACGACTCCATAAACAAAGTGGTATGGCCATACTCTAGACATAAATAGATCTGCAAATCAAGCACAAGAAAAGCAAAAAATACCAAAAGCACAAGACGAACAACAAACACCATGACTCGATGCCCATGGTTCCTAGTGCATCCAAGGGAAAGCTCAACCTGAGCCTTCTTCAAGATTTCATGGCAACCTCTCTTGCCAACTCCCTGCATCATGCTCACACATGTCAACCACACGTTCCAAATATCAAGACAATCATATCTATCAATTTGAAATCAACCATTACCAAGACTAACAATCATGTCATAATCCATAGTCAACTCATAGTCATATGTCATAATACTACAACTATCAACTACATTCAAGTACATATCAATTGTCTCCACACATACATGGTAGTACCATCATCTTAAAACAAAATCATTTGAACACATATTCATATTAAGCAATTCATCAATCATTCAACCACTTGCAAACATACCATGTTAACTAAATTAACTAGATGATCTAAGCAAATAGTCAAGCACCACATATATGACATAAGCAGCTGATACCTTAATGTATCTCTGGGGAGGTAATCTTGTCAGCCCAATGAATGTACTTAACATGATATAACTTTACAACACATCAGCTCAAGCACTCATAAGATCATGATATCCATAACAATATCTAACTAACGTGATCACACCATAAACTATTAAGCATTTGTCTCTCATGAATCACAATCACATATATGATTAGTCTAGATTTGTATGACACCATATCACAAATATTTCGGCTCATACCTGAATATCGAAACCATAGCCATCTGCATAGGCAAAACTAGGTTAGCACAATACATATAACATCAAGATCTTCAATGCAATGAACATAACCATCACAGATATGACCAATCCAAATTACGACCTCAATATCTCAATGAAATAACTCTAATCATCAAGTTAATAACACATAATGACAATAAGTTATATATCATGCTCATCAACAACATATAACCTAAGCATCAGGTTATCTAATATAAAACAACAACTGCAATGCATACAACTACATGTTACTATCATTCTTGAATATCTAACACGTGTCCATATAACCACACTAATCATCTAACATCGATCATGAATGTAACCATAACATCAAATACATGTTCATAAACCTAATGTATATAAACCTAATGCATATAATAATCCTTAACTTACACACTTGCATGCCTACATGTAATAATTGTATGATGATTTTCCCTTACCTCGAGGTCTAATGCTACAACTTCACTTTGATGATCTACATCTCTTGCTTTATCTAAGCCAACTCATTAGCATCATAACAACCAATAGCACCATGATGACCTAAATTGCATACAATGACCTCACAAGCCATGTTTAACTTAATATTCAAACTATAACCAATACCATACATGCATAACAATTGCATATACACACATCAAAAATGAGTACCAAACCATATACACATCATTCTAGCTAGGGTTCAATCATCAATGAATGACCATATCAACTACACAAACCATGACCTCATGCATGACAACAACCATTACTCCATTTTACATATTTCCACATGCAACCAACAGTATGCATAAGCAATGCAAAGTCAACTACACCTACGCATAAATGCATGTATTCGAACATAAGTGATCAATTCTTGTAATCAACCTACAAGACTGATACATGTAATCAAAATATTCCAAAATGTAACCTAACATACAAGGATGTAAGTAGGTATCATGAAATCAACATGTAAGTGACATATAATTCATACACAGTCAGTCACATGTTCCAAAAATCAAGACATCATGTCTATTAATTTGAAATCAACATTCACCAATACTAACAACCTATAAGCATACCCACTTACTATCCATGGTCCACACTAAGGTAGAAGGAGGAAGATACTATAATGGTCCGATCTCCAATGTCCAATTATTGAAATGGGATCTCCAAAGCTCTATTAAATTCAACCACACTTGAAAATAATTTTTTTTTTTAATTTCTCATACATTTATATCAGACTAAGTAAAAAACATTGTACGTATTCCACTTGTAACATAATAATGAAATGCATGCCACTTTTCCATTTCCTTACATGCAATTTTTCAAATTCCTTGCATGCAACCTTTCAAATTCCCTACATGCAATTCTTCAAATTCTTTGCATGCAAATAGGCATAGATCAGAAACATCCATATTATCACAATACAATACCATCCCATCCAAAAAAATAACATTTTATTCTAACAATTACCATACTTTTACATTTTTATTCAAACAACTATTATACTATTACATTTGCATGTAAGCATTTCTTGAAACACTTTACATGAAAACTAATATAGAAAAATATTTGCATAAAAGTATATATCAACTACATTAATACTATTACACATCAATACTATCCCCAACCACAAACAACATACTCACTGGTGCCTTTTATCAAATAGTTTGTATGCAATTAATCATTGAACCATTTAAGCATTTCATCAAACACTTTGCATGAAAACTAATACAGCGAATGATTAAATTTATATATCCTAAACTATAATAGCACAAGTTCTAGAAATTGAATCATATGATCAGTGGAATTATCCCTCACTATGGTTCAAGTTTCAGCTTTTGAAATTTCATAGATGAAAAGTTATAACAAAAATACCAAGAGAATCCTATTTGGTGCACAATTCTAAGAGTATCCAGAAATCTCGACTTGCACTGATCATATCTTCTAAAATATAGCGAATGAATATCTGACATTTTTATCACAATATAAGTTGTATTTCCTCTCATTTTGGAAAAAAGTTTAGCTCCTGAGAGTGCCCATAGTAAAAGTTATAACAAATATTTCATCGTGACCTATTTGAGACCTGATTTTATGAGCATTTAGAAGGCTCGACTCCCTATGCTCATATATCCTAAAATATTGTGACCCAATATCTGAAATTTCTACCACATAATCATTGGTATTTCCCCTCAATGTGGATGATTTTTCAACTTCTTAAAGCCTACAGAACAAAGATTATTGCAAAAATGCCAACGTGACATGTTTAAAGGTGCATTCAGGAAGGTCATCTTCCTTAGATCATAATTCCTAAAGTATTGTGAAACAATATCTGAAATTTTTACCACATTATCAGTGGGATTTACCATCAATATAGAAAAAATTTCAACTTCTAATATGCCACAAAAGAAAATTTATAACAGATATGGCATAAATGTCTAAAAATTAACCTTTGTTTTTCATTTTACCTATGATAGATCCTGTTATGTTCCTATACCAATAGGTGTCATAATTTTTGAATGGATAAGATCAAAACTATAATATGTACATACCTTTACTTTATGCAAATGCTTTCCATATTTGTAAAAAATCAAAAAATCAAAAAATGTAAAGAGGGTATGTCCTAAAAGGAAAATCAAAGGACAAAAAGAATGAGAAAGGTCAAAAACGGTGAAAATATGAACCCCAAAAACAAAAAGACCATGAAAGTGTGCAAGTCCAAATGCCACTACTATTTATTTGTTGTACAATAATGATTGTGTGCAATTTGTTATTTTTGCCACAATCCGTGGTAACCAAACAGTTTAATCTTGGTTATTCCATGTTTTCAATTTCATGCTTAGAGATAGAGAATAAAATCTGACCAAAGTGTTTAATCTTGGTAGATAAGTAGATAGGTAGGGTTAATAAAAGGAGCTCAATTGTTTAATCTGAGCCCTTGGATGTAATAAGGATAAAATTAGATAGATTTCTATTGTAAAAGAAAACAAAAAATTTGATAAGGATTTGCCAGTTTAAGTGCACCCTATTAAAGAGTAGAAAAATGGTAGGATGTGTAGATGGGTAAGTAGGTGAATGGTTGCAGAATTATGGTGATTTATTGGATAAAATAATGTCATTTACTTTCATCATCGAATTTCTTAAAGTATGGATGATAATGGCATAGTTACAAATTCAAGTGATTAATTTCCCCATTCATTTTACCTTTTCACTAATTTCCCACAAGAAAAAATTAAAAGTACTTAAAATCCTAAGTTAAAGGGGCTCAGAGCATTTCTTTGACTTCTTGAGGGACCGAACCCTTGGCCCAATAACTTATAAATTTTAAGTACTAAAACCCCCTTACAAACATTCACTCCCTCCATGAACATTCATCTCACCTAAAAATCCCTTTTCCTAAGGTGAAATCCTCATTTACTTAGGAAAAGTAATAAACCTTACCTAAAACCCCCTTTGTTTACGTGTAAATATGGATGTATAAATTTCAATATATCATACTTAGCGCATTTTTTTTTTCGCTTCCATTTCCTATTAACTTTAACTTTTATTATATTTAACTCCCAAAAAATAAACCCCTTTCCCGTATTAGTTAATTAAAATCCCAAATGTTAAATATCCCGTCCCATGGTTTGAAATATAAACCATAATAGTAAGTGATTAAATGGATTAATTAGTCGATTTGTAACTAATTAAGAGCCATAATCCTCTTCCATACAAAAAGTGATTAATTAATGAAACAATGATTAATTAATAACCCTCATCCAATCATATCACCATCGATGTCATTAAGCTACCCTAACCTGCAATTAAAATCTCGTCGGGCCCCTCCATTAACTCCTTGAGCAAATCACATCCTGATCACCGCACGATCTGACCCCTTCATATCTAATGGGTCTCACTCATATCGGGCAGCCTTCGATGCTGACCTTTACTCGTCTGATGTGAGCGGTTTTACTATTCACCCCTATGCTACGTGTCACCTAATGAATGGCATCGGGCAGACCTCCCCCAATACCACCAAGAACCCAAAAGCAGTGTGATAAAATTCCGCTTACCACCTCCGCTTACCACATTCACTACACGAAAAAACGACACCTTCGTCAGTTGGTGCCAACTGTCACTTTTCCGTCATACCTACCAAAGTCATTGACTTTACAGACAAAACCAAAAAACTCATTGTTTTTTTGTTTTCTACCAAGAAAAGAAAGTTTTGTTCTCCATGCAAGCATAGAGTACATTCAAGTTTTCAACCTGCTACCAACCACCAACCTTCCACAGTCACTGAAATCCAGATTACCATTGCCGACCTGCATGCTCCCTGCAAAGAGTGCACCAGTACCATTAATACATTCAGACAACTGAAACCAGGTATTTACCCTATTTTCGACTGAGAAACCCTACTTTCATGCCAAACCTAAAGCTAGATTTCTTTAAATACTAAGTAATTTAGTTAATTAAGCCACTTGGTAGTCCTGAAACACTCTGAAAAAAACCAATTACTCCCAATTCTTCTGAAACCCTTTTCCCTTTCCTTGAATCCACAAAAACCAATGATGGAAGCCCCAACTGCACTAAATGTTATTCCCATTACTACTCCTCACCAGGATTTAGACCATATTCCCCTCGCAGACAAATCTTTTCAAATAAAGGATACCTCAGTCTCAAAATACCCCCTAATTTTTTTTTGCAAATATAGAGACCAGTACCCGAACCAAGTTGACTCCATTGGACTTTGGGAATCAGGTTTGCCTAATTACCAGTTCCCTAGAGTGCATGTATTCCTAGAAATTATACATTACTGCCATATGAACTATGATCCTATCAAAAGGGTAGTAATAACTCCTCACCAATTTGTTCTGTCTACTATTACTGTTGAATCCATCAACCAGATGCTTCAATTGCAACCAAGACAAAACCTAACCCCTCTTTCCATTGGGGACATGCTGAACAGATACCCCACACTCACTTCAGTCAGACTAGCCCAGTTGTTCCAGACTTTTATCAAAGAAGAATAGTATACCCCAAAGGACAATCCTCATTATATATGGACTATATTCTACAACCTTGGTCGAGATATCGTAGATATGATATCCAGTATACTAGGTTGCACCACTAGTGAATTCATCGATGACATCATAATATCAATCATGTCAATCTATTATCTTGGCCAACCACCGCCATCATATTCGACTATGCAAAGTTTATTGCTGACAGGATGGATGATCAATTTATGAGATTGGAAAATGAAAGGGTGCTCAAATATTCCTTAGTTCTGTACCATTTATTCTTGTAATATCACGCTGATAGGTTTCCAATTTCCCTCCAAAAAATTAATACTAAGGGAAACCCCAAGTCAGTGATCTTCTGGACTTCTCTAATTCATCAGTTGGATTCTCAATACTCCTGCACAGAATTCATAGACCTCTTTGTTTATCCTGTAACAACCATGCTGCTAGGAAACCCTCCACCTAGAATCAGTGTAGACATCAGAAGGGTCCAGTAGTTGTCAAATCAATACAAAGTATGGGATTGGTACTTGTACCAAAACCATATAGAAATCATAATCTATGGATGTGAGTTGCCACCTTACAAAATGCCAAAGTACCTCCCCGTGATATTATTTACTTTGGAGTACTATAAACAAATAATCAATTCAGATGAGGTGCATTTTGTTAGAACCAAGAAGAAGGCCCAACTAAGAATAAAATATCATCTTAGCCCTTTCATTTGTAGTAATAGAGAAGCAAGAAATGAGGCAGATGAAATCCTCCAAAGGTTGAAGTTAAAACAGAGTTTCATGTGGACCTATGATCCCCACAACTTTATTTGTAACAGGAGATAGAAAAACAAGCTATCTCCTTACATCCACCATAGGATCCCAAAAATTGAACAATATGCCAATCAATCTGAATGGGTGGAAAACACATTAGTAGATCAAGATAGTACAGAGGTTTCAATTGACAACGTATTGAAGGATTTAGAAAGGAGGCTTGATGAAAGTTTATTTGTATAGGTTCCTAGAGAAACTCCATCTCAAAGACAGTCACAAGAACACAGTGGACAAACTTCAGAGCAAGCAAGGACATCAAGCCAACCAGGATCATCAGAACAAGCAGAGCCATCAAAACAACAGGAGCTTTCAGAACAATAAGAAGAATCTGAACAACTTGAAATTTCGAAGGAGCTTTCTCAACCTGAACAAATCATGAGAAATCCTACTATTTTGCAGACTCCTATCAATGAGGAAAGAAACCTTAAAAGAGATAGAGAGGAGGCCACTCCTTCCAACAAGCCTATTGATCAAAATTTTTCTAAAAGGGAAAGGTTAAACCCATATGCACAACAACAGTACACTGAGGAAACAGTAGGCAAAACAGTGCCAGAAAGGATAGAAAGTGTGCATAATATCCCTTCAGGAGGTTCACCATCTACCTCACAGTTCCATGTATTAAAAAGGCAACAGAGCATAAAGGTATCTTCCTTCAGGGATCCCATAGGACAAAGCCTAGATATTAAATAAAAATACAAAGAAATCAAAGCAAGGAATGAAATATTAAAACTGTAAAGCTATGTACATTGTTTAAAGATGGCCCCAACAAACCAGACAAGGCTAATGTCAACCTTTGACACCAAAGAAGGCAAGATGCAAATGAGCTTTCTTAAGCCAACTGTGCAACAACCAAGATCAATGGTTGACTATTTGAAAACTGAGTTTGAAGTTTTGGCAAAGGATATTCACCCAATTGATGAAATAGATCTACATAAGCAGACAGGTGAAATGTTCTACTCCATGTTGACCAACAAAGCAATCACAGATCATCAACTACAGAACTCACTAAATAGCACATCTGCACAGCTTCAATTGGAAAAGGCCTCATCTCAGGCCAAAGAAAATAGAATAAAGTCCTTAGAGGACTTGGTCATAGAGCTGGGACATGATCCCAAGGATGTTAAAGCAACAGAGCAATTAATAAAGAAGAGAAATGATGACATACCTACACTAAAGAAGCAGCTCAGTATTCCTCCTCTTCACCATCCTCAAATTGTTGAAGTTTTAGAAAAACATAAGGAGGAGGAACTTATGGACCTAGTCCTTAATTTGAATGATCAATTAAAGGAAACTGAGAAAGAATTGGATAATTTGATGCAGTCGAAGCAGAGTGAGATGGCCACCGCTCCTCAGACTGTAATACCTAGAGTTTCCACAACAGTACCCTCCACCCTAGCAGCTTCCTTGGCACCAATGATTCCACCAACAACATCATTGCCAGTAGCAGGTACTACTTCAGCCATAGGTACATTGACTAGTGAAGGGATAACAATAGAAAATACAGATGAATTGGTTAAGGATATGGAACAAATGAGCTTCCAGGCCACAAAACTCAAGAAACTCAGAGAGAAAGTCACAAGCCTAGAAACCAGTTGTTCACTTGCACAAATACAACACAAAGAAGAGACTTAGAAAAACCAAAGGATGGAAGAAAGAATAAGAATCCTTGACAATGATTTGACTGTAGAAAACCCATTGGGAGACATTAAGGATATACTGTGGACCAATATCATTTGTTGCATCAATGATATCTAGCCTTCCATTCAGGTTATTTTTTAGCAGAATGAATTAGTTAAAATAGCCATGGAAGCCATACAAAAGACAAAGGAAGAAATAGGAGACAAGCCTAAGGAAATAAATAAGTTGATAGATTTTTTGAATAATAGAAACAGATACCAGCTGGATGAATTAGAGATTTAGGACAGAACAACAACTATTATTGAGATAAAGAAGGTTCTTACTAAAAGGAACCTGATGCTTAAATTGGAGAAAAGATGTCAAGGCATTCAAGCAGACATCAACAACTTTATGTTAAAATATGGCATTTCGAGAGAAAAAGGACTTCCTAATCCTCTGGTCATAGATGACAAATTAATGACATAGGAAGATTACATTAAAAGATTTAATAAATAGTCCAAGAGCCAAGCTAGTTCTTCAGGAGTAAAAGAATTGCCTACAGGAAAAGTACTTTATGATGGCCTAGAGAATCTATTCTATATAGAACATGAAGTGAAGCACTTGTTCAATAGCAAACCAAACTTTGCCAAATATACACAAGCAGATGAATTCTACATGAAAATGATAAGAATATAATTTGCAGATAGTGAGTGGTGGACCGGTTTCACAGATTTACGATAAGTTAGTACAGTAAATCTGTGACGTAAAGATAACTTCCAGGTAAAAATAGGTAATACAGTATTAACTAGAATAGGTAAAGAGTATCAGTAGGTCGAAGATAAGAGTGAAATCTAGCACATAAATACCAAAGCAACTGCAAGAGCCAAATCCGAATTCCAGAAGCCAGCACATGCACAAATAAAGGGACAACAAGCAAATAGTTTTCTATCTGTCTCTATCTTTGTCTTGAAGATATTTTTTGTTTCCTAGAATAATTCTCATATGGTTATGAGATATTTTGTATTAAATTTTGTATAAATACTTCACAAGTTGAATTAATTAGGGTGGATTAAAAAGCATTTCTAGAGACATTTTGTTTTAAGCTAAGGAGCTATTGTACTCAAGACTGGACTGGTTTCCTGGATTATAAAATAAATCTGAGGACATTTCACTCAATTCTTGTGCACAGTTGGAACAAATAAGTATCATTTTCTCATGTTTAAATCTCGTTTTCTCTTTATGTCATGAAATATTCGTATGTGTTTCTTATATAATCTTAAAAGAAAACAAGGAATTATATCATTAGAATTAGCTTGATTGCTCTCTATTTTAATTGTTTGCTTTATTTAAGTTTTCTTCTAAACTACCTTGGTCTGGAGATTCTTAATTTCCTCCTTACTTTCATAGCTTATCCCCCTTTGGCCCATAGTAAAGGATTCTTCATTGCCCTTTGCTATTGGCCATACTTCCTTTCCTCATCTTAACCCCTGTTAAAGATTCTTCATTGCCCATAGCCCTGGTTAGGACTTTCATCCATTTAAACTTGCAGATTTGCTCTTGTTGTGTTGGCCTGCCTTGTGAACTCTTACCTTAGTGATAAATCAAATCCAGTTAAGCCTTTCTTGATTGACACCATAGCCTAATGGCCTAAATATTTTATCTACCAATTTGTCTTCTTAATTCCACCACCCAATCAAAACAAACAACCTTGAACATTAAGAACTAGCCTAAAATCTTATTTAAACAATGTTAAATCTTAAATAGAGAGCCCTCTCTCGACTTAGGTTGGCTATAACCTGAGTCTAAAATATTGGTTTGTGGTTACCTCAGGCCATTCCTTCTTTAATAACTTCTAAGGAGAAAACCTGAGTGATAACATAGTGGTGACCATACTGGGGATTCAAACCCCTTAGTTTCAATAAACCTTTGAAGAATTCAAATTTTTATTCATAAGAAACTTAAAGGGTTATTAGAAGTTATTTCCAAAAGTTCATAAAAATTTAAAACAATCATAAAAAGCTTTAAGTCTGGCTTCAGGGAGAACTCACTATACTAGGGCCAACCCTGATCCAAATCCTCCCCCTGTATTTGAAAATCCCAACCTTATTCCAAGGATAATCAGAAGACAAGAAAGTTCGATAAGCCCCAAACCTATTTTTAGATCCCATTCATGCCCTATTGAGTGGTTATTCATTGAAGACATCCCTTTTGATGAGTATTTTGGTCCCTCTTTGTTCAGAACCATGTCTAATAGCGAATTGTTGGACCTAGTCCGAAATCCAAAATGCCTTAGATAACTTGAAATCCAATGAGCCAACTTGTCTATTGATCAAAATCTACTGAAATCCCCTCAAAAACCCCTTACCACTGATAGACACCTTGAAATTTCTAAAATAGCTTCAACATCTTTTAGCTCACCATCATTTCCCAACACCTATGAGGATCATCTCTCAACCTCATCTCCATTCATACCTTCAATCCCTCATCAGCCCATCATTACCCCTCAAACACCCATTACCTCTATTATACCAACTCCCCTTGTTGTGCCAAATCCTCTAGGTGTCTTACCAACAGATTATCAAAGTAAAATCACTTCATTTGATGGCACTCAAACATACACCGCACAACAGCACACTAAGAAAATGACATATTATTTTGAACTGCATGAGATTGACATAGGAGATGTCCAAATGAGAATCTTTGTCCAAACTCTAGCTGGAGAAGTGAGAACATGGTTTAGATCTTTGCCCCCTCAGAGCATAGATAGTTTAGAAGTCCTTTACCAATAATTCCTTAATCGGTGGGAGAAGAAGAGCCCCCTTCAAATTCTATCTGAATATGAAAACCTTAAAAGGGGACCAAACGAAACTGTTCAAGACTACTGTACCCGGTTTAACAATGTGTACATTGCAATCCCTCTTGACCTTAGGTCTCCACCTGGTTTAGCCCTCATTAAGTTTCCAGACAGATTTGACATAGATATGGCTTTTCAACATAGAGAAAGAAATCCCCCTACACTTGAAGATATGCAAAGTGTAGTTGTTAGAGTAGAAGCTAATCTACTATCCAAGAGAGCTAGAGTTAGAAATGAGAGAATAACACCCTTGAAAGATGAAACTTCACCCTTTGTTCAGAAAATGGATGCTTTAGCTAAAGAAATGGAAAGATTGATGGATAGAATAGAAGTCATTGAAAGGAAACCTCACTGGGATAACCAACAGGCTATTCGAGTAAGGAATGCAAACTTTAGGAAAAACCAAAACCAAAACACTGGTAAAAATGGACTTGATCATAACATTGGGCCACCTTTCCAAGGAAATTATGTTGAGACTTCCCACCAAGAAGACCCTAAGATAGACACCCAGATCAACCTTATGGGTTTAGATAATGAAGAAACTATTTTTCTAACTCAAGATGATCAAGAATTATACATGCTTCAACAGTTACAAACCTAAAGAGGAGAATCTTTTGACTATAAGCAAGGGTATGACTCTACTATTTTCGAATTTCATAAATAGTACAAGTTAAGAAGCAAGAAGAACACTGATGTTCCCGATCAGAATAAACAAACAAAACCTAACCAGCCTAAGAAAGTAGAAGCTACAAATCAGAATCCTCAAGTTACAAAGACCTTACAAATCCTTTCTAGACCACATCAAAATCCTCCTAGTCCCACCATTGAAGATGTAACAGATAACCAACCTTCTAATGAGCAACCTTCCACTTCAGTCCCCCTCAAAGGAATAGTGGAACAACCTCCAGAAATCATATTAGAAAGTCTAGATAAAACACTCCTAACAGTGAAAAAGAAAAGCATACTACTCAGAAATTTGGCTCTAAAATTCCAAATATTCAAATAGATAAATCCCCTCTGCCTTTCAATTTGGGATCAAAGGTAGCCAAACTCAAAATTTCAGTGCCTTTGACAGAATTGGTTAAACATGAAACTTACAGATCTCAAATTAGTAAATCTCTGAACTTTGTTGAAAATGAAGATTCTGTGAATCTATTTGATGACCAACCTAAGTTAATTTTTGGACTAGATGTTAATGGAAAGCCAGTTGAAGGAGGGGTACCACCCTTCTACATCAGCCTTAACATCCACGATAAAATCCTACATACTCCCATGCTTGACACTGGAGCCTCACATAATCTTATGCCTAAGTTTGTAATGGAAAAGCTTAACTTTGATATCACTAGGTCTTATAAGGATCTCTTTTCCTTTGATTCAAGCCAAGTTAAATGCTTAGGTCTCATAAAATATTTGTGTGTCTCCCTAGTTCAATACCCTGCCAAGACCATACTTATGGACATAGTTGTTGCTGACATACCACCCAAGTATGGTATGCTATTGTTTAAATCTTGGGGTGCCAAACTCCAAGGATCTCTACAATTAGACATGTCCTATGCTACCATATCAATCTTTGGACACCCCAAGAAGCTGTATCGAGAGACTCTGATGAAGTATGTAGTGAATTCTCAGGAGAGACCTCAGAATTTTCCCATATATTCAGTACATTCTGATATTGATTCCTTCATACTTTACAATGATGAAAACAATCAAGAAGACACTTCAAGTAGTATAACAAGAGAACCAAAGTAAATTGCAGTATTAAAGGAAAATCGAAATGTCCAAATTCATGAAACATCAAATAAATAAGATGATCTAGATACCTCAGTCAAGAAGGATTCCACTACCCCAGATGAAAATTATGAGCATGAAATCCTGTGGCATCTTGAATTTGATGGGCCAGTCAACAAATTAGGTGCAGGAGTAGGTGTACAGATTTATAACTTAGAAAATGATTATTCAGAAGGTCGTGCCTATAGGTTGAAATTTAAATGTACAAATAATATGGTCAAATATGAAGCACTTCTTTTAGGTCTAAAACTCATTAAAATGTTAGGAGCCATCAGAGTCTATATCATGGGAGATTCTGAGTTAATGATTAAACAAATTAATGTTGTTTATATGACAAGAGATCCTAGACTAGGGTTTTATAGAGGAATAGTCATAGAGATACTAAATACTTTCTTAGAAACCAAACTTGTTGTCATCCCGAGAAAACACAACATGTAGGTTCACAACTTAGCCATGTTTGCTAGTACTTGTAAGTTGCCTTTCTATCCCAACCATTAGTACATTTTTGAGGTTAGGCACGGACCTTCCATTCCTGACAATTTAAATAACTGGAAAGTATTTGAGAGTTATCAACAAACTAACAAATTTTTAACTTCAGATAATGAATTTGTAAATACCAACATAGACACGGACATAGCAATAGATTTTGATTGCTTTAATGAAGTAGAAGTTAACAAACTAGAAGATGATCAAATAGACAGATTTCACCCTACAAAGTTTACTAAAGCAGATATTTGAAACCTAAAACAGATGCAAATCGATGAAGTCATTGATGAGGAAACTAAAGTCATAAACCTTAAAGACAATTTTCTACCCAAAGGATTAACTCCTTTGGAGGACTTATTCGATTCAAACGATATTCCCAAAAAGCCTAAAATGGAACCTTTGAAATTAGACATTGAGGAATGTAACATAGGATCTGAAGAGAATCCCAAACTAATAAAGCTGTCAAAATCATTACCTCCCAATGAAAAACTAAAATATATGGAACTACTGAAAGAATTTCAAGATGTTTTTGCCTGGAGTTATGAGGACCTAAAATCTTATGATACTAGCATAATACAACACACTATTCCATTAAAAGAAGATCAAAAGCCTTTTAGACAAAAGCTTAGAAGAATCAACCCTGTTCTACTACCCTCTATTGAAAAGGAGATTAAGAGAATGTATGAAGCAAGAATCATAGCACCTATTAGGTTCTCTAACTAGGTTTCCAATCTAGTACCCACTAGAAAGAAAATGGGTGAAATTAGGTTGTGTTTTGATCTTATAAATACGAATAAAGTTTCACTTAAGGATAACTATCCTCTTCCAAAAATGGATCACATATTACAGAGTGTACTGGGTTCCTCCAAAATCTCACTTCTAGATGGTTTCTCTGGATATAACCAAATCCTAGTCCACCTAGATGATCAGGCAACGACTGCATTCACAACTCCATGGGGAACTTTCATGTATGTGAAAATGCCATTTGTGTTAAGAAATGTAGGGGTCACGTTTGAAAGAGAAATGGACATAGCCTTTGCCAAAGAAATCCATGACTTCTTGGTAATTTACATAGATGACCTCACAGTATTCTCTATATCAAATCAACAACACCTGGATCATCTTAGGTAGGTCTTTATTAAATGCAGGAAATATGGAATTTCTCTGAATCCTAAAAAATCTTTATTTGGGTTGGAAGAAGGGAAATTGTTAGGCCACATTATCTCCAAAGATGGTATCAGGATTGACCCAACAAGAATTGAAGCTATTTTGCAGATACCACATCCCAGGAATATCAAAGAACTTCAAGCATTTCTAGGGAAGATAAACTTTTTGAGGAGATTTATCTCTAATTTATCTGAGTTAGTTAGATTACTAAACAACATTTTAAACAAATATTTGACTATTGAATGGACTCTAGAGGCTAAAAGGTCATTTGAAGATATAAATTTAGCCTTAACACAAACGCCAGTCCCCATCAGTCCAAAGTTTGATAGGGAATTTCTAATATTTCTTTTTCTTCAAAACACACCATTGTTGCAGTCCTCCTACAAAAAAATGATTAGGGTTTTGAACAGTCAATAGCATTCTTCAATAAAGCCTTAAGAGATGCAGCTTTAAAGTATAACATAACGGAGAAACAAGCTTTTGCTCTGGTTAAAACCATAAAAGATTTCAAAATTTATATTTTGTACTCCCATATAGTAGCTTATGTTCCCAATGTTGTGGTTAAAGACATTTTAACACGGGATGGACTTGATGAAAAAAGGGGAAAGTGGATAGCTACAATATTAGAGTATGATTTAGAAATTAAACCTAGAAAATTGATCAAAGGCCAAGGTTTGGTTAAGCTAATGGCTGAATCAAACCATCAAGCCCTAGACATAAACTTTATTGTAGAACTAGATAACGAAGAGGAGATGGTGACTCCACATATCAACCAAGCCTTTACAGATTCACCATGGTATGCTGACATAATATATGTTCTACAAAGCCTTCAAGCTCCTCTACAGCTATCCAAAACTAAAAGTAGGTTTTTGAAGATGAAATCTTTTAAGTTTTTCATAATTGATAATGCCTTATTTTGGAAAAATAATGAAGATGTATTATTGAATTGTTTATTAAAGGAGGAATCTGATAAAATTTTGCAAAAAGAATTTCATGCGGGTGACTGTGGGGGGAATCTCTATTGGAAGACAAAAACTGATAAGATCTTGAGGGCTGGTTTTTACTATCCCACTTTGTTTGCTGATGTGAAAAAAATTGTAACCTCATGCCACAAATGTCAAATTTTTGAAGGAAAAAGAAAATTACTGCCATTACCTTTGAAACCTATATCAACTGAAACACCATTTCAGTAGTGGGGTCTTGACTTCATTGGTAAAATTCACCCCCCTTTCTCTGTCCAAAATAGATGGATCTTAACTACGACATATTATTTTACAAAATGGATAGAAGTCATACCCTCAAGACAAGCCACCGATACTATCATAATAGGTTTTCTTGAGGCCAACATTCTATCCAGATTCGGTTGTTCCACTAAAATCATCACAGATAATGCTGTAGCTTTCAAATCAAAAAGGATGATTGATTTTTGCACCAAGTATCACATAACCCTTTGCCATTCCACAACCTACTATCCCCAAAGAATGGACTTGAAGAATCATCCAATAAAAGCCTAATGAATATCATTAAAAAATTATTGGAAGACAATAAGAAGACCTGGAATAATAAACTAGTGAATGCTTTATGGCCAGATAGATTGACCATAGAGAAATCTATCAGCACTAGTCCCTATCAGCTAGTCTATGGAATGGAGGTTGTCTTCCCATCTTCTTTGGGAACTCCAATGATGAAATTACTCCAAGAAGCACAAGTCAAGCCCAATGACATTCAAAGAAGGATCAAGCAGACTATTTATTTGCAACAAACTAAAGAAAAGGTCTACATCAGATCCCAAGTGGTGTAGGAGAAAATTAAGAAAGCATTTGACAGAAGAACCAAGGAAAAAATTTCTATCTAGGAGACAAAGTACTGAAATGGGACTCAAGAAGGGAAGATAAAGGGAAACATGGGAAGTTTGAATTCCTGTGGAAAGGTCCTTACATTATTTATGCTTTCAGAGGTAATAATGCCTATTTCCTTAAAGAACTGGATGGTGCAGAAGTAGGAGGACCAGTGAATGGTCGAATTCTTAAACACTATATGGATCCCAATTACTAATTCCACTAATCACTTGTACATACTATATCGTTCATAAAGTTCAATGTGGATTGGATGGTAAACTTTGGAGTTGAAGCCTGAAGAGAAGGCCCTATGCTTTAAAGTTTTACTATTAATAAATAATTAATAAAGCAACAAAGTAAAAAGGAAAGTTGCAGAGTAAAACCATAGAAATTTAGAAAGCCATCGATCTACTAGTTCTTGACATTTCACCAAGAAATTCCATCCCCAAGTGGAGTCATTGTTATGTTCCTATACCAATAGGTGTCATAATTTTTGAATGGATGAGATCAAAACTGTAATATGTACATACCTTTTCTTTCTGCAAATGTTTTCCATATTTGTAAAAAATAAAAAAATTAAAAAATGTAAGGAGGGTATATCCTAAAAGAAAAATCAAAGGACAAAAAGAATGAAAAAGGTCAAAAAAGATGAAAATATGAACCCAAAAAACAAAAAGACCATGAAAGTGTGCAAGTCCAAATGCCACTACTATTTTATTTGTTGTACAATAATGATTATGTGCAATGTGTTAATTTTGCCACAATCCATGGTAACCAAACAATTTAATCTTGGTTATTCCATGTTTTCAATTTCATGCTTAGAGATAGAGAATAAAATCTAACCAAACTGTTTAATCTTGGCAGATAAGGAGATAGGTAGAGTTAATAAAAGGAGCTCAATTATTTAATCCGAGCCCTTGGATGTAATAAGGATAGACTTAGATAGATTTCTATTGTAAAAGAAAAGAAAAATTTTGATAAGGGTTTTCCAGTTTAAGTGCACCCTAATAAAGAATAGAAAAAATGGTAGGATGTGTAGATGGGTAAGTAGGTGAATGGTTACAGAATTATGGTGATTTATTGGATAAAATCACGTCATTTACTTTCATCATCGAATTGTTTAAAGTATGGATGACAATGGGACAGTTACAAAGTCAAGTGATTAATTTCCCCATTCATTTTACCTTTTCACTAATTTCCCACAAGCAAAAATTAAAAGTGCCTAAACCCTAAGTTAAAGGGGCTCAGATCATTTCTCTCACTTCGGGAGGGACCAGACCCTCGACCTAATAACTTATAATGTTTAGGTACTACAACCCCCTTAGAAACATTCACTCCCTCCATGAACATTTATCTCACCTAAAAATCCCTTTTCCTAAAGTGAAATCCTCATTTACCTAGGGAAAGTAATAAACCTTACCTAAAGCCCCCTTTGTTTACATAAAAACCCATAAAAAAGGCATTAACCCTAAGTTATGATGTGTAAACATGGATGTATAAATGTCAATATATCATACTTAGCACAATTTGTTTTTTCGCTTCTTTTTCATATTAACTTTAACTTTTATTATATTTAACTCCCGAAAAATAAACCCCTTTCCGTATTAGTTAATTAAAATCCCAAATGTTAAATATCCTATCCCATGGTTTGAAATATAAACAATAATAGTAAATGATTAAATGGACTAGTTAGTCGATTTGTGACTAATTAAGAGCCATAACCCTCTGCCATACAAAAAGGGATTAGTTAATCAAACAATGATTAATTAATAACCCTCATCCAATCATATCACCCCTGACGTCAGTAAGCCGCCCTAAACCACAATTAAAATCCCGTCGGGTCCCTCCATTAACTCCCTACCAAATCACATCCCAATCACTGTTCGATCTGACCCCTTCAGATCTAATGGCTCTTGCTCATATCGGGTGGCCTCCGATGCCAAACATTACCTTCCGGTTGTGAGCGGTTTTACTATTCACCCCTCTGCTACATGTCACCTGATGAATGGCATTGGGCAGACCTCCCCAATACCGTCAAGCACCCAAAAGCGATGCTATAAAATTCCACTTACTGCCTAAGCTTACCACACGAAAAAATGTCATCTTCGTCAGTTGGCACCAACTGACGCTTTTCCATCATACCTGCCAAAATCATTGACTTTATAGATAAAACCAAAGAAACCATTGTTTTTTTATTTCTACCAAGAAAAGAAACTTTTGTTCTCCATGCAAGCGCATAGTATGTTCAAGTTGTCAACCTGCTACCAACCGTCAACCTTCCACACTTGTTGAACTCGAGATTACCATTGCAGACTCGTGTGCTCCTTGCAAACAGTGCACCAGTACCATTAATCCATTTAGACAACCGAAACTAGGTATTTACGCTATTTTCGACTGAGAAACCCTGCTTTTGTGCCAAACCTGAAGCTAAATTTCTTTAAATACTAAGTAATTTAGTTAATTAAGCCACCTGGTAGTCCTGAGGCACTCTGAAAAATACCAATTACTCCCAATTCTTCTGAAACCCTTTGCCCTGTCCTTGAATCCACAAGAATAAAGGATGGAAGCCCCAATTGCACTAATTGTTATCCCCATTACTACTCCTCACCGGGATTTAGACCACCTTCCCCTCGCAGACAAAGATTTTCAAATAAAGGACACCTTAGTCTTGAAATCACCCCTGAAAGTTTTTTGCAAATATAGAGACCAGTACCTGAACCAAGCCGACTCCATTCGACTTTGGGAATCATGTTTTCCGAAGTACCAGTTCCCCAGGTGTTACACTAAAAAATGTCACCATGACCATTTACAGTTAGGATGACTCTATCAACAGTCATGCTACCCTCTTAGGCAAGTCTTATGCCTCTGCTTTCCATGTCAAACTCCAAAAAAGAGAGAAAGTCTTTCTAAATGTATTTATCTCTGCGGACGCAGGTTCTCTCAACCTTACCTGCGGGGACGCACCCAATGTTCACAAAAACTGCGTCTTTGGACGCTCTGTATGTAAAGGTGCAGGTGCGTCCCCCTGAAAAGGTTAAAATGCGCAAGTTTCATCTTTAAAAAGTCACTTGTGGTTATTTCTAGAGCATTCTAGAAGGTTGTTCGACGTGTATTGAGCGCCTACAGATGGTTCATGCACTCCTACCAAAGAGGAACTTATCCCATCAATAGGGGAGCTATCCCATCCAAAGAGGGGATTATCCCATTGATGGTGGACCTGATTAACTTCCTCTTGAGCACTATAAGTACAGGCATTGGGCCAGAAGGAAAGGAGGTTGAAAGCTATACATTTCTAAGGGTAAATGCTGCAGGAATTAGGACTCCCATTTAGAAGCTTGTGAGGAGAGATTGCCATCTTTGCTTTTTCTATTTGGAAGTGGGTGAGCTTTGTCAAAGTAAAGGAAGACTCTTGTGGACCCGGCAAGGAGCTTGCACAACACCAAGGCTCAGGTTGTAATGGTTCCTTTTGATTACCTTTAATGCAAATTGGTCCATTCTTCTCAATAACTTGTTGTTTATGAGTTATTTCATGTACTCCTTGGTCTATATGTTGAATATGCTTTGTTTTATGTTATAATCAGGTGCTATTTAATTGTTTGACTGTTGGTGATTACAAGTTTTGGAGAAAAGGAGGAGCTCATCCAGATCAACAAAGCTTGGACTTCTACAACAGCGTTTGGACAAAGGTAAGAACAAAACACTTGATTTCTCATATTATAATGCATGTTTAGAGAAGGATAGTTCTAGTTTGTCTTGTTTGTCACTAGAGAGTCTTAGGCTCCTAGGGAGGTTGGTTGTGTCCGCACAATCGACTCTTTCCGCCTGACAAATTGGCGACTCCACTGGGGATTCCATTAATGTGAAAAGTCTTTTCCTTTGTGTGAACTTTGCTCTGAGAAAATTGGTTTATTTTTTTGGTTTTGGCTCTGTGACTTTGTCTGTGGGTGGGTTAGCTTAGGATTAGATTCTTTTTGGTTTTTCTTGAGTTTTTTAGTAGGACGCACCCTCTGAGTGTTGCACAGTGCGTCCCTGGACGCACTGTCGCTGTGTGCACAGAGCGGGCCCGCACCTGTGCTAACGGGTCGCCTGCGTCCCCTGCTAAAATTTGAGAAAATTCCATTTTTTGCATTTTTGCTCTTAGATTTAGTTTTTTCTTAGTTTTTACTACCCAGATTCATTAGTCCTTTGTCAGAGATCTTCACCTGAACTTGTTTCGATAGCATTTAGTGTTTTAGTGGATTTCATGGAAGTTTAAGCCCTAGGGTTTGATTTTTGAGTAGGTCTTGTAGTGACTTTGGCGGTAGAAGTTGTCAAGCCTTAGATCTCCCTAGTTTTGTCAGCATTCTAAGAAGTCAGATCTGTCGTAAAGTCTACCTGTGTGAGCAACTTACTATTGAGTTGTCTCTTTGGGCAAATTTCGAAGTGCTTGTTGTTTAAGTCTTGAATTCCATTTTACGAAAAGAACAAAAAGATTTGAGTTTTGTTTTGACTAGTCTTTTGATTCTGCATTAGCTGGTCCTTGATTTGATTTTGGTCAAGTAAAACAACCTAGAATCATCTTTGTGAGCTTTTGCCTTGTTAGGTTTGCTTTGAGTAATTTCCTTTTGATTTGCTTGTGAGTCAAGTTTTCATAGTTTTTATAGCTTTTAAGATTGATTTTCGTTACAATAGATTTATATGATTTATTAAAAAGAGAAAATACAAAAACGTCTCCTTTGAAAAGTTTTGTTTCAAGTAGCTTTGAAAAGTTTTGAAAGAAAAAGAGTTTTTTCGTGCACGTAAGGAGTGGTCATGTTTGTATGCTTGAAAAGAAAAAGAGAATTGTTTCTTTGATTGTCTTTATTAAGAAAGTTGTTTTCTTTAAAATTTGCATTCTCTCAACTCTCTTAGTTAAGAAATTCATTGAAAAAGGAAAAGTAGCGTAAATCATCTTAGGTGCATCTTTGTAATGGTTTGAGTCGAGTCTACACACCATTGGTTTCACTTCCGCTACCTTTTGTCTTTAAGAAAAACCATAAAATTAACGCTTAAAGTAAAATCGACGTAGTAATTTTTATTTACTAGGGCTCTGAAACACCAATTTAGATCAGGCTAGTGTCTTGGAGTAGGTGAGTAATTAACTCTCCAAGACAACAAAACCAAACAAGTAGCTTACCTTGTGATAGAATAAATCCAATTGTCTCATTTGTACTCTGGGAAAGCTCCTCTTAAAGGAGAAGCACGAGCTCGTGTCCGAACCAGTGAGGGGATCATTCCCCCCTCGTTGGGAACGACGCCAGACATGCATGTATTACAAACGGTAAACCTCGGATTTACCATTGTCGAGGAGCCAGGGGTCACTTGTCGGTAAACCTTGGATTATTGTCAAGGAGCCGGCAAGGGGATTGAGCTTGCTACTCTGCCCTTGCGTGCTGTCGGAGTTTAGACTGTTCCCCCAGGTGCATTTGTTGCGATTGGTAACCTTAGTGACCATTATCTTTAGGATTCTACCGAGGTGACGGTGGAGGGAAGGTCCCACTATACCTGGAGCAGACGTCGGCTATACTCACTTGGATTTTCTGGGGGGTTCACTTCACTCGAGACAGTTAAAGTGGAGGAACTTGGTCCAGTCTATTCATTAAGCAGGTTGTCGGGGTAACTGTTCCACCAGCCACTTCTGTACTGAATCCAGCGATGTTGGGCTTCATCACCAACTAGCGCTTTCGATCTGGAACGCTACTGTTTGTGCTTGGTTTGACGCCCTAGATTCTTTAGGCGTGTGATTCAAATTTGTTTGGTTCTTTAGAGGTTTTAGGTGGTTTGATTTGAAATTTTATTTTGTTTTCATGTGTAGTAGTTAAAAGTTTTTAGCTGTGGCGGAATTACCGAGACAGTCCCGTAGACTTCGGGGCAAGTCACCTGAAATTGTTACCGGAATAGATTTGTTAAGAAAACTCCGTAGATTGCGGGGTGGATCTTCTGAAGACGTTCCAGGTCAGTACGAAGGGTTGAAGGTCCTTGTAACTCCTCCTAGTGGCAGTAGAGTAGGTTCAGCTGAAGAAGGAGAATCTTCCTTGGTAGTCCATCCAGATTACCAAAGTTTAGAGACAGGTTATAATCCCGAAGCTGTTACAGTTTCTGAGCTTGTTGGTAGTTTTTCGTCTGCTAGCGATACAGGCGAAGAACCAGAAATATCTGAACCTGTTACTCCGACTTCTAGTGTTCCTGATTCACCGAGAATAGAAAGAATTATCACCGAAAATCTTCCTACTGGTTTGATTGCTATTGAAGAACTTGCTCCAGAGGAAGAAATAGGCGTCTCTAACCTTGAAGATCAACTTACTATTGATCTAAGGGAGCGTGAATCTATCTTTTACAGTCCTCCTAGAAGTACTACTTGGTACCTTTCGTTAACCAATTATTTAGACAACTTTGGGCTAGGTTTTTCTACACCTCGTACTCCTTTTCCACCTGGAGGTATTCATACTCCTGTAAATATGTCTGGTCAGTCGTCCGTGTTTACTCAAAGTCCTGAATCTTTCTTACACGGCGGTCCTTCTGTTCCCACCGCGTATCAATCTCTTTCTGGTAATTTTGCGGGGGCATCTCCTCAACCCGTTGATCATGGGTTATTAGTTGGAAACAGTGGTAATATACCATTGGGTGTAGGAGACATTTACATGATGTCAGGTTCAGTTCCCATTTCCCAACCTTAAGGTGGCCAATTACCGCCTGGGGGGCAGCCTCAGTTAACGCCTGGGGGGCAACCTCAAGGTACATCATTTGTGTCTGGGGGACAACCTCAAGGTCAGTACGCGCCTATGGTGCAATACATACCTCAAGGTCAACCCCAGCCTCAATATGTACCCCAGGGTCAACCTCAGTATCAATATCAACCTCAAGGATGGCAACCTCAAGGATGGCAACCTCAAGGGTATCAACCCCAAGGGTATCAACATCAAGGGTACCAACCTCAAGGTCAATGTCAACCCCAGTATCCGTATTTACCTCAGGGTTATCAACCTCAAGGTCAATACTCAGGTCAAGGTTATCAACCACCTCAAGGTCAATCATATGGTCAAAATGTGGGAACTACACCTTACAATTATCAATCCTATCCTCAATCTGGCTATGGATCTCAGTATCCTCAACCTGTTACGGGTCAATACCCTGGAATGTTAGTGTGGGATCCGTCACAGGGTCAACAGGTGTTGCAGCCAAGTATACAGTTGGTACCTCAAGCTGGACAACCCGTAGTTTCTGGTCCACCCCAGCAACTGCAACCTGTCCAGTCAAATGTTCAAACTTCTGTAACTTCGGTAGTTACTTAGCCGCCAATTGCACCTAGTACTCCGTCTCAAACGGCTGCTGCAACTACCACCACATCTACCATACTTACTTATGGAGTATCGATGGCTCCGGTTTCTACTGTCTCTGTAACCACTCCTCAGACATCTTTACCGTTGTCTGGATCTACGATTCAAACCACGGTCCAGATGCCTGTAGGTCAGCCTGGTATAAGTACGGTTGTCACTACTCAACCTCAATTTGTTCACCAACCGAACCAGGGACAGTACCAACCTGGGCAAGCTGTCCAACAACCGGTTTACCAGTATCAACCGTATCCTGGGTACACTTATCAACAACCTCAACAACCCCAGTACGGTCCGGTTAATCCTGGTTTTCCAGGAGGATATAATATCCCAAATGCGACTCCTGTTCCTAGTTATCCTGGATATCCTCCTCCTGGGGCCGGTATTGTGACCCAGAGTTTTAGAGATCCTAACCGGCAGTTACCGTTTATCGCAACTTTAGATTTACCAGACTTGACGCGCCTAACGAACGATCCAATTCAATATCTTCAGTTCTGGTCGCCAATGCCAAACAAGTTGCCCAGTGATATACCCAAGTTCGAAGGTAAGTCTGGAGAGGATCCGTCCAATCACGTGATGACTTACCACCTCTGGTGTGCTTCAAATTCTATCTCGGATGATTCGATCCGCTTACGTCTTTTCCAGCGTACACTCATTGGTCTCGCGGCCAAGTGGTACATTGAGTTACCACGGGCCTCTTTTTACAATTTTAGCCAGTTAGCTACCTCGTTCTTAACTCACTTTCAGTTGCCGGTCAGATACGATAACGGCACGGAGTTATTAACTTCACTAAAACAATCAACGTCCACGTATATTTCTGATCACATTCATGAGTGGAGACGTCGAAGAAGGCTAGTGAAAGTTTTTATCCCGGACCAAATCTTAGCTGAATGGTTTGTTAAATCATTATTACCGAAGATTACTGAAGATGTAGCTAAGGCCGGAGTAGTTACTGAGGAGTAAGTCATTGCTCAGGCGCAATACCTTGACTTAGTTTACACTCAGTAGGGTACGTTACACGAGAAGATTCCGGATCTTCCAAAGTCGAATCAAATTGCTGCTGCTCCTTCGGGATCTCATGCCGCTGATGGTATGATTGGTATCGTGAATACAAAGAGCAAGAAGAAGTCTTCCAAGGCTTCGACTACTCCTATTATCACTTTGCCTGATTCCCCGACAGGAGAGTCTTCTCCTGAACTTACCGCCGATATTCACGCTGTAGAGACATCTACGGCCAAATCAAAAAACGGTGGAAAGAAGAAAGGAAAGAAGAAGGCTAAAGCAGACAAGGCTCCGAAGGATAAAATGGAAAAGTCGGAAACGAATGACGAAAAACGAAAACCTCGATATCCTTGTCTTATTTGTGAAGAGGATCATTTTACGAGAGATTGCCCTCATCGGGCCGAGGTTGTGAAAATAGTCAAAGGTTCTCCCACTCCTGCTGTGTTAAAAATTCCATTTCCGGAGCAGGAGAATAAGATGATAGGTTCTTCCTCAAAAGCCAGTGAAGAACCCATTTTGATGATGTCTCATGTGCGGATTGCGACTCGATCGCAAGATTATGGTAGTAAGGTTCCAGTTGATGGTAAAGAAGCAGAATCTTCTCATTCTCACCCATCAACCTCAACTCCTGGTTCCGATCCACTACAGATCGAAAAACCTAACCCGGACTTAGTAATTAAACCGCCCGCCAAGGGTGTACTTCGAAGGTCCGCTTTCAATCCACATGCGAGAGCAGCCCAGAATTACAACATTGTTGAGGACTTAGCTGTTTCACCCTCAGCAATGTCGGCGTTAGAAGTGCTGCAATCATGCCCAGCACAACGAAAATTACTTTTGTTGGCTATCGGAGCTGTTGATGTTCAGGACCCGAACCTGATAATCTTCGATCTAGAAAATAGTACACCACGTCTCCCCCATCAAATGGCTTTCCAAATTCCAGTGATAGTCAAAAACAGGCCTATTCATCGGACTGTGATTGATGAGGGAGCCTCTACGTGTATTATGTCGATTCAATGTTGGAGATCTCTTGGTTCTCCTTCGTTGAACCAATCCCCCACCATCCTTAAGGCCTTCGATGGCCGTGGGTTCCGTCCGTTTGGTATTCTATAGGAATTGCCTATAGGGGTAGAAGGCAAAACAGTTAGTCTGGATGTGGAGGTGGTTGATGCCCCTCTAGACTACAACCTTCTTTTGGGTCGAAGTTGGTCATATGCTATGACAGTGGTCGTTTCATCGGTCTTCAGAGTAATTAAGTTTCCACATAACGGTAAGATCGTGACTATTGATCAGCTGACATACTTTTCATCCGACCCAGCCTCTTCAGAGAGTATCCAGCATGTCGGTAAGACGACAATCCCTTATAGGGACGTTGGTGTAGGTTTAGTTAAAGATTCCGGTTTACTGGGAACTTTTCCTCTCCCTCCACTCAGCGTAGATTCTTCATTTGCAACAATTCATATGATTACATCAGAAAACATTATTTATGATGATCCTTGGATTGTCCCATCTGAATCTGAGATAGACTCATTCGGTGAAGCTATGCCTTTGAGTCCATATGAAATTGCTTATGACGCTGTCATGTCTTTTACCGACTCGCGTTCAACTGAAATCGACCAAATGAATGTGGTCAGTGAAGAATCACTTTTCACCTCAACCTTAGAACGGATAGCGTTTCCCGAAGTCGTGTCATCTGACGAACAACTTCGCGAAATCCTAAGTGTAGACGATCTACCATGGGAAGATCTCCATCACAGATCTTCGTTTTTACCTAAGGATGATGCTTTTGAAAATGATTTTTCATCTATCTTTACCGCTGAATATGTCAAAGACACTCAGGATCCAACGAAACATTCTGATTCAGAGTTGAATTTAGGGAATATTTCTCGTACTATTCCCATTGATATTTCGGTGAAGTCCGGAATTGAGGAAAACATTCATATAGGTGCCGCATGTACAGAAGATGAAATCCAAACTTACAAGGCCCTATTCCAAGAATTCCGCGATGTGTTTGCCTGGTCTTACGAGGAAATGCCGGGAATCGATCCTGCCATTGTTGTTCATGAAATAAAGACCTACCCGGATGCTAAACCCGTCCGGCAACGGTTGCGTCAGATTCACCCTCGAAAAGCGGCTGCGATTAAAGCAGAAGTCGAAAAGCTGTTGAAAGCAGGTTTCATATATCTGATCCCGTTAACGGATTGGGTATCGAATATTGTTCCGGTCAACAAGAAACAAGGAACAATAAGAATCTGTATCGACTATAGGGATATCAATCGAGCTTGTCCAAAAGACAACTATCCTACGCCTTATATCGATCAAATTATTGATGATTGTGCCGGAAGTGAAATGTTTTCCTTTATGGATGGTTTTTCGGGCTATAATCAAATCAATATTCTACCTGCCGACCAACCAAAAACGGCGTTCATTTGTCCATGCGGGACATTTGCTTATTGCAAATTACCTTTTGGGCTTAAGAATGCCAGCGCCACTTTTCAACGGGCGATGTCTTACGCATTTCATGACATCAAGCACATTGTGCAACCGTACCTCGATGATTTGCCTGCTCATTCTTTACATCGAGCTGATCACCTTGTCCATTTACGAGCAATCTTTATGAGGTGTAGGCATTATCGAATTAGGTTGAATCCCCACAAGTGTGTTTTCTGTATAGAAACAGGTCGATTACTGGGATTTGTTGTTTCAAGAGCCGGCATTCGCGTCGATCCCTCGAAGGTCGAAGCTATCATCAAATTGCCTCCTCCTTCGAGTTTGCGCCAACTCCAAAGTTTGCAGGGGAAAGCGAACTTTTTACGCCGATTCATCCCAAACTACGCCGAGGTCACTAAAGGTTTTACACGGTTGTTGAAACAGAACGCTCAATTCTCTTGGGACGAGATTGCCCAACAATCTTTTGATGCACTAAAACATGCGTTGACCCATGCACCATTGTTGCATCCTCCCAACTACAACCAGGACTACTTCTTATACCTCGCGGCTTCGCATTCCACCATTGGAATGGTGTTAGTTCAAGAAGATGAATTCGGAGCGGAACATGTGATATATTATCTTAGTAGGACCTTAAATCCCACTGAGTTAAAATATTCGCATGTGGAGAAATTGGCCCTGGCAGCCGTTCAAGCTGTCCAGCGTTTTCGTCACTACATTCTTCTCCGTAAAACTACAGTTATTTCGGATTGCAACCCTATGATTTATATTTTGACAAAACAACTGCTAGGGGGCAAGTACTCTAAATGGATCGTTATCCTGCAAGAGTTCGACTTGGAGTTCGAGAAGTCCAAGTCTAAGAAATCCTTAGTTTTTGCGGAATTGATGTGTGATTTCCCGCGTGCTGAAACAGAAACTGTGGCAGAGGAGTCCATTGCGGACGAATCTTTGTTTCTTATCAGTACTGTAGATCCGTGGTACGGAGACATAATCATCTATCTCCAAACCCAAACCTTTCGGCCTGAAGCTTCCAAAGCGGACCGTCGGAAAATTCGGTTTCAATCCCAGCAATATAAAATTATTGGAGATACACTTTATCGCCGGGGGGCAGACTTAGTTTTTCGACGTTGTTTAACTCACGAAGAGGCTGAGAGGGTTTTGAATGATTGTCACTCTGGAGCATGTGGCGGTCATATGTCTGGGTATGCCACAGCTCAGAAGGTGTTGCGCGCTGGTTACTTCTGGCCATCTATGTTTAAAGATTGTATCATTGCAGTCCGGAAGTGCCACAACTGCCAAGTGTTTGATCGAAAGATGCGCGCACCACCTGCTCCTCTCCACCCTATAATTGCCGTTGGTCCATTCGCCAAATGGGGTATCGACTTTATTACTTGTAACCCTCACTCGGCCGGGGGGCATGCGTATATCATCCTCGCGGTTGATTATTTTACTAAATGGGCCGAGGCGATGCCTACATTCGACGCAAGCGGCAAAACAGCTGCAGTTTTCGTATTCAATCATATCATAACTAGGTTTGGTGTCCCACAAGCAATCATTACTGACCATGGGAGCCATTTTCGAAACATCATGATGACTGAGCTTACAAGCCAGCTTGGTTTGCGCCACGATAGCTCTACTCCTTATTATCCACAAGCCAACGGTTTGGTTGAGTCTATCAACAAAGTTCTGGTTATCATGATCCGACGAACCATTGGTATTCATCGGTTGAATTGGCACAACATGTTATTTTCAGCGCTATGGGCATACCGAACCTCAGTGAAAAATTCAACAGGGTTCACTCCTTTCCAGCTAGTTTATGGCTTGGAAGCTGTGTTACCCATTGAATGCGAAATCCCATCACTTCAAATGGCTGTCGAATTACTCCCAGCTACTTCCGAAGAGGAGAAACGTTTATTATACTTAGCTAAATTAGATGAGACTCGACGTGACGCTACATTGGCAATCGAGACTCACGCGAAGCGAATGAAAGCTCAGTATGATAGAAATGTGACCCCTCGAAGTTTTTCGGAGGGAGACCTAGTGCTATTATATGATCAAGCTAACGATAAGCTAGGTGCTGGAAAATTCATTCCTATGTGGCATGGACCCTACATTGTAAAGCGAAACCTAGCAAAAGGGGCTTATGAGCTGGTTGATTTTGATGGGGACTCTTTGGGTAAACCTAGAAATGGCCTTTACCTAAAGAGGTATTGTGCTTAAATGGTGGGTATGGAGAATTTTTTAGTTAGGTTAGGTTTTCTTTCTAGCTAGTATGCTTGTTAGTTAGTCAGTGTGTTTAGCTTAGAGAGTGGGTTTTTCGTCGTTATTCTGGCTTATCTTGGTTTTACTCTTGATATTGCAGATGTCGACGCCTCTCCAAACATACATTGGATTTGCTGATGGTGCTTGTCGTAGTACACGGAATATCTCTTCCGCAGCTTGGGTTATCTATTCACCCTCTGACGAGTTAGTTTCTATGCATGGGGTAAGCCTCGGTCAAACAACAAACAACATTGCAGAATACAGTGCAGTGGTTGAATTATTATCCGAATCTATTTCATTTGGAATTCGGCGTTTGATAGTGAGGTTAGATTCTGAACTTGTTGTATTACAGCTTAATAGAGTTTATGCCATTAGAAATCCTGTGTTATTAAGGTTGTTTTTGAGGGTGCATCTCTTGGAACGTGAATTTGATTACATTGAATATCAGCATATTCCAAGGTCTTTAAATACATTAGCAGATGCAATTGCTTCTCGAATATTAGAGGGACATTTACGATAATCATGCAAGTAAATTTAAAAACATTTCATCACATATGTTAAACAAGATAAGCCGGTAATAGTGATATATATATAGATAGGAGTGTGTCAAAAAATATACATCGTCTTCGATCATAGGTTGAAAAACACCTTATGATCGGCAAAATGGTATAGTACAAAAAGTCAAAAATGTCACATGTGTCTACAAAGTGACTAGCCAATCACTGGTGGTGCTCCCTGTACGACACCACTGCACGGGCTACCTTGCGCAAAAATCTCCTAAACGGTCCAACGACCGCGACTACATAGCGCTGAAGCCTGATAGGAATATCATCCATGGTAGTCTCAGGCATATTCGCCGTCAGACGCTCTAGATCATGCTCCAACTCAGCCAGTACCTCTGTAGCCGCCGCGTCCTGTGGGGCCGGTACCGGTGCAACTGGATGTCTCCTCTCAAAAGGCCGGAGGTTAGCTGGGCACTGTGGACCAACATCTGCATTTTGAAAATTTTTACTGTCAGTTTTGAGACGATATATATAAAAACAAAAAAAAAATACATAATTTGAAAACTTGTGAAAAATAAAGTACCTCTGTCATCCCATTGTTCTCCCTGTGGAAGAACCATGTTCGAATCATGTCGAAAATCTACTCTGGCGTACGGAAAGTCCTGGATCGAGAAAACCTGGTCCTCCAACCAGTGAAAGTAACTATCAGAAAATCGAACAACTGCCGCGCCCTCGTCAGGATGCCGGGCCATCACCGCAACCCATCGTACCAGCTTTGGCTCCCGAGGACCCAAGATAACAACAGTGAGTTGCTGAGGGATCAGCATCGGAACTCTCTCTAAGGCAAAGCTCACGACTAAAGGCCCATATCCAAAAGTTTTCAGTCATCCGTTCTTTGCCTTAGTCAGTTGGCTCTTCACATTAGCCGACACAGCATCACACCAGTTGAAAATGGTGCCTTGGTAACAGTCAATTGCCATCTGCATTTGGGACCTAGAAGCAATGTGTAAAGCGGTTGCGCCGCAAATTCTGGTAACCGTGAACGCTATAACTTTGATCTCACGCAGAGAGATGTGTTTGATCTCCACGCCTTTCGAATGGTCTGCACCAGGTGTGCACCAATCTTCCCGGAGACTAACAAGGGATTGGCCACCCGGCCTAGTCCCGGCAAGATTGAGTTGCTCGCCTCTGTTTGGCAAGCCAGTGAGAAAGTATACATCCGAGGGCTCTATCTCGAGCTGGTGCCCTCCTATGTAAAAGCATTGCTCTTGAACATTCCATCTCTCAACCAGCCATTCTAAGAATCTCACCTGAGCCATGATGCCAGGTATGGCCCAGTATTTATATAGCCCGCATTCTTTGAGGGCATCAATGGAAGGTTGATGTTCAATTGCAGCTAAATCAACGTCCTCGTGCTCTCTTTCTCTCCAATCCAACATGGTAAATGCCCTACACACCAAGAAACATGAATAAATAGGCATTAGAATTAATTTTGGGAAATTTGAATGGTTGATTTTGGAGTTTGGGGTTTCAAAATCCGCGTTTTGCGGAGGACGCACCCTGCGTTTAGAACATAGGGCGTCGGGACGCAGCTGGCCTGAAGGTGGACTGCGTCCCCCGAGCTTTTTTCTGTATAGAAAAAAGTCGGGGGACGCAGGTCACCCGAAGGGCACCTACGTCCACCGCAGAGTGCATTTTGAAACCTAAAACCCCCCAAAAATCAAAACTAAAACCTAAAATACAATTTTAATTGGATGAAATTGAAGAGTAGGATGTTGTAAAATACCTGGAAGAGACGGCGTTCGATTCTGACGGTCGGATTTTCCGCAGCAACCACGGGAAGTTTCTTGCCAAAAGCCCTTTTTTCAACCTCAACAGTAAAATGGTAAAAATGATATTGTAAAAAGTCTTTTTATAGGTTTTTTGGATGAATTAGTTCATTTTTCACCATGGAAAGATGTTTTTCGATGTATTTTTGCCTATCTTAAACAGGTATGAGTAATGTGTTGCTTTTGTGCAGGACAAAGGGACTTAGAGGGAAAATTGTCATTTTTCACGAACCAAAATATCAGAGTCATCTTTTAAGCCCTTTTCTGACTCCTAAAAATGAAAAGATTGCCGAGCGTTTCTTTTACACTCGTTAAAACGGAATTAAAAGACGGTCCCCTTATAGCTCTTTTCTGACCGTAAAATCAGGAAAAGATTGTCGGGTTTTTGTCGTTTCAAACTCGATACGGAAATAAAACGACGTGTCCTTGATCGCTTTTTACTTTTCAGGTCAGTGACACTAATTATGAAAGTACTCCTTGGTCGCAAGATCAAGCGGTTCCCCCAGGTATTATTTTATACTTTTTCGGGCTTAAGGGACACAAATTTACGAAAAAGTTCAACTTGGAGTCTTCTTAAATTTTTCAGACTCTCTAAAATTGAAAAACGCCGAGTTTCTCCTATATTGGGCTCGTTAAACATTTCACAGTAAAGGACCTGTTTAATTACAAACAGGAACGAACCACTCCTTCCTAGGGTTCGAATCAAAACTAGGTTGGACTCATCCGAAGGATAAGCTTATAATCAAGCATATGTTATCCTCCTCAAGCTTGTTAAAAATAAAGAGGTACTTGCCAGAAATGGTGGGGGAAAAGAGAGAAGAATGAGCCTATTTGTTACCTTTTGTCTCAGAAGAAACTTTATTACCACTCTTGAACACGACACTTTTCATTCACCTGGGTTGGGAAATCTTTTACCTCACAGTTGATCAAACCACTTTGAAAGTCTTCAGCCGGGTTCCGGGGATTAACTTTGAATTATTCATCACCAAGCCATCTATCGTGTCGTTATGTGTTCAAGAGGTCTGCAAGTAAAACTTTCATCTGCAAAATACTTATCATCCATTTGACCATCCCTGAGTCAGTCCTTACAGCAACGTTTCTTCAACTTGAACAATTATTTCGTGTTGCAGGCTTGCCTGCAACGAGTCGCTTTCTATCGACATCAGCACATTATCTAGAGAGATGACTTAGAGATCGTCAGTACCTTGAAATCTGCATGCATCAATGGCAGGTTTCTCGCCTTTGACGTCAGTTTACATCATTGACTTTCGATCAAAGGATTCCGTGAAATGTTCGACATCAACTCATTCATTCACATCTCATGGATTATACTGGGTACTTTGAGAACCATTGACATTACTGGTGGTCTCTCTCACGCTTGTTAACAGTGTACATCATTGACTGGTAATCAAGTGGTTTCTACCATGTTCGACATCAACTCATTTATTCGCATGGCTAGAATCGTACCAATTCGAGAAGTAGAAATGAAGACCCTGGATCTAGTTTCTACCATCCAGGCTGCGAGGAGTTTTGTATTCATTATCTAAGTAGACTACTCACAAACAGATGGCTGCGCCCATACTGTGTCTACAAAAGTCTATGATTATGATGTATTGCAAGATCATTCCTGTATCAGAGTAGTTAGTCTGTTAGTTAAAGTTTTAAATCTGAGTATGGGAATGCCTACCTCAGTGATCATATAATCTTATACATGTATTTTGTGTTGAAAATTGCAGGTTCTCACCAGGCTCTCCACGAGATAATCCTTGAAATGATAAAGCGCTTCACCCTTCCTAGATAATACAAAACCCTAATCTATTTAAGGCTTCGCACTTTAGGGGGCAATCTGTTACACTAAAAAATGTCACCATGACCATTTACAGTTAGGATGACTCTATCAACAGTCATGCTACCCTCTTAGGCAAGTCTTATGCCTCTGCTTTCCATGTCAAACTCCAGAAAAGAGAGAAAGTCTTTCTAAGTGTATTTATCTCTGGGGACGCAGGTTCTCTCAACCTTACCTGCGGGGACGCACCCAATGTTCACAAAAACTGCGTCTTTGGACGCTCTGTATGTAAAGGTGCAGGTGCGTCCCCCTGAAAAGGTTCAAATGCGCAAGTTTCATCTTTAAAAAGTCACTTGTGGTTATTTCTAGAGCATTCTAGAAGGTTGTTCGACGTGTATTGAGCGCCTCCAGATGGTTCATGCACTCCTACCAAAGAGGAACTTATCCCATCAATAGGGGAGCTATCCCATCCAAAGAGGGGATTATCCCATTGATGGTGGACCTGATTAACTTCCTCTTGAGCACTATAAGTACAGGCATTGGGCCAGAAGGAAAGGAGGTTGAAAGCTATACATTTCTAAGGGTAAATGCTGCAGGAATTAGGACTCCCATTTAGAAGCTTGTGAGGAGAGATTGCCATCTTTGCTTGTTCTATTTGGAAGTGGGTGAGCTTTGTCAAAGTAAAGGAAGACTCTTGTGGACCCTGCAAGGAGCTTGCACAACACCAAGGCTCAGGTTGTAATGGTTCCTTTTGATTACCTTTAATGCAAATTGGTCCATTCTTCTCAATAACTTGTTGTTTATGAGTTATTTCATGTACTCCTTGGTCTATATGTTGAATATGCTTTGTTTTATGTTATAATCAGGTGCTATTTAATTGTTTGATTGTTGGTGATTACAGGTTTTGGAGAAAAGGAGGAGCTCATCCAGATCAACAAAGCTTGGACTTCTACAACAGCGTTTGGACAAAGGTAAGAACAAAAAACTTGATTTCTCATATTATAATGCATGTTTAGAGAAGGATAGTTCTAGATTGTCTTGTTTGTCACTAGAGAGTCTTAGGCTCCTAGGGAGGTTGGTTGTGTCCGCACAATCGACTCTTTCCTCCTGACACCAAGGTGCATGTATTCCCAGAAATTATACATTACTTCCATATGAACTATGATCCTATCCAAAGGGCGGTAAGAACTCCTGACTAGTCTATTCTGTTTACTATTACTGGTGAATCCATCAACCAGTGGTTCAATTGTAGCCAAGCCAAAACCTAACCCCTCTTTCTATTGGGGACATGCTGAACAGATACCCTACACTCACTTCAGTCAGACTAGCCCAGTTGTTTCATATTTTTATCAAAGAAGAAAAGTATATCCCAAACATGGAAAATTTTAGGGTCAAATTTTCGCCCTTGGGCTAAATTAAGGGGTTTTATATTTTTATTGGGCGAATATTTTGTATCATAGTACATTGTTACAAATCACCTCAAATTTATTTTATAAAAAAATCAGGTATGGAGGTTAGCCCACCTTATTTTAAGGGAGAGGGTAAAAAAAGTAAATTTAGCCCTTGAAATTAGGAGTTACAATCTTCCATTCGCCTTCATTTTCAAGAAAATGTATTTATGATAGTTATAAATATAAATATAAATACAGTGGAGGTATGGTAAATAAATAAAACCTCTTTTTATATTTAGTCCATAACCCTCTTTCTATTTAAGAAGGCTCGAAAACGAGGTTTCATTTAAGTGAATCCTATGGGCCAAATACCATATTTATAAAAGAGGTATGGTAAATAAATAAAAATATAAATAAACTATAGGTATGGTAAATAAATAAAATCTCTTTATATATTTAGTCCATAACCCTCTTTCTATTTAAGAAGGCTCAAAAAAGAGGTTTTATTTAATTGAATCCTATGGGCCAAATATCATATTTATAAAAGAGGTATGGTAAACTAATAAAAATATAAATAAACGAGAGGTATGGTAAATAAATAAAACATTTTTTATATTTACTCCATAAGCCACCTTATATTTACGAACACTCAAAAAAAGTGTTATATTTAGGTGAAGCCTCTGGGCCAAATACCATGGGCCAAATTATTATTAATACCATGCAAGAAGAACATTCTTAACCCTAATATTAGTATTAATAAAAATAAAGATGGCACATGATGTTGACCCATGGTATTCACATGGAATGCAGCCTATTTAAACGGGGGAATTAAACTAGCATAGATCCATCTTTACTCTGTATCAAATATCATGATATGCAAACTAACATAGAGTGAAAATATTTGATCCCTCTCAGGGCTTGGTAGATCAAAAGTAGAAATGGATCTTGTAATTTAATGTCACTTAAACATTTTAACTAGGCTAAAATAAGAAATTAAAGTTAAAATAAAAATCAATTATTATTTTTATTAATTTTTATAAATTACTAATAGTAGTTTTTAAGCTCTAGGTTTATGATAACCCATGGTATAGACCCATGGTAATACGATGGTATTCATGTGAGCATAGACTATTTAAAGAGGAAATTCTATCATCTTAGATCCTTCTTAATTCTGGGTCTACTGCTGGGAGGGATAAATAGATTTCATCCCTCTAAGAGTGGTAGACGTGGAGTTAAGATGGATATAGGTTGGTTTTTATGATAATGAAGATATTAAATAGACTTAGGAAATTATATTGTAAAAAAAATCTTAAGGCGAATTGTTAAAGCTACATTTAGTCACTTCACAAAATTTAATAAAAAATACTGATATCTCCATTAATATTGGTTTTTCTGATTTAACAAAAAAAAATTCAAAACAATGAAATCTTAACTCTTGCCGTATCACCCTTGCAGAAGAGAGATAGTTACTGCCCAGATTTCCCACCATTTTTCAAACATTCTCAATATGACATCTTCATGAAAAAGTTAAGGTACTGATCTTAGATTAGTTGTTTGAATAATATACTTGTTTGTACAACCTTTCATCTTCTCTACTATTCTTAGTTTGTCGTAATGATCTGTATGGGTTGGGTCATTGTACCATATTGTACTAAAAGGCCGAGATTTTACACCAAAAAGGAAATTAATCCACATGTTACAACGTTGTTAAGAATGGTATGAAGGTAGTGAATTATGCTAATAAGAAATTTAGATTGGGAGAGACATAATTAAATTTTATTATTTAATTGAAGATTTCCAATTAAAATAATAATAAATCTACATTTATATATTTATATATTTAGATATTGATTGGAAGGCTTCTATGGTCACTTCTTTCCATTAGATCCCCTTCAAGCCTTTGGGATACCTACTACTTTATTATATTATATAGTTGGGGCTTGCTACTTGTTGGCATGTTGGGGTAAACAAAGTTGATGTGTTTTTTTTTCTTTTGCAGTTGGAGTCTATGGAATAAGAAAGAAATTTGATAGCTTGGCAAAAGTGGTAGCTTGGCCAAAGTAGAGAAAACATTAATCTCTCCTACCATGATAAACATGGCCACTAAAACTTGCAACATTGTTTGTAGGAAGTGAAATTTATGTTTCTTTTTTCCAAACATGTATGTTAGTATATTACAGTTTAATGAATATGTTTTATTATCATCATATATGGTTTCATACTTTAACAAAACATTTGCCAAGACTTCACAATGTTTTATTATTCAGTGAAAGATTCACCATGACTTTACAAGATAATATAATCTATTAAGAGATTCACCAAAAAATATATATACACACATATTATATTAGTGATAAAATTGCCTCCCATTTTTCCTATTTATCATGGGGATTCACCCATTTATTATACATATAAATTTATGGTGGTTCTTAAAATTTTCCCTGATCCCAAAGGACCCTCCTCCTTATATATGGACTATATTCTCCAACACTGGTCGACATATCATAGATATGATTTCCAATATACTAGGTTGCACCACTACTGAATTCATCGATGAGATCATAATATCAATAATGTCAATCTATTCCCTTGGCCAACCACCAGCAATCATATTCGACTATGCAATATTTATTGCTGACGGGATGTATGATCAATTTATGAGATTGGAAAATTAAAGGGTGTTCAAATATTCCTCAGTTCTGTACCATTTATTCTTGTACTATCAAGCTGATAGGTTTCCAATTGCCCTCCAGAAACTCGATACTAAGGGAAACCCTAGGACAATGATCTTCTAGACTTCTCTAGTTAATCAGTTTGATTCTCAATACTCCTACATAGACTTCATAGACCTCTTTGTTTATCCTGTAACAACCATGATGCTAGGAAACCCTCCACCTAGAATCAGTGCGAACATTAGAAGGGTCCTGTAGTTAAAAAGCAATACAAAGTAGGGGATTGGTACTTGTACCAAAACCATACAAAAATCAGAATCTATGGATATGAGTTGCCACCTTACAAAATGCAAAAGTACCTCCCCATGAGATTATTTTCTCTTGAGTACTACAGACAAATAGTCAGTTCATATGAGGTGCATTTTGTTATAACCAAGAAGAATGCCCAACTAAGAATAAAAATCATCTTTTCCCTTTCATTTGTAACAGTAGAGAAGTAGGAAAGGAGGCAGATGAAATACTCCAAAGGTTGAAGTTAAAACAGAGTTTCATGTGGACCTATGATCCCCATAGCTTTAGTTGTAATAGGAGATAGAAAAATAAGCTATCTCCTTACATCCACCATAGGATCCCAAAATTTGAACAGTATGCCAATCAATCTGAATGGGTGGAAAACACATTAGTAGATCAAGATAGTATAGAGGTTGCAATTCACAATGTATTGATGGATTTGGAAAGAAGGTTTGATGAAGGTTTCTTTGTACATGAGCTTGGAGAAACTCAATCTCAAAGGTAGTCACAGGAACAGAGTGGACAAACTTCAGAGCAAGCAGGGCCATCAGGCCAACCAGGATCATTTGAACAAGCAGAGCCATCAAAACAATAGGAGCTTTCAGAAAAACAAGAAGAATCTGAACAACCCAAAATTTCAGAGGAGCTTTCTCAACCCGAAAAAATCATGAGCAATCATTTTTTGCAAACTCCTCTCAACAAGGAAACAAACCTTAAAAGAGACAGAGAGGAGGCCACTCCTTCCAACAAGCCTATTAATCAAACTTTTGCTAAAAGGCAAAGGTTGAACCCATATGCAGAACAAGAGTACACTGAGGAAACAACAAGCAACACAGGGGCAAGAAGGACAAAAAGTGTGCATACTATTCCATCAGGAGGTTCATCATCTACCTCACAGTTCCATGTATTAGAAAGGCAACAGAGCACAGAGGTATCTTCCTTCAGGGATCCCATAGGACAGAGCCTAGATATTAAAGAAAAATACAAATAAATCAAAGCAAGGAATGAAAGATTAAAACTGGAAAGCTATGCATATTATTTAAAGATGGCCCCAAAAAACCAGACAAGGCTGATGTCAGCCTTTGACATAAAATAAGGCAAGACGCAGACGAGTTTTCTTAAGCCAATTGTGCAACAACCAAGATCAATGGTTGACTATTTGAAAACTCATTTTGAAGTTCTGGCAAAGGATATTCACCCAATTGATCAAATTGAGCTACATAAGCAGACAGATGAAATGGTCTACTCCACGTTGACCAACAAGGCAATCATAGCTCATCAACTACAAAACTCACTAAATAACACATCTGCATAGCTTCAATTGGAAAGGGCCTCATCTCAGGCCAAAAACACTAGAGTAAATTCCTTAGAGGACTTGGTCATAGAGTTTGGACATGATCTCGTGGATGTTAAAGCAACAGAGCAATTAACAAAGAAGAAAAATGATGACATAGCTACAATAAAGAAGCAGCTCAAGATTCCTCCTCTTCACCATCCTCAAACTGCTGAAGTTTTGGAAAAACAAAAGGAGGAAGAACTTATGGACCTAGTCCTTAAGTTGAATGATCAATTAAAGGAAAATGAGAAAGAATTGGAGAATTTGATGTAGTCCAAGCAGAGTGAGCTGGCCACCACTCCTCGGACTGTAATACCTACAGTTTCCACAGCAGTACCCTCCACCCTGGCAACTTCCTTGGCGCCAAAGATTCCAACAGCAATAGCATTGCCAGTAGCAGGTACTACTTCAACCACAGGTACATCGACCAGTGTAGGGATAACAATAGAAAAGATAGATGAATTGGTTTAGGCTATGGAACAAATGAGCTTGCAGGCCACAAAACTCAAGAAACTTAGAGAGCAAGTGACAAGCCTAGAAACCAGTTGTTCACTTGCACAAATACAACACAAAGAAGAGACTTGGAAAAACCAAAGGATGGAAAAAAGAATAATAATCCTTGAGAGTGATTTGACTCTAGAAAATCCATTAGGAGACACCAAGGATATATTGTGGACCAATATCATTGATTCCATCAATAATATTTGGCCTCCCATTCAGGTTATTTTTTAGCAGATTGAATTAGTTAAAATAGCCATGGAAGCCATACAAAAGACAAAGGAAGACCTAGGAGACAAGCCTAAGGAAGAAAATAAGTTGATATATTTTTTGAACAGAAGAAACAGATACCAACTAGATGAATTAGAGATTCAGGGCAGAACAACAACTATTATTGAGATAAAGAAGGTTCTTACTAAAAGGAACCTAATACTTAATTTGGAGAAAAGATGTCAAAGAATTCAAGCAAACATCGACAAATTTATGTTAAAATATGGCATTTTGACAGAAAAATGACTTCCTAGTCCTCTAGTCATACATGAAAAATTAATGACACAAGAAGATTACATTAAAATATTGAATAAATAGTCTAGGAGCCAAGCTAGTTCTTCAGGAGTAAAAGCATTGCCTACAGGAAAAGTACTTGATGATGGCCTGGAGAATCTATTCTATATAGAGCATGAAGTGAAGCACTTGTTCACCAGCAAACCAAATTTTGCCAAATATACAAAAGCTGATGAATTCTACAGGAAAATGATCAGAATAAAATTACCAGATAGTGAGTGGTGGAATGGTTTCACAGATTTACTATAAGTTACTACAGTAAATATGTGAGGTAAAGATAACTGCCAGGTAAAAACAGGTAATACAAGATTAATCAGCACAGGTAAAGAGTATCGGTAGGTCGAAAATAAAAGTGAAATCCAACACATAACTACCAAAGCAGATGCAAGAGCCAAATCTGGATTCCAGTGGCTAGCACATGCACAAATAAAGGGACAACAAGCAGATAATTTTCCATCTGTCTCTATCTTCGTGTTGTAGATATTTTTTGTTTCGTAGAATAATTCTCATATGGTTATGAGATATTTTGTATTAAATTTTGTATAAATACTTCACAAGTTGAAGTAATTAGGGTGGATTAAAGATCATTTCTAGAGACATTTTGTTTTAAGCTAAGGAGCTATTGTACTCAATGCTGGACTGGTTTATTGGATTATGAAATAAAGCTGAGGAAATTTCACTCGATGCTTGTGCACAGTTGGAACAAATAAGTATCATTTTATCATGCTTAAATCTCGTTTTCTCTTTATGTCATGAAATATTCATGTGTTTCTTATATAATTTTAAAAGAAAACAAGGAATGATATCATCAAAATTAACTTGATTGCTCTCTGTTTTAACTATTTGCTTTATTTATGTTTTCTTCTAAACTGCATTGTTATGGAGATTCTTAATTGCCTCCTTACTTCCATAGTTTATCCCCCTTTGGCCCTTCGTATATGATTCTTCATTTCCCTTTGCTATTGGCCATATTTCCTTTCGTCATCTTAACCCCTGTTAAAGATTCTTCATTTCCCTTAGCCCTGGTTAGGACTCTCATCCATTTAAACCTGCATATTTTCTCTTGTTGTGTTGTCCTACCCTGTGAACTCTTACATCGGTGATAAATCAAATCCAGTTATGCCTTTCTTGATTGATTCCATAGCCCAATGGCCTAAATATTTTATTCTCCCATCTATCTTCTTAATTCCACCACCCAATCAAAACAAACAACCCTGAACATTAAGAACTAGCTTGGAATCCTTTTTAAACAAAGTTAAATCTTAAAGAGAGAGACCTCTTTGGACTTAGGTTGGCTGGAACCTGAGTCTAAAATATTGGTTTGTGGTTACCTCGCGCCATTGCTTCGTTAATAACTTCTAAGGAAAAAAACCTGAGTGATAACATAGCCCATCCAGTCCAAGTGTTTGAACCATTCTCTAATACCACTCTGTAACACCCTCTGGGGTAAATGTGCATATAAAAAAAAACATAATAGGAAAAAAAATACAATAAACACATCAACCATAAAAATCCACATATACATCATTACATTTTCTTATGAAATTCAAGGGAATGAATTTTTCTTCATTAATAAATTCAATGAACCAACTGGAGATGGGACGACCACATTCCATCTGAACATAGATTGGTTGAGCCAAATGATGGGCCTCATCATTGGGTAATTATATGGGCCTTAATTCACCTCTTAGATTAGTGAAACCAAATATTGTCATAAATTATTGCATACTTTTAATTATATTTTGTTTATGAGATGAGTTAGAGTTGGATATTTACCTTTGTGGTCTAATGAGCATTTAAAGAAGGATTAAAGGATAAAAGAATGGAATTTTGTCAAATACCATGGTCAAAACTTTATTGGGACATGGGAGAAGGATTATAGGAGGTAAATCCTCCTCATTTACTACCCCTCCATTCGAATATTCCTCCATCAGCTCAGAGTGCAAACAACCAAATCATGAGGAGTAGAAGGAAGCCGAGCAAGTGAAAGACCAAGCATCAGTTTATCTCAAGTTTGGGAGCCGAGCCTCCCTAATTTTAAGAAATTCATTGGAGACTTCAGATGTATAAGTAGAGAGGCCTAGGACCTCAGTAGGGTCATATTTTTTATTGTAAAACTCTACTCTATTTTCGAGCTGCAAGACTTGTGACTGTTTTTGATGTAATCCATTGTTTTGGTAATAAGAATGAGTTTTGTTTTGAGCTATCACTTAGTTAACTCAAACGCCTGAAGCTCTTGGGTTAGGGCCCAACCCTAGCAACCAAGGATCCTCTTTATTATACATGTATGCTAGTGTAGATTGATATTTTAATTGTTCATTTGCTTAGTAGATGCATTTCCATTACAACAGTGTAGGTTAGATTGGTTATGTGATAGTTGGCTTCCATTTGTGCCTTCTTTCAAGTAGAAGGTTAGAAAAGGACAAAAGGGATCACCTTAAGGTTGTTTGTAGGTGTATTAGCCTCAGTTCCTCCCTTTGGGCTCATGACTTGAGGAAGGGACCCTTCAGCAGCCCCGAAAACACGGATTTCTAGTTCTTGCATGAGCTTTGGAGTTTGTTGTCTTTGATTCAGTATTTGGTTCATGATGCAAGGAAGATTTCATTATCACCTTTTTCCATCTCCATTTCTACAATAATATCTCACTCAGTCTTTCATTCCCTTCAGCAACTTTCTTCATGCATAATATAGGCAATTGGTTCATGCTTTTCTAGTTTATGAAAATGTATCTTGTTGCATAGTTCTTATAAGACACAAATGTTTTAAGAAAATCAGGTACTTTAGGAGGAGACCCAGACTTCATCATCAACATCCACCTTCCACTTCATCCACCTTATCCATCTCTTGTTCCACCATCACCCTCACTAGTTTTTTTTTTATCATTTTTCATTGAAATTCCCCTAGTTACATTGCGTGAATCTAGCAATCTCTTTTCTTGGATATTGACTCCTGAGTGCTCCTAGACTTTTTAACACCCCATTCCACTCATAGTACACCTCTCCCAAGCTTCCCAACACCTCCAAAACATCACAATTAGCTCACGATTGTATCCTATAGGTTTCATGTAATTCCTACAAGATCATCTTGTAGGTTTCTAGTACATCCTGTAGGTTTTCCTGAAACAGCCCGTTTTGAGGCCGAATTGATGGGAAACCTCTAAGAAGTCACACAAAGCCTCCTAGGACCCTTCCACACCATCCAATCACTCCATAAACCTTATTTCCATCCTCCATCACCTTCCATTCACTTGTCACATCAACAAGAACAATTAATTTGCATACTTGATTCTTCCTAAAGAAAACAAAAAAGTGAAAGAAAATTTAGTTTAGATTTTTTGCTTACACACTAGTATGGTTTGATGCTCTTTACTTTTGTATATTAGATAGCAGCATTTGTTTAGTGTTGATTTAACAATTTTGCTTAGCACAACTGTTTAAATGGTTAATTAAGATATGTTGTGATTTAGCATTACATGTTGTTTTCCTTATTACTATAGTAGAGTAGCTCTCTTAGAGTAGATTTTCTCTCCTTCCATCAAAGAATCAAGCTTCTTATGACTCGATAAAAATCTAGCTTGGAAACCCTAGGGTCTCTCGTTGGACAAACAATGACAACGGGCAGGACATTCACTTATGCTTGTGCATACAACACTGTCACCTACAAGTTTGTATGAACCCCAGGTTGATAAGTAAAGATGGTAGCCTAGGATTTGCAGCATCCTTGATGCAATACTGGTGCTCATCACTTTTTGGCGCCATTGCCGAGGAAGTGTCTGAGTAGAATGTGATTACTGCTTTCTTTTCTTTTGCTTCTTGTCTTCAATATTCTACCATTAGTTTATTTTTGAAAAAGTAATCTAATCACTTCCTTTCTTTCATTTTCATTATCTGCTTTCCTTTCCATTCTGCAATTAGGATTTCAATTCAGCAAGTATCTTTTTCTTTCTCTCAGTGTTTTTCATTCAATCAGCAATTTCATTTCTACAAGTACCTTACAATTTAAAAAATACAAAACCAACCCAAAAACATTTCCTTTCATGCCTCGTAGGAATAGGGACAACTTAGGGAAATTTTTGCCAAATACCCCCACTGCATCCAACAACCAATCTTCTCTCTCCTTTGGTGGTTGTGAACTGGAGGAACCTTTAGGTGAGCAACCTGACATATTTGAAGAACCTACATGGGAAGAAGAAGAAGTGGAAACCATTCCTACTGAACCAATGGCTGAAAGTAAAAATGACAGAGAGAATAGGGAGAGACTTGAGGGTGCCTTCCCCATTATGGAAACCAACGGGGACACTAAAATGAAAAATATAAACCCCTCTTCCCTACCTCATTTCCATGGCCTGACCATAGAGGACCCCGACACTTTCCTATTTGAGTTTGTTGTTATATGTTGAACCTATGACTATACAGATAACGATCAAAAGTTAAAACTATTTCCATCTACCCTCAAGGATGTAGCATTCCGCTAGTTCATGGGCTTACCTAGAGATAACATCACAACTTGGGCTCAGATGCAACAGACCTTTAACAACAAATATCGGGACTACTGTAGGTCAAAGGATACTAAAGAAGAAATTTTCTGGATGACCATAGGCCACGATGAATCCTTAGAAGACTACAAAGAAATATTTGAGCTCAGTTACGAAAGGGTCAGGTGCACACTTGACCCAGAGTCACTAAAGTTGGTACTACTCAGGGGAGTAAGAGAAGATCTTCTGGATACCTTACATTTGTTAGGAGGGGGAGATATATACCAATTACCCTATGAGGATATCAATATTTTATTTAGAAACCATTCTAGGGTGGCCAGGAAGAAGGGTAGGGGTAGTCAACCTATGGCCAGTGCATCACCTTCAAACTCATCCATCAAGGGTGAAATTGGAAATATACTGGAAGATTTAAAAAGTGAGATGCTACAAACCCTTTCCCTGCAAATGGATACCATGAACATTAAAAGGAAGCAAGAGGAAGCAGAGAGAGCCTTGGCCATCTCTTGGCACCCTAGGAATGAATGTCCATTGAATTGTATTGAGATTTTCTCAGTCTGCAAAGAAAACCACTCCACCAATAAGTGCCCTTCTTTACCTGGACTCAAAGCTGTATATCAAGGAGCTGAAGGGGTCACTGAGCAGCTTTGCTACATTAACCAAAGGATACCTCCTAGGCCTAGACCATACGAGTAGGGCATGCAAGGGTCATCCCATGCATATTACAACCCCAACCAAACCACAGTTATACCTTCTTGGGGACCCCCTGCTCATCTTTCCTGGTATACACCCCCTCCTTCGTCCTATGCATCTTAGTATCATTCCCAGCCAGCCAGCCAGCCATTTCAACCTTACACTCTACCACAACCTCAGTGGAATACACCACTCCAGGGGTGGAGGCCCCAATACAACAATGCCCCAGCTCTATTGCCTCCACCACATGCCCAGCCACAACTCCTAGACTTTGCTCCACCCAAGCAACCCAAGATGCCTGCCCAGCCAAATCCAAACTCGAACAATAAGCAAGCTCATCAATTATACAGTGGAGAGACATCATATCCAGCTTATGCTGTGGAAATCCAGGAGATTAACCTGAGATCTGTGAGAGTTCTCTCAGATAACCAACCTCACCCTCTACCTAGGGAGGATGAGGAAGAAAGAAAGGAAATAAACCTTAAAGTAAATCCACCATTTCCAGAGAGATGAGCCCAACCACTCCAGCCTACCCCAGAAGAATCTGAACTTCTGGGAGAATTGAAAAATCTGTGTGTAAAGATCCCCCTTCTCTGGGAAATAAAAGATGTTTCCATTTACAATAAGTTGATTAAGGAGAAATTCTTCAAGCATCCAGGGAGGTGAAAAAGGTATGCCCCTATCATTAATGTCATTGGGCAACTGTCCGACTTAATGATAGGGCAGGTAATATGTCCAAAATATTTGGACCCTAGAAGCACTGTAGTAGATGTGCACATCAATGGCACCATTGTCCCACACACTTTGATCAATATTAGGGTTACCATTAATGTGATGATCAAGGACACCATGCTCAAGCTCAACCTCCAAGGGTAATTAAGGAAGACCACAATAGTTTTGCAACTTGCAGACTGTTCCATAGTAACGCCTGATGGAATTGTGGAGGGTGTGATGGTCTCCATTCAATCTTGGGAGTATCCTGTATATTTTCTAGTTCTCTAGCCTAAGGCTAAGCTTACTGGTTATCCTCTCATCCTTGGGAGGCCATCGTTGGCCACAACCAATGCTTACATTAGCCGCAAAGCTAGTAATATGAGCATCAAGAATAGGCATATGTGCAAGCAGTTAGTCCTATACCCTCCTGCTCAACCGTATCTAGAGAATGATATACCTTTATGGTTGGAGGAGGAGGAACAAGATGAGGTTTATTCCACCCAACTTTATGCTTTGGAAGCAACCATGTGAGGAGGAAAGCAAGATGGGGATGACTTGATTGAACACCCACTCCAAAGTCCAACTCCTGTTTCATTACCATTAGAAGAAGAAGTAAGGGAAAAACAGAAGAATCATCCAATTGAATTATGCTTGGCCAATTCCAACCCACTCCATGTCAAAACCATAGAATTCTGCCCAAAGAAGACCTTGAAAATTAATCCATCTCTTTCTACTCTGAAAGACGAGAAGCTATGCCACATGTTAAAGGAAATCCTAGAAGCCTTTGCTTGGAGTTACAAGGAAATGAAGGGAGTACACCCCTCAGTGTCTACTCACCACATATACATCAAAGAAGGTTGCAAGCCGGTCTGACAACCACAAAGGAGGATGAATCCAGCTCTTAAAGATATAGTCAAAGAAGAATTGCAAAAACTACTAGATGCAAGATTCATTTACCCTATCCCCGATAGTGAGTGGGTCTCCCCTTTAGTGTTAGTTCCCAAGAAAAATGGTAAGTCGAGGATTTTTGTCGATTACATGGAGTTGAAAAAATCCACAAAGAAGGATCATTTTCCTCTACCCTTCATTGACCAAGTGCTAGATGGCCTGGCAGGGAAAAAGCTTTTTTCTTTCCTTGATGGATTCAGTGGGTACAACCAAATCCAAATATGCCCAGAAGACTAGGATAAGACTGCATTCACCTTTCCTTGGGGTACTTTTTCCTATAGGGTCCTTCGTTTTGGCCTATGCAATGCTCCTGCCACTTTCCAGAGAGCAGTCTCGAGTATTTTCGCCGAATTAGCCCATGATGTGGTGGAAATTTATATGGATGATTTTACACCTTATGGCTGTGACTTTCAAGAATCCCTCACTAATCTAGCAAAGTACTACACAAATGCATTGAAATGAACCTATCTCTCAGTCCTGAAAATTTTGAATTCTTAATGACTAGAGGGACCATGCTAGGTCATTCAATATCTTAGCAAGGATTGCAGGTGGAGCCAAACAAAATAGCGATCATCCAAACGGTCCCACCTCCTCAAAATCAGAGAGATTTCAGGAGTTTCTTAATGATAGCTGGATACTACTAAAGGTTCATAAAGGACTTCAACAAATTGGCCTCTCCTTTATTTGGGTTGCTGGCCAAAGATTCGAAGATTATATGGTCAAAAAGCTGTCAAGAGGCCTTAGACATTTTAAAGGGTAAGTTAACCACTGCACCAATTCTCTGAGGCCCAAACTGGGCCCTCCCCTTTCATATTCATGTTGATGCCTCACACAAAGCCATAGGAGCAGCCCTAGGTCATGTAGAGGAAAGATTGCCTTATGCCATCTATTTTATCACTAAGAACTTGTCAAAGGCTGAGATAAATTATATAGTGACCGAAAAGGAACTAGTGGCTGTTGTGCATTCATTAAACAAATTCAGGCATTACATTATAGGATATCAAACATTTGTGCATAATGACCATGCTACAATCAAATATTTAATGAACAAACTAGATGTGAATGCTCAAATTATAAGATGATTGCTTTTATTACAACAGTTTGATCTAACTATCATTGATAAGCCTAGTAAATGTGCCTGCAGGTGGAGAAGGAATGGTGGATGACCAATTACCAGACGAGCACTTGTTTTCTATTTCAATTCTCTCTCCATGGTTTGCTGATATAGAAAACTATTTGGTATCATCACAGTTCCCACCAAACTTGCCTTGCAAAGAAAAGAGCAAGATAGTCAGGAAAAGCACCCCCCTCACTTGGATTGGCGACAATCTTTTCAAACATGGCCTAGATCAAATCTTGAGAAGGCGTGTCAGGGAAGAGGAAGTCTTTGAAATCCTTTTGACCTGTCATGATGGGCCTTGTGGAGGTCACTTTGCAGCAAAGAGGAAAACATTCAAACTATTACAAGCAGGCTATTATAGTCCCACGCTTCATCAGGATGTGAAAAAGTACAATAGTCATTGTGATCGGTGCTAGAGGATGGGAAGGCCTACTCCAAGAGATGAAATTCCCCTGTAGCCTCAAGTGACTTTCAAGCGATTTGGAAAGTGGGGCATAGACTTCATTGCGCTTATCAACCCTCCTTCAAAGAAAAAATAATACATTATTGTGTGCAGTGATTATTTGACTAAGTGAGCTAAAACCAATGCAATTAAGGCAACAACATAAGAAAGGGTGGCTAAGTTCCTAAGGGAGAATGTATTCTACAAATTTGGGTACCCTAGAGAGCTATTCATAGACCAAGGCAGCTAGTTTACCTCCAACATGATTGAAGAACTGCTCAACCATCACAAGATCAAGCATAGAACCTCCACTCCCTATCATCCACACGGTAATGGGAAAGTGGAGGTGACCAACAGGGCATTGGAGGGCATCTTAACCAAGGTAGTGAGTAGCAGCAAGAAGGATTAGGTAGAAAGACTAGTTGAGGCCACCTAGGCCTATAATACCACATGGAAGACCACCACTATATTCACACCCTATGAGCTGGTATATGGGAAAAAGGCCTTACTGTCCATTGTCTTTGAATATAACACATTAAGGATGGCAGCGCAACTAGATTTGGATCTTAGCAATGAACAGAAAGAGAGATTGTTCCAATTGAATGGCTTGGATGAATTCAAAATGTAGGCCCTCCTACATAAAGACATATTTTAACTTCAGAGGAAGATATCCCATGATAAACATATTAACGAGAAGCAATTTCAAGAGGGCAATTGAGCATTGTTATATGATTCTAGGTATAAAGACTTCAAGGGAAAGTTAAGGACAAGATGGCTTGGACCTTATGGTGTGGAAAGATGCCATGATAATGGTTCAGTGAAAATGAGAACTATAGATGAAGAAGCCATTCCTTTGCTTGTTAATTGGGACTGATTGAAAATGTACAAGAGACCTTTATCAAAACGAGAGTTCATTGATAATATCAATAAAATAGTGATTATGGTGGAGCAAGTTCTAGCTCCTCCCTCATCAAGTAAATTAAAAAGAAAAAAGAAAAAGAATAAGGACTCTGGTGAAAACCTCCATGAGTCGCCTGAGTCCCGTCTTTGGGTTGAAAACCTCGTGAGGTGGCCCAATAATGAAAAAGGAAAAAAGAGAAAAAAGACAAGAAAAAAGAATAAGAATATACCTGGGTGAAAACTTTCCTTGAGGCACCCCAGGCAAATAGCTAGGGTGAAAACCTCTCTGAGGTGGCCTAGTTTTTTTTCGAAAAAAAAAAACAAAAAAAAGAGAGAAAAATATATAATTTTCATTTGCAAGTGTGTGAGAAAGACAATCAAGGAGAAAAACAGGATCGAAAGGGAACCCTGCTTCTCACATATTCATCTCCTCAACTCCTTACCCTACCTTCCTCCATAATTTCTATCATTTTTCCACTCCATTGCTTCGATTTTTGCGAAGATTGTGTTTTCTACAGGATCCCTTGTATTCCTACAACATCCCCTGAAAACCTACAAGATGATCCTGTAAGAATTACAATGACCCGGAAAACCTACAGGAAGAAATCTAAAGGCACATGCTAGGTTTTTTACGTCCCTAAAATTCACCCTATGCATGATCTAGCACTTCACCTTATCCACCATCACCATCCCTACACTCACCATTCAAAACAAAAAAAAAATAAGTTTCAACAGTGATTCTTAGAAAAAAAAGGGGAAAACAAAGTGTAAGAGAATTACAAGAGTATCCTTTTCTCTACACGCTTCTACTCCTTCTTTCAATTCATTACACCATCCTCACAGCCCCATCTAGCAACGTGATTAAATAATTCTGAGGGAGAAGGAGCTACAAGACATCCTGTAGGAAATGTTGTAGCAACCTATCCCACAAAATGCCAATCACACCAGCAACAGGTCTTCACTACAACGATCCAAGAGCTCCATAGCAGCAGCAACATCAGATCTTCATGGGAAGTTTGAATTCCTGTGGAAAGGTCCTTACATTATTTATGCTTTCAGAGGTAATAATGCCTATTTCCTTAAAGAACTGGATGGTGCAGAAGTAGGAGGACCAGTGAATGGTCGAATTCTTAAACACTATATGGATCCCAATTACTAATTCCACTAATCACTTGTACATACTATATCGTTCATAAAGTTCAATGTGGATTGGATGGTAAACTTTGGAGTTGAAGCCTGAAGAGAAGGCCCTATGCTTTAAAGTTTTACTATTAATAAATAATTAATAAAGCAACAAAGTAAAAAGGAAATTTGCAGAGTAAAACCATAGAAATTTAGAAAGCCATCGATCTAATAGTTCTTGACATTTCACCAAGAAATTCCATCCCCAAGTGGAGTCATTGTTATGTTCCTATACCAATAGGTGTCATAATTTTTGAATGGATGAGATCAAAACTGTAATATGTACATACCTTTTCTTTCTGCAAATGTTTTCCATATTTGTAAAAAATAAAAAAATTAAAAAATGTAAGGAGGGTATATCCTAAAAGAAAATTCAAAGGACAAAAAGAATGAAAAAGGTCAAAAAAGATGAGAATATGAACCCAAAAAACAAAAAGACCATGAAAGTGTGCAAGTCCAAATGCCACTACTATTTTATTTGTTGTACAATAATGATTATGTGCAATGTGTTAATTTTGCCACAATCCATGGTAACCAAACAATTTAATCTTGGTTATTCCATGTTTTCAATTTCATACTTAGAGATAGAGAATAAAATCTAACCAAACTGTTTAATCTTGGCAGATAAGGAGATAGGTAGAGTTAATAAAAGGAGCTCAATTATTTAATCTGAGCCCTTGGATGTAATAAGGATAGACTTAGATAGATTTCTATTGTAAAAGAAAAGAAAAATTTTGATAAGGGTTTGCCAGTTTAAGTGCACCCTAATAAAGAATAGAAAAAATGGTAGGATGTGTAGATGGGTAAGTAGGTGAATGGTTGCAGAATTATGGTGATTTATTGGATAAAATCACGTCATTTACTTTCATCGTCGAATTGTTTAAAGTATGGATGACAATGGGACAGTTACAAAGTCAAGTGATTAATTTCCCCATTCATTTTACCTTTTCACTAATTTCCCACAAGCAAAAATTAAAAGTGCCTAAACCCTAAGTTAAAGGGGCTCAGATCATTTCTCTCACTTCTGGAGGGACCAGACCCTCGACCTAATAACTTATAATGTTTAAGTACTACAACCCCCTTAGAAACATTCACTCCCTCCATGAACATTTAGCTCACCTAAAAATCCCTTTTCCTAAAGTGAAATCCTCATTTACCTAGGGAAAGTAATAAACCTTACCTAAAGCCCCCTTTGTTTACATAAAAACCCATAAAAAAGGCATTAACCCTAAGTTATGATGTGTAAATATGGATGTATAAATGTCAATATATCATACTTAGCACAATTTGTTTTTTCGCTTCTTTTTCATATTAACTTTAACTTTTGTTATATTTAACTCCTGAAAAATAAACCCCTTTCCGTATTAGTTAATTAAAATCCCAAATGTTAAATATCCTATCCCATGGTTTGAAATATAAACAATAATAGTAAATGATTAAATGGACTAATTAGTCGATTTGTGACTAATTAAGAGCCATAACCCTCTGCCATACAAAAAGGGATTAGTTAATCAAACAATGATTAATTAATAACCCTCATCCAATCATATCACCCCTGACGTCAGTAAGCCGCCCTAAACCACAATTAAAATCCCGTCGGGTCCCTCCATTAACTCCCTACCAAATCACATCCCAATCACTATTCGATCTGACCCCTTCAGATCTAATGGCTCTCGCTCATATCGGGTGGCCTCCGATGCCAAACATTACCTGCCGGTTGTGAGCGGTTTTACTATTCACCCCTCTGCTACATGTCACCTGATGAATGGCATTGGGCAGACCTCCCCAATACCGTCAAGCACCCAAAAGCGATGCTATAAAATTCCACTTACTGCCTAAGCTTACCACACGAAAAAATGTCATCTTCGTCAGTTGGCACCAACTGACGCTTTTCCATCATACCTGCCAAAATCATTGACTTTATAGATAAAACCGAAAAAACCATTGTTTTTTGATTTCTACCAAGAAAAGAAACTTTTGTTCTCCATGCATGCGCATAGTATGTTCAAGTTGTCAAACTGCTACCAACCGTCAACCTTCCACACTTGTTGAACTCGAGATTACCATTGCAGACTCGTGTGCTCCTTGCAAACAGTGCACCAGTACCATTAATCCATTTAGACAACCGAAACTAGGTATTTACGCTATTTTCGACTGAGAAACCCTGCTTTTGTGCCAAACCTGAAGCTAAATTTCTTTAAATACTAAGTAATTTAGTTAATTAAGCCACCTGGTAGTCCTGAGGCACTCTGAAAAATACCAATTACTCCCAATTCTTCTGAAACCCTTTGCCCTGTCCTTGAATCCACAAGAACCAAGGATGGAAGCCCCAATTGCACTAATTGTTATCCCCATTACTACTCCTCACCGGGATTTAGACCACCTTCCCCTCGCAGACAAAGATTTTCAAATAAAGGACACCTTAGTCTTAAAATCACCCCTGAAAGTTTTTTGCAAATATAGAGACCAGTACCTGAACCAAGCCGACTCCATTCGACTTTGGGAATCATGTTTTCCGAAGTACCAGTTCCCCAGGTGTTACACTAAAAAATGTCACCATGACCATTTACAGTTAGGATGACTCTATCAACAGTCATGCTACCCTCTTAGGCAAGTCTTATGCCTCTGCTTTCCATGTCAAACTCCAAAAAAGAGAGAAAGTCTTTCTAAATGTATTTATCTCTGGGGACGCAGGTTCTCTCAACCTTACCTGCGGGGACGCACCCAATGTTCACAAAAACCGCGTCTTTGGACGCTCTGTATGTAAAGGTGCAGGTGCGTCCCCCTGAAAAGGTTAAAATGCGCAAGTTTCATCTTTAAAAAGTCACTTGTGGTTATTTCTAGAGCATTCTAGAAGGTTGTTCGACGTGTATTGAGCGCCTCCAGATGGTTCATGCACTCCTACCAAAGAGGAACTTATCCCATCAATAGGGGAGCTATCCCTTCAATAGGGGAGCTATCCCATCCAAAGAGGGGATTATCCCATTGATGGTGGACCTGATTAACTTCCTCTTGAGCACTATAAGTACAGGCATTGGGCCAGAAGGAATGGAGGTTGAAAGCTATACATTTCTAAGGGTAAATGCTGCAGGAATTAGGACTCCCATTTAGAAGCTTGTGAGGAGAGATTGCCATCTTTGCTTGTTCTATTTGGAAGTGGGTGAGCTTTGTCAAAGTAAAGGAAGACTCTTGTGGACCCTGCAAGGAGCTTGCATAACGCCGAGGCTCAGGTTGTAATGGTTCCTTTTGATTACCTTTAATGCAAATTGGTCCATTCTTCTCAATAACTTGTTGTTTATGAGTTATTTCATGTACTCCTTGGTCTATATGTTGAATATGCTTTGTTTTATGTTATAATCAGGTGCTATTTAATTGTTTGACTGTTGGTGATTACAGGTTTTGGAGAAAAGGAGGAGCTCATCCAGATCAACAAAGCTTGGACTTCTACAACAGCGTTTGGACAAAGGTAAGAACAAAACACTTGATTTCTCATATTATAATGCATGTTTAGAGAAGGATAGTTCTAGTTTGTCTTGTTTCTCACTAGAGAGTCTTAGGCTCCTAGGGAGGTTGGTTGTGTCCGCACAATCGACTCTTTCCGCCTGACAAATTGGCGACTCCACTGGGGATTCCATTAATGTGAAAAGTCTTTTCCTTTGTGTGAACTTTGCTCTGAGAAAATTGGTTTATTTTTCTGGTTTTGGCTCTGTGACTTTGTCTGTGGGTGGGTTAGCTTAGGATTAGATTCTTTTTGGTTTTTCTTGAGTTTTTCAGTAGGACGCACACTCTGAGTGTTGCACAGTGCGTCCCTGGACGCACTGTCGCTGTGTGCACAGAGCGGGCCCGCACCTGTGCTAACAGGTCGCCTGCGTCCCCTGCTAAAATTTGAGAAAATTCCATTTTTTGCATTTTTGCTCTTAGATTTAGTTTTTTCTTAGTTTTTACTGCCCAGATTCATTAGTCCTTTGTCAGAGATCTTCACCTGAACTTGTTTCGATAGCATTGAGTGTTTTAGTGGATTTCATGGAAGTTTAAGCCCTAGGGTTTGATTTTTGAGTAGGTCTTGTAGTGACTTTGGCGGTAGAAGTTGTCAAGCCTTAGATCTCCCTGGTTTTGTCAGCATTCTAAGAAGTCAGATCTGTCGTAAAGTCTACCTGTGTGAGCAACTTACTATTGAGTTGTCTCTTTGGGAAAATTTCGAAGTGCTTGTTGTTTAAGCCTTGAATTCCATTTTACGAAAAGAACAAAAAGATTTGAGTTTTGTTTTGACTAGTCTTTTGATTCTTCATTAGCTGGTCCTTGATTTGATTTTGGTCAAGTAAAACAACCTAGAATCATCTTTGTGAGCTTTTGCCTTGTTAGGTTTGCTTTGAGTAATTTCCTTTTGATTTGCTTGTGAGTCAAGTTTTCATAGTTTTTATAGCTTTTAAGATTGATTTTCGTTACAATAGATTTATATGCTTTATTAAAAAGAGAAAATACAAAAACGTCTCCTTTGAAAAGTTTTGTTTCAAGTAGCTTTGAAAAGTTTTGAAAGAAAAGGAGTTTTTTCGTGCACGTAAGGAGTGGTCATGTTTGTATGCTTGAAAACAAAAAGAGAATTGTTTCTTTGATTGTCTTTATTAAGAAAGTTGTTTTCTTTAAAATTTGCATTCTCTCAACTCTCTTAGTTAAGAAATTCATTGAAAAAGGAAAAGTAGCGTAAATCATCTTAGGTGCATCTTTGTAGTGGTTTGAGTCGAGTCTACACACCATTGGTTTCACTTCCGCTACCTTTTGTCTTTAAGAAAAACCATAAAATTAACGCTTAAAGTAAAATCGACGTAGTAATTTTTATTTACTAGGGCTCTGAAACACCAATTTAGATCAGGCTAGTGTCTTGGAGTAGGTGAGTAATTAACTCTCCAAGACAACAAAACCAAACAAGTAGCTTATCTTGTGATAGAATAAATCCAATTGTCTCATTTGTACTCTGGGAAAGCTCCTCTTAAAGGAGAAGCACGAGCTCGTGTCCGAACCAGTGAGGGGATCATTCCCCCCTCGTTGGGAACGACGCCAGACACGCACGTATTACAAACGGTAAACCTCAGATTAACCATTGTCGAGGAGCCAGGGGTCACTTGTCGGTAAACCTTGGATTATTGTCAAGGAGCCGGCAAGGGGATTGAGCTTGCTACTCTGCCCTTGCGTGCTGTCGGAGTTTAGACTGTTCCCCCAGGTGCATTTGTTGCGATTGGTAACATTAGTGACCATTATCTTTAGGATTCTACCGAGGTGACGGTGGAGGGAAGGTCCCACTGTACCTGGAGCAGACGTCGGCTATACTCACTTGGATTTTCTGGGGGGTTCACTTCACTCGAGACGGTTAAAGTGGAGGAACTTGGTCCAGTCTATTCATTAAGCAGGTTGTCGGGGTAACTGTTCCACCAGCCACTTCTGTACTGAATCCAGCGATGTTGGGCTTCATCACCAACTAGCGCTTTCGGTCTGGAAGGCTACTATTTGTGCTTGGTTTGACGCCCTAGATTCTTTAGGCATGTGAATCAAATTTGTTTGGTTCTTTAGAGGCTTTAGGTGGTTTGATTTGAAATTTTATTTTGTTTTCGTGTGTAGTAGTTAAAAGTTTTTAGCTGTGGCGGAATTACCGAGACAGTCCCGTAGACTTCGGGGCAAGTCACCTGAAATTGTTACCAGAACAGATTTGTTAAGAAAACTCCGTAGATCGCGGGGTGGATCTCCTGAAGACGTTCCGGGTCAGTACGAAGGGTTGAAGGTCCTTGTAACTCCTCCTAGTGGCAGTAGAGTAGGTTCACCTGAAGAAGGAGAATCTTCCTTGGTAGTCCATCCAGATTACCAAAGTTTAGAGACAGGTTATAATCCCGAAGCTGTTACAGTTTCTGAGCTTGTTGGTAGTTTTTCGTCTGCTAGCGATACAGGCGAAGAACCAGAAATATCTGAACCTGTTACTCCGACTTCTAGTGTTCCTCATTCACCGAGAATAGAAAGAATTATCACCGAAAATCTTCCTACTGGTTTGATTGCTATTGAAGAACTTGCTCCAGAGGAAGAAATAGGCGTCTCTAACCGTGAAGATCAACTTACTATTGATCTAAGGGAGCGTGAATCTATCTTTTACAGTCCTCCTAGAAGTACTACTTGGTACCTTTCGTTAACCAATTATTTAGACAACTTTGGGCTAGGTTTTTCTACACCTCGTACTCCTTTTCCACCTGGAGGTAATCATACTCCTGTAAATATGTCTGGTCAGTCGTCCGTGTTTACTCAAAGTCCTGAATCTTTCTTACACGGCGGTCCTTCTGTTCCCACCGGGTATCAATCTCTTTCTGGTACTTTTGCGGGGGCATCTCCTCAACCCGTTGATCATGGGTTATTAGTTGGAAACAGTGGTAATATACCATTGGGTGTAGGAGACATTTACATGATGTCAGGTTCAGTTCCCGTTTCCCAACCTCAAGGTGGCCAATTACCGCCTGGGGGGCAGCCTCAGTTAACGCCTGGGGGGCAACCTCAAGGTACATCATTTGTGTCTGGGGGACAACCTCAAGGTCAGTACGCGCCTATGGTGCAATACATACCTCAAGGTCAACCCCAGCCTCAATATGTACCCCAGGGTCAACCTCAGTATCAATATCAACCTCAAGGATGGCAACCTCAAGGATGGCAACCTCAAGGGTATCAACCCCAAGGGTATCAACCTCAAGGGTACCAACCTCAAGGTCAAGGTCAACCCCAGTATCCGTATTTACCTCAAGGTTATCAACCTCAAGGTCAATACTCAGGTCAAGGTTATCAACCACCTCAAGGTCAATCATATGGTCAAAATGTGGGAACTACACCTTACAATTATCAATCCTATCCTCAATCCGGCTATGGATCTCAGTATCCTCAACCTGTTACGGGTCAATACCCTGGAATGTTAGTGTGGGATCCGTCACAGGGTCAACAGGTGTTGCAGCCAAGTATACAGTTGGTACCTCAAGCTGGACAACCCGTAGTTTCTGGTCCACCCCAACAACTGCAACCTGTCCAGTCAAATGTTCAAACTTCTGTAACTTCGGTAGTTACTCAGCCGCCAATTGCACCTAGTACTCCGTCTCAAACGGCTGCTGCAACTACCGCCACATCTACCATACTTACTTCTGGAGTATCGACGGCTCCGGTTTCTACTGTCTCTGTAACCACTCCTCAGACATCTTTACCTTTGTCTGGATCTATGATTCAAACCACGGTCCAGATGCCTGTAGGTCAGCCTGGTATAAGTACGGTTGTCACTACTCAACCTCAATTTTTTCACCAACCGTACCAGGGACAGTACCAACCTGGGCAAGCTGTCCAACAACCGGTTTACCAGTATCAACCGTATCCTGGGTACACTTATCAACAACCTCAACAACCCTAGTATGGTCCGGTTAATCCTGGTTTTCCAGGAGGATATAATATCCCAAATGCGACTCCTGTTCCTAGTTATCCTGGATATCCTCCTCCTGGGGCCGGTATTGTGACCCAGAGTTTTAGAGATCCTAACTAGCAGTTACCGTTTATCGCAACTTTAGATTTACTAGACTTGACGCGCCTAACGAACGATCCAATTCAATATCTTCAGTTCTGGCCGCCAATGCCAAACAAGTTGCCCAGTGATATACCCAAGTTCGAAGGTAAGTCTGGAGAGGATCCGTCCAATCACGTGATGACTTACCACCTCTGGTGTGCTTCAAATTCTATCTCGGATGATTCGATCCGCTTACGTATTTTCTAGCGTACACTCATTGCTCTCGCGGCCAAGTGGTACATTGAGTTACCACGGGCCTCTTTTTACAATTTTAGCCAGTTAGCTACCTCGTTCTTAACTCACTTTCAGTTGCCGGTCAGATACGATAACGGCACGGAGTTATTAACTTCACTAAAACAATCAACGTCCACGTATATTTCTGATCACATTCATGAGTGGAGACGTCGAAGAAGGCTAGTGAAAGTTTTTATCCCGGACCAAATCTTAGCTGAATGGTTTGTTAAATCATTATTACCGAAGATTACGGAAAATGTAGCTAAGGCCGGAGTAGTTACTGAGGAGCAAGTCATTGCTCAGGTGCAATACCTTGACTTAGTTTACACTCAGTCGGGTACGTTACACGAGAAGATTCCAGATCTTCCAAAGTCGAATCAAATTGCTGCTGCTCCTTCGGGATCTCATGCCGCTGATGGTATGATTGGTATCGTGAATACAAAGAGCAAGAAGAAGTCTTCCAAGGCTTCAACTACTCCTATTATCACTTTGCCTGATTCCCCGACAGGAGAGTCTTCTCCTGAACTTACCGCCGATATTCACGCTGTAGAGACATCTACGGCCAAATCAAAAAACGGTGGAAAGAAGAAAGGAAAGAAGAAGGCTAAAGCAGACAAGGCTCCGAAGGAGAAAACGGAAAAGTCGGAAACCAATGACGAAAAACGAAAACCTCGATATCCTTGTCTTATTTGTGAAGAGGATCATTTTACGAGAGATTGCCCTCATCGGGCCGAGGTTGTGAAAATAGTCAAAGGTTCTCCCACTCCTGCTGTGTTAAAAAATCCATTTCCGGAGCAGGAGAATAAGATGATAGGTTCTTCCTCAAAAGCCAGTGAAGAACCCATTTTGATGATGTCTCATGTGCGGATTGCGACTCGATCGCAAGATTATGGTAGTAAGGTTCCAATTGATGGTAAAGAAGCAGAATCTTCTCATTCTCACCCATCAACCTCACCTCCTGGTTCCGATCCACTACAGATCGAAAAACCTAACCCGGACTTAGTAATTAAACCGCCCGCCAAGGGTGTACTTCGAAGGTCCTCTTTCAATCCACATGCGAGAGCAGCCCAGAATTACAACATTGTTGAGGACTTAGCTGTTTCACCCTCAGCAATGTCGGCGTTAGAAGTGCTGCAATCATGCCCAGCACAACGAAAATTACTTTTGTCGGCTATCGGAGCTGTTGATGTTCAGGACCCGAACCTGATAATCTTCGATCTAGAAAATAGTACACCACGTCTCCCCCATCAAATGGCTTTCCAAATTCCAGTGATAGTCAAAAACAGGCCTATTCATCGGACTGTGATTGATGAGGGAGCCTCTACGTGTATTATGTCGATTCAATGTTGGAGATCTCTTGGTTCTCCTTCGTTGAACCAATCCCCCACCATCCTTAAGGCCTTCGATGGCCGTGGGTTCCGTCCGTTTGGTATTCTACAGGAATTGCCTATAGGGGTAGAAGGCAAAACCGTTAGTCTGGATGTGGAGGTGGTTGATGCCCCTCTAGACTACAACCTTCTTTTGGGTCGAAGTTGGTCATATGCTATGACAGCGGTCGTTTCATCGGTCTTCAGAGTAATTAAGTTTCCACATAACGGTAAGATCGTGACTATTGATCAGCTGACATACTTTTCATCCGACCCAGCCTCTTCAGAGAGTATCCAGCATGTCGGTAAGACGACAATCCCTTATAGGGACGTTGGTGTAGGTTTAGTTAAAGATTCTGGTTTACTGGGAACTTTTCCTCTCCCTCCACTCAGCGTAGATTCTTCATTTGCAACAATTCATATGATTACATCAGAAAACATTATTTATGATGATCCTTGGATTGTCCCATCTGAATCTGAGATAGACTCATTCGGTGAAGCTATGCCTTTGAGTCCATATGAAATTGCTTATGACGCTGTCATGTCTTTTACCGACTCGCGTTCAACCGAAATCGACCAAATGAATGTGGTCAGTGAAGAATCACTTTTCACCTCAACCTTAGAACGGATAGCGTTTCCCGAAGTCGTGTCATCTGACGAACAACTTCGCGAAATCCTAAGTGTAGACGATCTACCATGGGAAGATCTCCATCACAGATCTTCGTTTTTACCTAAGGATGATGCTTTTGAAAATGATTTTTCATCTATCTTTACCGCTGAATATGTCAAAGACGCTCAGGATCCAACGAAACATTCTGATTCAGAGTTGAATTTAGGGAATATTTCTCGTACTATTCCCATTGATATTTCAGTGAAGTCCGGAATTGAGGAAAACATTCATATAGGTGCCGCATGTACAGAAGATGAAATCCAAACTTACAAGGCCCTATTCCAAGAATTCCGCGATGTGTTTGCCTGGTCTTACGAGGAAATGCCGGGAATCGATCCTGCCATTGTTGTTCATGAAATAAAGACCTACCCGGATGCTAAACCCGTCCGGCAACGGTTGCGTCAGATTCACCCTCGAAAAGCGGCTGCGATTAAAGCAGAAGTCGAAAAGCTGTTGAAAGCAGGTTTCATATATCTGATCCCGTTAACGGATTGGGTATCGAATATTGTTCCGGTCAACAAGAAACAAGGAACAATAAGAATCTGTATCGACTATAGGGATATCAATCGAGCTTGTCCAAAAGACAACTATCCTACGCCTTATATCGATCAAATTATTGATGATTGTGCCGGAAGTGAAATGTTTTCCTTTATGGATGGTTTTTCGGGCTATAATCAAATCAATATTCTACCTGCCGACCAACCAAAAACGGCGTTCATTTGTCCATGGGGGACATTTGCTTATTGCAAATTACCTTTTGGGCTTAAGAATGCCGGCGCCACTTTTCAACGGGCGATGTCTTATGCATTTCATGACATCAAGCACATTGTGCAACCGTACCTCGATGATTTGCCTGCTCATTCTTTACATCGAGCTGATCACCTTGTCCATTTACGAGCAATCTTTATGAGGTGTAGGCATTATCGAATTAGGTTGAATCCCCACAAGTGTGTTTTCTGTATAGAAACAGGTCGATTACTGGGATTTGTTGTTTCAAGAGCCGGCATTCGCGTCGATCCCTCGAAGGTCGAAGCTATCATCAAATTGCCTCCTCCTTCGAGTTTGCGCCAACTCCAAAGTTTGCAGGGGAAAGCGAACTTTTTACGCCGATTCATCCCAAACTACGCCGAGGTCACTAAAGGTTTTACACGGTTGTTGAAACAGAACGCTCAATTCTCTTGGGACGAGATTTCCCAACAATATTTTGATGCACTAAAACATGCGTTGACCCATGCACCTTTGTTGCATCCTCCCAACTACAACCAGGACTACTTCTTATACCTCGCGGCTTCGCATTCCACCATTGGAATGGTGTTAGTTCAAGAAGATGAATTCGGAGCGGAACATGTGATATATTATCTTAGTAGGACCTTAAATCCCACTGAGTTAAAATATTCGCATGTGGAGAAATTGACCCTGGCAGCCGTTCAAGCTGTCCAACGTTTTCGTCACTACATTCTTCTCCGTAAAACTACAGTTATTTCGGATTGCAACCCTATGATTTATATTTTGACAAAACAACTGCTAGGGGGCAAGTACTCTAAATGGATCGTTATCCTGCAAGAGTTCGACTTGGAGTTCGAGAAGTCCAACTCTAAGAAATCCTTAGTTTTTGCGGAATTGATGTGTGATTTCCCGCGTGCTGAAACAGAAACTGTGGCAGAGGAGTCCATTGCGGACGAATCTTTGTTTCTTATCAGTACTGTAGATCCGTGGTACGGAGACATAATCATCTATCTCCAAACCCAAACCTTTCGGCCTGAAGCTTCCAAAGCGGACCGTCGAAAAATTCGGTTTCAATCCCAGCAATATAAAATTATTGGAGATACACTTTATCGCCGGGGGGCAGACTTAGTTTTTCGACGTTGTTTAACTCACGAAGAGGCTGAGAGGGTTTTGAATGATTGTCACTCTGGAGCATGTGGCGGTCATATGTCTGGGTATGCCACAGCTCAGAAGGTGTTGCGCGCTGGTTACTTCTGGCCATCTATGTTTAAAGATTGTATCATTGCAGTCCGGAAGTGCCACAACTGCCAAGTGTTTGATCGAAAGATGCGCGCACCACCTGCTCCTCTCCACCCTATAATTGCCGTTGGTCCATTCGCCAAATGGGGTATCGACTTTATTACTTGTAACCCTCACTCGGCCGGGGGGCATGCGTATATCATCCTCGCGGTTGATTATTTTACTAAATGGGCCGAGGCGATGCCTACATTCGACGCAAGCGGCAAAACAGCTGCAGTTTTCGTATTCAATCATATCATAACTAGGTTTGGTGTCCCACAAGCAATCATTACTGACCATGGGAGCCATTTTCGAAACATCATGATGACTGAGCTTACAAGCCAGCTTGGTTTGCGCCACGATAGCTCTACTCCTTATTATCCGCAAGCCAACGGTTTGGTTGAGTCTATCAACAAAGTTCTGGTTATCATGATCCGACGAACCATTGGTATTCATCGGTCGAATTGGCACAACATGTTATTTTCAGCGCTATGGGCATACCGAACCTCAGTGAAAAATTCAACAGGGTTCACTCCTTTCCAGCTAGTTTATGGCTTGGAAGCTGTGTTACCCATTGAATGCGAAATCCCATCACTTCAAATGGCTGTCGAATTACTCCCAGCTACTTCCGAAGAGGAGAAACGTTTATTATACTTAGCTAAATTAGATGAGACTCGACGTGACGCTACATTGGCAATCGAGACTCACGCGAAGCGAATGAAAGCTCAGTATGATAGAAATGTGACCCCTCGAAGTTTTTCGGAGGGAGACCTAGTGCTATTATATGATCAAGCTAACGATAAGCTAGGTGCTGGAAAATTCGTTCCTATGTGGCATGGACCCTACATTGTAAAGCGAAAGCTAGCAAAAGGGGCTTATGAGCTGGTTGATTTTGATGGGGACTCTTTGGGTAAACCCAGAAATGGCCTTTACCTAAAGAGGTATTATGCTTAAATGGTGGGTATGGAGAATTTTTTAGTTAGGTTAGGTTTTCTTTCTAGCTAGTATGCTTGTTAGTTAGTCAGTGTGTTTAGCTTAGAGAGTGGGTTTTTCGTCGTTATTCTGGCTTATCTTGGTTTTACTCTTGATATTGCAGATGTCGACGCCTCTCCAAACATACATTGGATTTGCTGATGGTGCTTGTCGTAGTACACGGAATATCTCTTCCGCAGCTTGGGTTATCTATTCACCCTCTGACGAGTTAGTTTCTATGCATGGGGTAAGCCTCGGTCAAACAACGAACAACATTGCAGAATACAGTGCAGTGGTTGAATTATTATCCGAATCTATTTCATTTGGAATTCGACGTTTGATAGTGAGGTTAGATTCTGAACTTGTTGTATTACAGCTTAATAGAGTTTATGCCATTAGAAATCCTGTGTTATTAAGGTTGTTTTTGAGGGTGCGTCTCTTGGAACGTGAATTTGATTACATTGAATATCAGCATATTCCAAGGTCTTTAAATACATTAGCAGATGCAATTGCTTCTCGAATATTAGAGAGACATTTACGATAATCATGCAAGTAAATTTAAAAACATTTCATCACATATGTTAAACAAGATAAGCCGGTAATAGTGATATATATATAGATAGGAGTGTGTCAAAAAATATACATCGTCTTCGATCATAGGTTGAAAAACACCTTATGATCGGCAAAATGGTATAGTACAAAAAGTCAAAAATGTCACATGTGTCTACAAAGTGACTAGCCAATCACTGGTGGTGCTCCCTGTACGACACCACTGCACGGGCTACCTTGCGCAAAAATCTCCTAAACGGTCCAGGGACCGCGACTACATAGCGCTGAAGCCTGATAGGAATATCATCCATGGTAGTCTCAGGCATATCCGCCGTCAGACGCTCTAGATCATGCTCCAACTCAGCCAGTACCTCTGTAGCCGCCGCGTCCTGTGGGGCCGGTACCGGTGCAACTGGATGTCTCCTCTCAAAAGGCCGGAGGTTAGCTGGGCGCTGTGGACCAACATCTGCATTTTGAAAATTTTTACTGTCAGTTTTGAGACGATATATATAAAAACAAAAAAAAATACATAATTTGAAAACTTGTGAAAAATAAAGTACCTCTGTCATCCCATTGTTCTCCCTGTGGAAGAACCATGTCCGGATCATGTCGAAAATCTACTCCGGCGTACGGAAAGTCCTGGATCGAGAAAACCTGGTCCTCCAACCAGTGAAAGTAACTATCAAAAAATCGAACAACTGCCGCGCCCTCGTCAGGATGCCGGGCCATCACCGCAACCCATCGTACCAGCTTTGGCTCCCGAGGACCCAAGATATCAACAGTGAGTTGCTGAGGGATCAGCATCGGAACTCTCTCTAAGGCAAAGCTCACGACTAAAGGCCCATATCCAAAAGTTTTCAGTCGTCCGTTCTTTGCCTTAGTCAGTTGGCTCTTCACATTAGCCGACACAGCATCACACCAGTTGAAAATGGTGCCTTGGTAACAGTCAATTGCCATCCGCATTTGGGACCCAGAAGCAATGTGTAAAGCGGTTGCGCCGCAAATTCTGGTAACCGTGAACGCTATAACTTTGAGCTCACGCAGAGAGATGTGTTTGATCTCCACGCCTTTCGAATGGTGTGCACCAGGTGTGCACCAATCTTCCCGGAGACTAACAAGGGATTGGCCACCCGGCCTAGTCCCGGCTAGATTGAGTTGCTCGCCTCTGTTTGGCAAGCCAGTGAGAAAGTATACATCAGAGGGCTCTATCTCGAGCTGGTGCCCTCCTATGTAAAAGCATTGCTCTTGAACGTTCCATCTCTCAACCAGCCATTCTAAGAATCTCACCTGAGCCCTCATGCCAGGTATGGCCCAGTATTTATATAGCCCACATTCTTTTAGGGCATCAATGGAAGGTTGATGTTCAATTGCAGCTAAATCAACGTCCTCGTGCTCTCTTTCTCTCCAATCCAACATGGTAAATGCCCTACACACCAAGAAACATGAATAAATAGGCATTAGAATTAATTTTGGGAAATTTGAATGGTTGATTTTGGAGTTTGGGGTTTCAAAATCCGCGTTTTGCGGAGGACGCACCCCGCGTTTAGAACACAGGGCGTCGGGACGCAGCTGGCCTGAAGGTGGACTGCGTCCCCCGACCTTTTTTCTGTATAGAAAAAAGTCGGGGAACGCAGGTCACCCGAAGGGCACCTGCGTCCACCGCAGAGCGCATTTTGAAACCTAAAACCCCCCAAAAATCAAAACTAAAACCTAAAATAAAATTTTAATTGGATGAAATTGAAGAGTATGATGTTGTAAAATACCTGGAAGAGACGGCGTTCGATTCTGACGGTCGGATTTTCCGCAGCAACCACGAGAAGTTTCTTGCCAAAAGCCCTTTTTTCAACCTCAACAGTAAAATGGTAAAAATGATATTGTAAAAAGTCTTTTTATAGGTTTTTTGGATGAATTAGTTCATTTTTCACCATGGAAAGATGTTTTTCGATGTATTTTTGCCTATCTTAAACAGGTATGAGTAATGTGTTGCTTTTGTGCAGGACAAAGGGACTTAGAGGGAAAATTGTCATTTTTCACGAACCAAAATATCAGAGTCATCTTTTAAGCCCTTTTTTGACTCCTAAAAAATGAAAAGATTGCCGAGCGTTTCTTTTACACTCGTTAAAACGGAATTAAAAGACGGTCCCCTTATAGCTCTTTTCTGACCGTAAAATCAGGAAAAGATTGCCGGGTTTTTGTCGTTTCAAACTTGATACGGAAATAAAACGACGTGTCCTTGATCGCTTTTTACTTTTCAGGTCAGTGACACTAATTATGAAAGTACTCCTTGGTCGCAAGATCAAGCGGTTCCCCCAGGTATTATTTTATACTTTTTCGGGCTTGAGGGACACAAATTTACGAAAAAGTTCAACTTGGAGTCTTCTTAAGTTTTTCAGACTCTCTAAAATTGAAAAACGCCGAGTTTCTCCTATACTGGGCTCGTTAAACATTTCACAGTAAAGGACCTGTTCAATTACAAACAGGAACGAACCACTCCTTCCTAGGGTTCGAATCAAAACTAGGTTGGACTCATCCGAAGGATGAGCTTATAATCAAGCATATGTTATCCTCCTCAAGCTTGTTAAAAATAAAGAGGTACTTGCCAGAAATGGTGGGGGAAAAGAGAGAAGAATGAGCCTATTTGTTACCTTTTGTCTCAGAAGAAACTTTATTACCACTCTTGAAAACGACACTTTTCATTCACCTGGGTTGGGAAATATTTTACCTCACAGTTGATCAAACCACTTTGAAAGTCTTCAGCCGGGTTCCGGGGATTAACTTTGAATTATTCATCACCAATCCATCTGTCGTGTCGTTATGTGTTCAAGAGGTTTGCAAGTAAAACTTTCATCTGCAAAATACTTATCATCCATTTGACCATCCCTGAGTCAGTCCTTACAGCAACATTTCTTCAACTTGAACAATGATTTCGTGTTGCAGGCTTGCCTGCAACGAGTCGCTTTCTATCGACATCAGCACATTATCTAGAGAGATGACTTAGAGATCGTCAGTACCTTGAAATCTGCATGCATCAATGGCAGGTTTCTCGCCTTTGACGTCAGTTTACATCATTGACTTTCGATCAAAGGATTCCGTGAAATGTTTGACATCAACTCATTCATTCACATCTCATGGATTATACTGGGTACTTTGAGAACCATTGACATTATTGGTGGTCTCTCTCACGCTTGTTAACAGTTTACATCATTGACTGGTAATCAAGTGGTTTCTACCATGTTCGACATCAACTCATTTATTCGCATGGCTAGAATCGTACCAATTCGAGAAGTAGAAATGAAGACCCTGGATCTAGTTTCTACCATCCAGGCTGTGAGGAGTTTTGTATTTATTATCTAAGTAGACTACTCACAAACAGATGGCTGCGCCCATACTGTGTCTACAAAAGTCTAAGATTATGATGTATTGCAAGATCATTCCTGTATCAGAGTAGTTAGTCTGTTAGTTAAAGTTTTAAATCTGAGTATGGGAATGCCTACCTCAGTGATGATATAATCTTATACATGTATTTTGTGTTGAAAATTGCAGGTTCTGACCAGGCTCTCCACGAGATAATCCTTGAAATGATAAAGCGCTTCACCCTTCCTAGATAATACAAAACCCTAATCTATTTCAGGCTTCGCACTTTAGGGGGCAATCTGTTACACTAAAAAATGTCACCATGACCATTTACAGTTAGGATGACTCTATCAACAGTCATGCTACCCTCTTAGGCAAGTCTTATGCCTCTGCTTTCCATGTCAAACTCCAAAAAAGAGAGAAAGTCTTTCTAAATGTATTTATCTCTGGGGACGCAGATTCTCTCAACCTTACCTGCGGGGACGCACCCAATGTTCACAAAAACTGCGTCTTTGGACGCTCTGTATGTAAAGGTGCAGGTGCGTCCCCCTGAAAAGGTTAAAATGCGCAAGTTTCATCTTTAAAAAGTCACTTGTGGTTATTTCTAGAGCATTCTAGAAGGTTGTTCCACGTGTATTGAGCGCCTCCAGATGGTTCATGCACTCCTACCAAAGAGGAACTTATCCCATCAATAGGGGAGCTATCCCATCCAAAGAGGGGATTATCCCATTGATGGTGGACCTGATTAACTTCCTCTTGAGCACTATAAGTACAGGCATTGGGCCAGAAGGAAAGGAGGTTGAAAGGTATACATTTCTAAGGGTAAATGCTGCGGGAATTAGGACTCCCATTTAGAAGCTTGTGAGGAGAGATTGCCATCTTTGCTTGTTCTATTTGGAAGTGGGTGAGCTTTGTCAAAGTAAAGGAAGACTCTTGTGGACCCTGCAAGGAGCTTGCACAACACCAAGGCTCAGGTTGTAATGGTTCCTTTTGATTACCTTTAATGCAAATTGGTCCATTCTTCTCAATAACTTGTTGTTTATGAGTTATTTCATGTACTCCTTGGTCTATATGTTGAATATGCTTTGTTTTATGTTATAATCAGGTGCTATTTAATTGTTTGACTGTTGGTGATTACAGGTTTTGGAGAAAAGGAGGAGCTCATCTAGATCAACAAAGCTTGGACTTCTACAACAGCGTTTGGACAAAGGTAAGAACAAAACACTTGATTTCTCATATTATAATGCATGTTTAGAGAAGGATAGTTCTAGTTTGTCTTGTTTGTCACTAGAGAGTCTTAGGCTCCTAGGGAGGTTGGTTGTGTCCGCACAATCGACTCTTTCCGCCTGACACCAAGGTGCATGTATTCCCAGAAATTATACATTACTTCCATATGAACTATGATCCTATCCAAAGGGCGGTAAGAACTCCTGACTAGTCTATTCTGTTTACTATTACTGGTGAATCCATCAACCAGTGGTTCAATTGTAGCCAAGCCAAAACCTAACCCCTCTTTCTATTGGGGACATGCTGAACAGATACCCTACACTCACTTCAGTCAGACTAGCCCAGTTGTTTCATATTTTTATCAAAGAAGAAAAGTATATCCCAAACATGGAAAATTTTAGGGGCAAATTTTCGCCCTTGGGCTAAATTAAGGGGTTTTATATTTTTATTGGGCGAATATTTTGTATCATAGTACATTGTTACAAATCACCTCAAATTTATTTTATAAAAAAATCAGGTATGGAGGTTAGCCCACCTTATTTTAAGGGAGAGGGTAAAAAAAGTAAATTTAGCCCTTGAAATTAGGAGTTACAATCTTCCATTCGCCTTCATTTTCAAGAAAATGTATTTATGATAGTTATAAATATAAATATAAATACAGTGGAGGTATGGTAAATAAATAAAACCTCTTTTTATATTTAGTCCATAACCCTCTTTCTATTTAAGAAGGCTCGAAAACGAGGTTTCATTTAAGTGAATCCTATGGGCCAAATACCATATTTATAAAAGAGGTATGGTAAATTAATAAAAATATAAATAAACTAGAGGTATGGTAAATAAATAAAAATATAAATAAACTATAGGTATGGTAAATAAATAAAATCTCTTTATATATTTAGTCCATAACCCTCTTTCTATTTAAGAAGGCTCAAAAAAGAGGTTTTATTTAATTGAATCCTATGGGCCAAATATCATATTTATAAAAGAGGTATGGTAAACTAATAAAGATATAAATAAACGAGAGGTATGGTAAATAAATAAAACATTTTTTATATTTACTCCATAAGCCACCTTATATTTACGAACACTAAAAAAAAGTGTTATATTTAGGTGAAGCCTCTGGGCCAAATACCATGGGCCAAATTATTATTAATACCATGCAAGAAGAACATTCTTAACCCTAATATTAGTATTAATAAAAATAAAGATGGCACATGATGTTGACCCATGGTATTCACATGGAATGCAGCCTATTTAAATGGGGGAATTAAACTAGCATAGATCCATCTTTACTTTGGATCAAATATCATGATATGCAAACTAACATAGAGTGAAAATATTTGATCCCTCTCAGGGCTTGGTAGATCAAAAGTAGAAATGGATCTTGTAATTTAATGTCACTTAAACATTTTAACTTGGTTAAAATAAGAAATTAAAGTTAAAATAAAAATCAATTATTATTTTTATTAATTTTTATAAATTACTAATAGTAGTTTTTAAGCTCTAGGTTTATGATAACCCATGGTATAGACCCATGGTAATACGATGGTATTCATGTGAGCATAGACTATTTAAAGAGGAAATTCTATCATCTTAGATCCTTCTTAATTCTGGGTCTACTGCTGGGAGGGATAAATAGATTTCATCCCTCTAAGAGTGGTAGATGTGGAGTTAAGATGGATATAGGTTGGTTTTTATGATAATGAAGATATTAAATAGACTTAGGAAATTATATTGTAAAAAAAATCTTAAGGCGAATTGTTAAAGCTACATTTAGTCACTTCACAAAATTTAATAAAAAATACTGATATCTCCATTAATATTGGTTTTTCTGATTTAACAAAAAAAAATTCAAAACAATGAAATCTTAACTCTTGCCGTATCACCCTTGCAGAAGAGAGATAGTTACTGCCCAGATTTCCCACCATTTCTCAAACATTCTCAATATGACATCTTCATGAAAAAGTTAAGGTACTGATCTTAGATTAGTTGTTTGAATAATATACTGGTTTGTACAACCTTTCATCTTCTCTACTATTCTTAGTTTGTCGTAATGATCTGTATGGGTTGGGTCATTGTACCATATTGTACTAAAAGGCCGAGATTTTACACCAAAAAGGAAATTAATCCACATGTTACAATGTTGTTAAGAATGGTATGAAGGTAGTGAATTATGCTAATAAGAAATTTAGATTGGGAGAGACATAATTAAATTTTATTATTTAATTGAAGATTTCCAATTAAAATAATAATAAATCTACATTTATATATTTATATATTTAGATATTGATTGGAAGGCTTCTATGGTCACTTCTTTCCATTAGATCCCCTTCAAGCCTTTGGGATACCTACTACTTTATTATATTATATAGTTGGGGCTTGCTACTTGTTAGCATGTTGGGGTAAACAAAGTTGATGTGTTTTTTTTTCTTTTGCAGTTGGAGTCTATGGAATAAGAAAGAAATTTGATAGCTTGGCAAAAGTGGTAGCTTGGCCAAAGTAGAGAAAACATTAATCTCTCCTACCATGACAAACATGGCCACTAAAACTTGCAACATTGTTTGTAGGAAGTGAAATTTATGTTTCTTTTTTCCAAACGTGTATGTTAGTATATTACAGTTTAATGAATATGTTTTATTATCATCATATATGGTTTCATACTTTAACAGAACATTTGCCAAGACTTCACAATGTTTTATTATTCAGTGAAAGATTCACCATGACTTTACAAGATAATATAATCTATTAAGAGATTCACCAAAAAATATATATATACACATATTATATTAGTGATAAAATTGCCTCCCATTTTTCCTATTTATCATGGGGATTCACCCATTTATTATACATATAAATTTATGGTGGTTCTTAAAATTTTCCCTGATCCCAAAGGACCCTCCTCCTTATATATGGACTATATTCTCCAACACTGGTCGACATATCATAGATATGATTTCCAATATACTAGGTTGCACCACTAGTGAATTCATCGATGAGATCATAATATCAATAATGTCAATCTATTCCCTTGGCCAACCACCAGCAATCATATTCGACTATGCAATATTTATTGCTGACGGGATGTATGATCAATTTATGAGATTGGAAAATTAAAGGGTGTTCAAATATTCCTCAGTTCTGTACCATTTATTCTTGTACTATCAAGCTGATAGGTTTCCAATTGCCCTCCAGAAACTCGATACTAAGGGAAACCCTAGGACAATGATCTTCTAGACTTCTCTAGTTAATCAGTTTGATTCTCAATACTCCTACATAGACTTCATAGACCTCTTTGTTTATCCTGTAACAACCATGATGCTAGGAAACCCTCCACCTAGAATCAGTGCGAACATTAGAAGGGTCCTGTAGTTGACAAGCAATACAAAGTAGGGGATTGGTACTTGTACCAAAACCATACAAAAATCAGAATCTATGGATATGAGTTGCCACCTTACAAAATGCAAAAGTACCTCCCCATGAGATTATTTTCTCTTGAGTACTACAGACAAATAGTCAGTTCATATGAGGTGCATTTTGTTATAACCAAGAAGAATGCCCAACTAAGAATAAAAATCATCTTTTCCCTTTCATTTGTAACAGTAGAGAAGTAGGAAAGGAGGCAGATGAAATACTCCAAAGGTTGAAGTTAAAACAGAGTTTCATGTGGACCTATGATCCCCATAGCTTTAGTTGTAATAGGAGATAGAAAAATAAGCTATCTCCTTACATCCACCATAGGATCCCAAAATTTGAACAGTATGCCAATCAATCTGAATGGGTGGAAAACACATTAGTAGATCAAGATAGTATAGAGGTTGCAATTCACAATGTATTGATGGATTTGGAAAGAAGGTTTGATGAAGGTTTCTTTGTACATGAGCTTGGAGAAACTCAATCTCAAAGGTAGTCACAGGAACAGAGTGGACAAACTTCAGAGCAAGCAGGGCCATCAGGCCAACCAGGATCATTTGAACAAGCAGAGCCATCAAAACAATAGGAGCTTTCAGAAAAACAAGAAGAATCTGAACAACCCAAAATTTCAGAGGAGCTTTCTCAACCCGAAAAAATCATGAGCAATCATTTTTTGCAAACTCCTCTCAACAAGGAAACAAACCTTAAAAGAGACAGAGAGGAGGCCACTCCTTCCAACAAGCCTATTAATCAAACTTTTGCTAAAAGGCAAAGGTTGAACCCATATGCAGAACAAGAGTACACTGAGGAAACAACAAGCAACACAGGGGCAGGAAGGACAAAAAGTGTGCATACTATTCCATCAGGAGGTTCATCATCTACCTCACAGTTCCATGTATTAGAAAGGCAACAGAGCACAGAGGTATCTTCCTTCAGGGATCCCATAGGACAGAGCCTAGATATTAAAGAAAAATACAAATAAATCAAAGCAAGGAATGAAAGATTAAAACTGGAAAGCTATGCATATTATTTAAAGATGGCCCCAAAAAACCAGACAAGGATGATGTCAGCCTTTGACATAAAATAAGGCAAGACGCAGATGAGTTTTCTTAAGCCAATTGTGCAACAACCAAGATCAATGGTTGACTATTTGAAAACTCATTTTGAAGTTCTGGCAAAGGATATTCACCCAATTGATCAAATTGAGCTACATAAGCAGACAGATGAAATGGTCTACTCCACGTTGACCAACAAGGCAATCATAGCTCATCAACTACAAAACTCACTAAATAACACATCTGCATAGCTTCAATTGGAAAGGGCCTCATCTCAGGCCAAAAACACTAGAGTAAATTCCTTAGAGGACTTGGTCATAGAGTTTGGACATGATCTCGTGGATGTTAAAGCAACAGAGCAATTAACAAAGAAGAAAAATGATGACATAGCTACAATAAAGAAGCAGCTCAAGATTCCTCCTCTTCACCATCCTCAAACTGCTGAAGTTTTGGAAAAACAAAAGGAGGAAGAACTTATGGACCTAGTCCTTAAGTTGAATGATCAATTAAAGGAAAATGAGAAAGAATTGGAGAATTTGATGTAGTCCAAGCAGAGTGAGCTGGCCACCACTCCTCGGACTGTAATACCTACAGTTTCCACAGCAGTACCCTCCACCCTGGCAACTTCCTTGGCGCCAAAGATTCCAACAGCAATAGCATTGCCAGTAGCAGGTACTACTTCAACCACAGGTACATCGACCAGTGTAGGGATAACAATAGAAAAGATAGATGAATTGGTTTAGGCTATGGAACAAATGAGCTTGCAGGCCACAAAACTCAAGAAACTTAGAGAGCAAGTGACAAGCCTAGAAACCAGTTGTTCACTTGCACAAATACAACACAAAGAAGAGACTTGGAAAAACCAAAGGATGGAAAAAAGAATAATAATCCTTGAGAGTGATTTGACTCTAGAAAATCCATTAGGAGACACCAAGGATATATTGTGGACCAATATCATTGATTCCATCAATAATATTTGGCCTCCCATTCAGGTTATTTTTTAGCAGATTGAATTAGTTAAAATAGCCATGGAAGCCATACAAAAGACAAAGGAAGACCTAGGAGACAAGCCTAAGGAAGAAAATAAGTTGATATATTTTTTGAACAGAAGAAACAGATACCAACTAGATGAATTAGAGATTCAGGGCAGAACAACAACTATTATTGAGATAAAGAAGGTTCTTACTAAAAGGAACCTAATACTTAATTTGGAGAAAAGATGTCAAAGAATTCAAGCAAACATCGACAAATTTATGTTAAAATATGGCATTTTGACAGAAAAATGACTTCCTAGTCCTCTAGTCATACATGAAAAATTAATGACACAAGAAGATTACATTAAAATATTGAATAAATAGTCTAGGAGCCAAGCTAGTTCTTCAGGAGTAAAAGCATTGCCTACAGGAAAAGTACTTGATGATGGCCTGGAGAATCTATTCTATATAGAGCATGAAGTGAAGCACTTGTTCACCAGCAAACCAAATTTTGCCAAATATACAAAAGCTGATGAATTCTACAGGAAAATGATCAGAATAAAATTACCAGATAGTGAGTGGTGGAATGGTTTCACAGATTTACTATAAGTTACTACAGTAAATATGTGAGGTAAAGATAACTGCCAGGTAAAAACAGGTAATACAAGATTAATCAGCACAGGTAAAGAGTATCGGTAGGTCGAAAATAAAAGTGAAATCCAACACATAACTACCAAAGCAGATGCAAGAGCCAAATCTGAATTCCAGTGGCTAGCACATGCACAAATAAAGGGACAACAAGCAGATAATTTTCCATCTGTCTCTATCTTCGTGTTGTAGATATTTTTTGTTTCGTAGAATAATTCTCATATGGTTATGAGATATTTTGTATTAAATTTTGTATAAATACTTCACAAGTTGAAGTAATTAGGGTGGATTAAAGATCATTTCTAGAGACATTTTGTTTTAAGCTAAGGAGCTATTGTACTCAATGCTGGACTGGTTTATTGGATTATGAAATAAAGCTGAGGAAATTTCACTCGATGCTTGTGCACAGTTGGAACAAATAAGTATCATTTTATCATGTTTAAATCTCGTTTTCTCTTTATGTCATGAAATATTCATGTGTTTCTTATATAATTTTAAAAGAAAACAAGGAATGATATCATCAAAATTAACTTGATTGCTCTCCGTTTTAACTATTTGCTTTATTTATGTTTTCTTCTAAACTGCCTTGTTATGGAGATTCTTAATTGCCTCCTTACTTCCATAGTTTATCCCCCTTTGGCCCTTCGTATATGATTCTTCATTTCCCTTTGCTATTGGCCATATTTCCTTTCGTCATCTTAACCCCTGTTAAAGATTCTTCATTTCCCTTAGCCCTGGTTAGGACTCTCATCCATTTAAACCTGCATATTTTCTCTTGTTGTGTTGTCCTACCCTGTGAACTCTTACATCGGTGATAAATCAAATCCAGTTATGCCTTTCTTGATTGATTCCATAGCCCAATGGCCTAAATATTTTCTTCTCCCATCTATCTTCTTAATTCCACCACCCAATCAAAACAAACAACCCTGAACATTAAGAACTAGCTTGGAATCCTTTTTAAACAAAGTTAAATCTTAAAGAGAGAGACCTCTTTGGACTTAGGTTGGCTGGAACCTGAGTCTAAAATATTGGTTTGTGGTTACCTCGCGCCATTGCTTCTTTAATAACTTCTAAGGAAAAAAACCTGAGTGATAACATAGCCCATCCAGTCCAAGTGTTTGAACCATTCTCTAATACCACTCTGTAACACCCTCTGGGGTAAATGTGCATATAAAAAAAAACATAATAGGAAAAAAAATACAATAAACACATCAACCATAAAAATCCACATATACATCATTACATTTTCTTATGAAATTCAAGGGAATGAATTTTTCTTCATTAATAAATTCAATGAACCAACTGGAGATGGGACGACCACATTCCATCTGAACATAGATTGGTTGAGCCAAATGATGGGCCTCATCATTGGGTAATTATATGGGCCTTAATTCACCTCTTAGATTAGTGAAACCAACTATTGTCATAAATTATTGCATACTTTTGATTATATTTTTTTTATGAGATGAGTTAGAGTTGGATATTTACCTTTGTGGTCTAATGAGCATTTAAAGAAGGATTAAAGGATAAAAGAATGGAATTTTGTCAAATACCATGGTCAAAACTTTATTGGGACATGGGAGAAGGATTATAGGAGGTAAATCCTCCTCATTTACTACCCCTCCATTCGAATATTCCTCCATCAGCTCAGAGTGCAAACAACCAAATCATGAGGAGTAGAAGGAAGCCGAGCAAGTGAAAGACCAAGCATCAGTTTATCTCAAGTTTGGGAGCCGAGCCTCCCTAATTTTAAGAAATTCATTGGAGACTTCAGATGTATAAGTAGAGAGGCCTAGGACCTCATTAGGGTCATATTTTTTATTGTAAAACTCTACTCTATTTTCGAGCTGCAAGACTTGTGACTGTTTTTGATGTAATCCATTGTTTTGGTAATAAGAATGAGTTTTGTTTTGAGCTATCACTTAGTTAACTCAAACGCCTGAAGCTCTTGGGTTAGGGCCCAACCTAGCAACCAAGGATCCTCTTTATTGTACATGTATGCTAGTGTAGATTGATATTTTAATTGTTCATTTGCTTAGTAGATGCATTTCCATTACAACAGTGTAGGTTAGATTGGTTGTGTGATAGTTGGCTTCCATTTGTGCCTTCTTTCAAGTAGAAGGTTAGAAAAGGACAAAAGGGATCACCTTAAGGTTGTTAGTAGGTGTATTAGCCTCAGTTCCTCCCTTTGGGCTCATGACTTGAGGAAGGGACCCTTCAGCAGCCCCGAAAACATGGATTTCTAGTTCTTGCATGAGCTTTGGAGTTTGTTGTCTTTGATTCAGTATTTGGTTCATGATGCAAGGAAGATTTCATTATCACCTTTTTCCATCTCCATTTCTACAATAATATCTCACTCAGTCTTTCATTCCCTTCAACAACTTTCTTCATGCATAATATAGGCAATTGGTTCATGCTTTTCTAGTTTATGAAAATGTATCTTGTTGCATAGTTCTTATAAGACACAAATGTTTTAAGAAAATCAGGTACTTTAGGAGGAGACCCAGACTTCATCATCAACATCCACCTTCCACTTCATCCACCTTATCCATCTCTTGTTCCACCATCACCCTCACTAGTTTCTTTTTTATCATTTTTCATTGAAATTCCCCTAGTTACATTGAGTGAATCTAGCAATCTCTTTTCTTGGATATTGACTCCTGAGTGCTCCTAGACTTTTTAACACCCCATTCCACTCATAGTACACCTCTCCCAAGCTTCCCAACACCTCCAACACATCACAATTAGCTCACGATTGTATCCTATAGGTTTCATGTAATTCCTACAAGATCATCTTGTAGGTTTCTAGTACATCCTGTAGGTTTTCCTGAAACAGCCCGTTTTGAGGCCGAATTGATGGGAAACCTCTAAGAAGTCACACAAAGCCTCCTAGGACCCTTCCACACCATCCAATCACTCCATAAACCTTATTTCCATCCTCCATCACCTTCCATTCACTTGTCACATCGACAAGAACAATTAATTTGCATACTTGATTCTTCCTAAAGAAAACAAAAAAGTGAAAGAAAATTTAGTTTAGATTTTTTGCTTACACTTTACTTTTGTATATTAGCTAGCAGCATTTGTTTAGTGTTGATTTAACAATTTTGCTTAGCACAACTATTTAAATGGTTAATTAAGATATGTTGTGATTTAGCATTACATATTGTTTTCCTTATTACTATAGTAGAGTAGCTCTCTTAGAGTAGATTTTCTCTCCTTCCATCAAAGAATCAAGCTTCTTATGACTCTATAAAAATCTAGCTTGGAAACCCTAGGGTCTCTCGTTGGACAAACAATGACAACGGGCAGGACATTCACTTATGCTTGTGCATACAACACTGTCACCTACAAGTTTGTATGAACCCCAGGTTGATAAGTAAAGATGGTAGCCTAGGAGTTGCAGCATCCTTGATGCAATACTGGTGCTCATCACTTTTTGGCGCCATTGCCGAGGAAGTGTCTGAGTAGAATGTGATTACTGCTTTCTTTTCTTTTGCTTCTTGTCTTCAATATTCTACCATTAGTTTATTTTTGAAAAAGTAATCTAATCACTTCCTTTCTTTCATTTTCATTATCTGCTTTCCTTTCCATTCTGCAATTAGGATTTCAATTCAGCAAGTATCTTTTTCTTTCTCTCAGTGTTTTTCATTCAATCAGCAATTTCATTTCTACAAGTACCTTACAATTTAAAAAATACAAAACCAACCCAAAAACATTTCCTTTCATGCCTCGTAGGAATAGGGACAACTTAGGGAAATTTTTGCCAAATACCCCCACTGCATCCAACAACCAATCTTCTCTCTCCTTTGGTGGTTGTGAACTGGAGGAACCTTTAGGTGAGCAACCTGACATATTTGAAGAACCTACATGGGAAGAAGAAGAAGTGGAAACCATTCCTACTGAACCAATGGCTAAAAGTAAAAAAGACAGAGAGAATAGGGAGAGACTTGAGGGTGCCTTCCCCATTATGGAAACCAACGGGGACACTAAAATGAAAAATATAAACCCCTCTTCCCTACCTCATTTCCATGGCCTGACCATAGAGGACCCCGACACTTTCCTATTTGAGTTTGTTGTTATATGTTGAACCTATGACTATACAGATAACGATCAAAAGTTAAAACTATTTCCATCTACCCTCAAGGATGTAGCATTCCGCTAGTTCATGGGCTTACCTAGAGATAACATCACAACTTGGGCTCAGATGCAACAGACCTTTAACAACAAATATCGGGACTACTGTAGGTCAAAGGATACTAAAGAAGAAATTTTCTGGATGACCATAGGCCACGATGAATCCTTAGAAGACTACAAAGAAATATTTGAGCTCAGTTACGAAAGGGTCAGGTGCACACTTGACCCAGAGTCACTAAAGTTGGTACTACTCAGGGGAGTAAGACAAGATCTTCTGGATACCTTACATTTGTTAGGAGGGGGAGATATATACCAATTACCCTATGAGGATATCAATAATTTATTTAGAAACCATTCTAGGGTGGCCAGGAAGAAGGGTAGGGGTAGTCAACCTATGGCCAGTGCATCACCTTCAAACTCATCCATCAAGGGTGAAATTGGAAATATACTGGAAGATTTAAAAAGTGAGATGCTACAAACACTTTCCCTGCAAATGGATACCATGAACATTAAAAGGAAGCAAGAGGAAGCAGAGAGAGCCTTGGACATCTCTTGGCACCCTAGGAATGAATGTCCATTGAATTGTATTGAGATTTTCTCAGTCTGCAAAGAAAACCACTCCACCAATAAGTGCCCTTCTTTACCTGGACTCAAAGCTGTATATCAAGGAGCTGAAGGGGTCACTGAGCAGCTTTGCTACATTAACCAAAGGATACCTCCTAGGCCTAGACCATACGAGTAGGGCATGCAAGGGTCATCCCATGCATATTACAACCCCAACCAAACCACAGTTATACCTTCTTGGGGACCCCCTGCTCATCTTTCCTGGTATACACCCCCTCCTTCGTCCTATGCATCTTAGTATCATTCCCAGCCAGCCAGCCAGCCATTTCAACCTTACACTCTACCATAACCTCAGTGGAATACACCACTCCAGGGGTGGAGGCCCCAATACAACAATGCCCCAGCTCTATTGCCTCCACCACCTGCCCAGCCACAACTCCTAGACTTTGCTCCACCCAAGCAACCCCAGATGCATGCCCAGCCAAATCCAAACTCGAACAATAAGCAAGCTCATCAATTATACAGTGGAGAGGCATCATATCCAGCTTATGCTGTGGAAATCCAGGAGATTAACCTGAGATCTGTGAGAGTTCTCTCAGATAACCAACCTCACCCTCTACCTAGGGAGGATGAGGAAGAAAGAAAGGAAATAAACCTTAAACTAAATCCACCATTTCCAGAGAGATGAGCCCAACCACTCCAGCCTACCCCAGAAGAATCTGAACTTCTGGGAGAATTGAAAAATCTGTGTGTAAAGATCCCCCTTCTCTGGGAAATAAAAGATGTTTCCATTTACAATAAGTTGATTAAGGAGAAATTCTTCAAGCATCCAGGGAGGTGAAAAAGGTATGCCCCTATCATTAATGTCATTGGGCAACTGTCTGACTTAATGATAGGGCAGGTAATATGTCCAAAATATTTGGACCCTAGAAGCACTGTAGTAGATGTGCACATCAATGGCACCATTGTCCCACACACTTTGATCAATATTAGGGTTACCATTAAGGTGATGATCAAGGACACCATGCTCAAGCTCAACCTCCAAGGGTAATTAAGGAAGACCACAACAATTTTGCAACTTGCAGACTGTTCCATAGTAACGCCTGATGGAATTGTGGAGGGTGTGATGGTCTCCATTCAATCTTGGGAGTATCCTGTATATTTTCTAGTTCTCTAGCCTAAGGCTAAGCTTACTAGTTATCCTTTCATCCTTGGGAGGCCATCGTTGGCCACAACCAATGCTTACATTAGCCGCAAAGCTAGTAATATGAGCATCAAGAATAGGCATATGTGCAAGCAGTTAGTCCTATACCCTCCTGCTCAACCGTCTCTAGAGAATGATATACCTTTATGGTTGGAGGAGGAGGAACAAGATGAGGTTTATTCCACCCAACTTTATGCTTTGGAAGCAACCATGTGAGGAGGAAAGCAAGATGGGGATGACTTGATTGAACACCCACTCCAAAGTCCAACTCCTGTTTCATTACCATTAGAAGAAGAAGTAAGGGAAAAACAGAACAATCATCCAATTGAATTATGCTTGGCCAATTCCAACCCACTCCATGTCAAAACCATAGAATTCTGCCCAAAGAAGACCTTGAAAATTAATCCATCTCTTTCTACTCTGGAAGACGAGAAGCTATGCCACATGTTAAAGGAAATCCTAGAAGCCTTTGCTTGGAGTTACAAGGAAATGAAGGGAGTACACCCCTCAGTGTCTACTCACCACATATACATCAAAGAAGGTTGCAAGCCGGTCTGACAACCACAAAGGAGGATGAATCCAGCTCTTAAAGATATAGTCAAAGAAGAACTGCAAAAACTACTAGATGCAAGATTCATTTACCCTATCCCCGATAGTGAGTGGGTCTCCCCTTTAGTGTTAGTTCCCAAGAAAAATGGTAAGTCGAGGATTTTTGTCGATTACATGGAGTTGAAAAAATCCACAAAGAAGGATCATTTTCCTCTACCCTTCATTGACCAAGTGCTAGATGGCCTGGCAGGGAAAAAGCTTTTTTCTTTCCTAGATGGATTCAGTGGGTACAACCAAATCCAAATATGCCCAGAAGACTAGGATAAGACTGCATTCACCTTTCCTTGGGGTACTTTTTCCTATAGGGTCCTTCGTTTTGGCCTATGCAATGCTCCTGCCACTTTCCAGAGAGCAGTCTCGAGTATTTTCGCCGAATTAGCCCATGATGTGGTGGAAATTTATATGGATGATTTTACACCTTATGGCTGTGACTTTCAAGAATCCCTCACTAATCTAGCAAAGTACTACACAAATGCATTGAAATGAACCTATCTCTCAGTCCTGAAAAATATGAATTCTTAATGACTAGAGGGACCATGCTAGGTCATTCAATATCTTAGCAAGGATTGCAGGTGGAGCCAAACAAAATAGCGATCATCCAAACGGTCCCACCTCCTCAAAATCAGAGAGATTTCAGGAGTTTCTTAATGATAGCTGGATACTACTAAAGGTTCATAAAGGACTTCAACAAATTGGCCTCTCCTTTATTTGGGTTGCTAGCCAAAGATTCGAAGATTATATGGTCAAAAAGCTGTCAAGAGGCCTTAGACATTTTAAAGGGTAAGTTAACCACTGTACCAATTCTCTGAGGCCCAAACTGGGCCCTCCCCTTTCATATTCATGTTGATGCCTCACACAAAGCCATAGGAGCAGCCCTAGGTCATGTAGAGGAAAAATTGCCTTATGCCATCTATTTTATCACTAAGAACTTGTCAAAGGCTGAGATAAATTATATAGTGACCGAAAAGGAACTAGTGGTTGTTGTGCATTCATTAAACAAATTCAGGCATTACATTATAGGATATCAAACATTTGTGCATAATGACCATGCTACAATCAAATATTTAATGAACAAACTAGATGTGAATGCTCAAATTATAAGATGATTGCTTTTATTACAACAGTTTGATCTAACTATCATTGATAAGCCTAGTAAATGTGCCTGCAGGTGGAGAAGGAATGGTGGATGACCAATTACCAGACGAGCACTTGTTTGCTATTTCAATTCTCTCTCCATGGTTTGCTAATATAGAAAACTATTTGGTATCATCACAGTTCCCACCAAACTTGCCTTGCAAAGAAAAGAGCAAGATAGTCAGGAAAAGCACCCCCCTCACTTGGATTGGCGACAATCTTTTCAAACATGGCCTAGATCAAATCTTGAGAAGGCGTGTCAGGGAAGAGGAAGTCTTTGAAATCCTTTCGACCTGTCATGATGGGCCTTGTGGAGGTCACTTTGCAGCAAAGAGGAAAACATTCAAACTATTACAACCAGGATATTATAGTCCCACGCTTCATCAGGATGTGAAAAAGTACAATAGTCATTGTGATCGATGCTAGAGGATGGGAAGGCCTACTCCAAGAGATGAAATTCCCCTGTAGCCTCAAGTGACTTTCAAGCGATTTGGAAAGTGGGGCATAGACTTCATTGCGCTTATCAACCCTCCTTCAAAGAAAAAATAATACATTATTGTGTGCAGTGATTATTTGACTAAGTGAGCTAAAACCAATGCAATTAAGGCAACAACATAAGAAAGGGTGGCTAAGTTCCTAAGGGAGAATGTATTCTACAAATTTGGGTACCCTAGAGAGCTATTCATAGACCAAGGCAGCTAGTTTACCTCCAACATGATTGAAGAACTGCTCAACCATCACAAGATCAAGCATAGAACCTCCACTCCCTATCATCCACACGGTAACGGGAAAGTGGAGGTGACCAACAGGGCATTGGAGGGCATCTTAACCAAGGTAGTGAGTAGCAGCAAGAAGGATTAGGTAGAAAGACTAGTTGAGGCCACCTAGGCCTATAATACCACATGGAAGACCACCACTATATTCACACCCTATGAGCTGGTATATGGGAAAAAGGCCTTACTGTCCATTGTCTTTGAATATAACACATTAAGGATGGCAGCGCAACTAGATTTGGATCTTAGCAATGAACAGAAAGAGAGATTGTTCCAATTGAATGGCTTGGATGAATTCAAAATGTAGGCCCTCCTACATACAGAGATAGTTTAACTTCAGAGGAAGATCTCCCATGATAAACATATTAACGAGAAGCAATTTCAAGAGGGCAATTGAGCATTGTTATATGATTCTAGGTATAAAGACTTCAAGGGAAAGTTAAGGACAAGATGGCTTGGACCTTATGGTGTGGAAAGATGCCATGATAATGGTTCAGTGAAAATGAGAACTATAGATGAAGAAGCCATTCCTTTGCTTGTTAATTGGGACTGATCGAAAATGTACAAGAGACCTTTATCAAAACGAGAGTTCATTGATAATATCAATAAAATAGTGATTATGGTGGAGCAAGTTCTAGCTCCTCCCTCATCAAGTAAATTAAAAAGAAAAAAGAAAAAGAATAAGGACTCTGGTGAAAACCTCCATGAGTCGCCTGAGTCCCGTCTTTGGGTTGAAAACCTCGTGAGGTGGCCCAATAATGAAAAAGGAAAAAAGAGAAAAAAGACAAGAAAAAAGAATAAGAATATACCTGGGTGAAAACTTTCCTTGAGGCACCCCAGGCAAATAGCTAGGGTGAAAACCTCTCTGAGGTGGCCTAGTTTTTTTTCGAAAAAAAAAAAAAAAAAAAAGAGAGAAAAATATATAATTTTCATTTGCAAGTGTGTGAGAAAGACAATCAAGGAGAAAAACAGGATCGAAAGGGAACCCTGCTTCTCACATATTCATCTCCTCAACTCCTTACCCTACCTCCCTCCATAATTTCTATCATTTTTCCACTCCATTGCTTCGATTTATGCGAAGATTGTGTTTTCTACAGGATCCCTTGTATTCCTACAACATCCCCTGAAAACCTACAAGATGATCCTGTAAGAATTACAATGACCCGGAAAACCTACAGGAAGAAATCTAAAGGCACATGCTAGGTTTTTTACGTCCCTAAAATTCACCCTATGCATGATCTAGCACTTCACCTTATCCACCATCACCATCCCTACACTCACCATTCAAAACAAAAAAAAAAATAAGTTTCAACAGTGATTCTTAGAAAAAAAGGGGAAAACAAAGTGTAAGAGAATTACAAGAGTATCCTTTTCTCTACACGCTTCTACTCCTTCTTTCAATTCATTACACCATCCTCATAGCCCCATCTAGCAACGTGATTAAATAATTCTGAGGGAGAAGGAGCTACAAGACATCCTGTAGGAAATGTTGTAGCAACCTATCCCACAGAATGCCAATCACACCAGCAACAGGTCTTCACTACAACGATCCAAGAGCTCCATAGCAGCAGCAACATTAGATCTTCAACCACATATACCTGGAAAAGCAAAGAAACCATGAGAAGACAACATGAGGAGGAAGAGGAGTGAGATGCAGAAAATATACAAAGCAACACCTTTGGTCTTTGACAACTACAACATATCATCGAAACCACAGGTAAGTATCCTGCTCGCTCACTCATATACATCATGTAGTCAAAATTTGTAAGGGTTACGAGATAGTTAGTTTATAAGTGAAAAGGTGGCCAGTTAACTTGGTCACCTTCGTTCAGTCAGCACATCCAGAATTGGGTGTCCTCTCACATGTGGCTATAGTCAACTCAAACACAGAGAAAGAGTAGGAAAAATAGTGGTTAAACTACGGATCTACGAGGTGGGAGCTCATTATGAGGAGAGGGAAATGATTAGGTGGTAGTGGGGACCAACAGTCCAAAAATGGCAACATACCTTTGCTGCTAGCACACCACCTCACCATGAATCACCATAAAGGGAAATAAAACATCCTTCCCATGCATTCATGCATTTCACCTCCTCGAAACTCCCTCACTCAAGTCACTCTCATAACCCAGGCCACCCACTGAAAGAAAATATCTATCATTCTACAGAGGAATTCTTACAGGAGCATGCACAAGAATTCCTACAGGATACACAAAAACTGTCTACATGATACACAGAGACGGTCTATAGGATAGGAAGAGAATAGTTCAAGAGGGGATATCATGGGAATTGGCCATTGAAACCATTCTAAAGAGGTAGGCTCTAAAATTTCATCCCCCTTTGCAAGAAAATACACCAGGGATACTCTAAAATCTAGTGAATTTAGCAACTATGAGAAGTAAATTACATACAGATTCAACTCTGTTTTGCTCCTACATTTGAAAAATTGTGTCAAGACTCTCATTTTCTCCGCAAGCTTCACCAACAAGATGACATGAGGGTTTAATAGGAGAGAGCGCACAAACACTGTGAGAATCCAGCAACACCCTCAGGTGCTTGAAATCTTTACAAGAAACAAATGGATGGGGTTTTTTGAAAAATTAACAGGTTATGATGATAAGGTGGCTCAAGAATTTTCTCACTCCCTCACTCCACACAACAAAATCCATGCCACTGTTGTAGTAAGGGGCCTCACTATATATTTCACCCCAAAGCTCATCAATAGTGTCACCATACTTCCCCTAGGAATTCCATGGAGAAAAGAAGACAAAGGAGACAACCAAGTGGCAAAAAGGAAATTCTTTTTAGAAGGTGAAGAACCCACTAAGGACAAAAACGGAGTAAGGAGGGACAGTCTGCCATACCCATGGAGTGAGGTAAGCTACCAACTCATCAAATACATCTCATTTTAGGGTAGATATAGTGTCTTTTATGGCTATCATTCTAGGATCCTTGAGGAATTAAGATTTGGGATATAAACACCACCTCACTAAAGACTCAGCATACCCTATTTCTTGCTGCAAACACTCATAGACTCCACCAACAAGGTGAAGGAAGGAAATTCCCAACAATTGGCTCACCATGGGTTGATTAGGATCCTCATTGAAGATGACCTCCAAAACCTTAGAATCCCTATAACATGGTCATTCTTTAGAGACTTGCCAGCAGAGGACGACATTAAACCACTAACTTATGATTTTAATTCTACTGTCAGTGAGGAGGAGGAAAAATAGGAAGAGGAAGATATAGAGCAAGATAAGGATGAGATGGACGAAGAAGAAGCTAACATAGAGGAACATGATGAGGCTGAAGAAGAAGAGGGATAAGAGAAGGAGGATGATGAAGAAATAGAGGAGGAGATTAAGGAGGAAATTGATAGAGATGATGATGATCCACAGGAGGAAGAAGAGATGAAGAATATAGAAGAAGAAGGAAATAAAAGAGAGGGGAAAGAACACAAGGAGGATTCACCTAGGGTATCTTTAGAGGCCACTGATAGAGAGGCAATAGCTGCCCTCACTGCTCTCAGCACCCTGGTCAAGCAAAAAGGAAAAAGGAGGAGGAAAAAACCACTATATTTCAGAACAAGAAAGAGCACAAGAATAAAATAGGGGAAGCCACAAAAATCAACAAAAATTCCTATTGAGATTGAATATTCCCCTACAAAAAAAGACAAAATGCCTTCCCCTAATTCACCTATCACCTATGTAAGGAGGCCTACTACTAGATCAACTTCCTCAAAGGGTAAGGAAATCCTATAGGATCCACATCAAAACCTACAGGAAGCAAAAAAATTCGTACAAGATACTCTACTCAAACTACAAGAGGCACAAAAATTGGAAAGCGAGGTAGGGGAGTAGCAAGAAGAAAAAAAGGAAGACCCAAAAGGAACCCAGCCCCTAACCTAACCGGGACTCCTATTACCAGTTTATTGAAAGAGGCAGGGTAATACCTCAAAAATTTGCCATCCCACTGTTCTTCAAGCTTGAGAAGGAGAGAGCCAAAACCCACCAATGGATGCAGATCGCCAAATCAAAGGGGGTGGAAGACATTGGGCACATGGAAGAGAAACTCAAAGAAATGGGCAAAGGGCTTAGTGGCTTAAGGGACAGAGAAGCTATAATGAGAAGTCAACTTGAGAGAGAAAAAGCATGGCTAAGGGGACAACTACAGGAAAGAGAGAACCAACTAGAATGTATGGCCAACCTCTCCTTGGAGGCAATCCAAAGTGGGATGCCAACTAAATCCTATCTTCTTTACCTCAAAGAATAATGGCTACAGTTTCATATTAATACACTAGCACAGAGGGGAACCATTCCATTTCAATACTACAGGTAGTTTAGTGATCTTTGTGGTCAAAGTACACTAGAGGATAGGGACAAAATGGTTGAGTTTTATTTGCACAACATGACCCTCACATGCATGAATGTTTGGGACCCTAATGCCAAGCTAGGAAATCTACAATTAATGGCTTTGGCTTCATGGATGAACCATGAGGAGTCAAGAGATGCAAAGATGAAAAGAATTTTGACCAGAGAGCAGACTTAACCTCTTTTGATTAGAGCTGAAGAATCAAATCCCATGGCCCTCATCAATACCCATAATTTGATTGCAAATGATCCTCAGCTGGCACCTAGATATCCTTCTGCACAAGAGCAAGAAATTTCACATTTTGAGGACATGTTTAGGCTGCTAGGAGATGATATTATACTTTCTTTTCTAAGGAGATGGAACACACTACCACACAACTTGAAGATAAGAGAATATCACTCCCCTCAAAGGTTGAGAGAGGCACTCAACAGGACACTTATGTATAAGCAATCTATGCCAAGGTTGAAGGTCAATTGGATAGGCCGAAAACTCAGTCCACCACTACTCTTAGGGATGCTAGAAGGAAGAAAAAAAGAAGAAGAAAAGAGGCAGTGGGAAGAAGTAGGAAAGAAAGCAAGCTTTGATGAACAAGAATAAGAGACCAGAATAGAGGCATGGGATGTCAAAGAGGCTACCAAAGCCATGAAGGATATGAATATTGACTAAGTTTCTCAGAGGATGAGAAACACTTTCAGTAGGTGGGTGATGATGATCCTCATCTTTGGGTAATTATATGGGCCTTAATTCGCCTACTAGCTTATTCAAACCAAATGTTCTCATAACTTATTACATAGTTTTGATTATATTTTGTTTATGAGATGAGCTAGAGTTGGATATTTTGCTTTGTGGTCTAATGTGCATTTAATTTAGGATTAAAGGATAAAAGCAAGGAATTTTTGCAAAGACCATGGTCAAAACTTGAATGGGATAAGGGAGAGGGATTATAGGAGGTAAATCCTCCTCATTTACTACCCCTCCATTCGAATATTCCTCCATTAGCTCGGAGTGCAAACTATGAAATCATGAGGACTAGAAGGTAGCCGAGCAAGTGAAAGACAAAGCACCAGTTTATCTCGAGTTTCGGAGCTGAGCCTCCCTAATTTTATGGAAGTCGTTGGAGACTTTAGATGTATAAGTAGAGAGGCCTAGGACCTCAATAGGGTCAGATTTTTTATTGTAAAACTCTACTCTATTTTCAAGTTGAAAGACATGTGACTATTTTTGATGTAATCCATTGTTTTGGTAATAAGAATAAGTTTCGTTTTGAACCAGCACTGAGTTAACTCAGAGGGATGAAGCTCTTGGGTTAGGGCCCAACCTTAGCAGCCAGGGCTCCTCTTTATTGTACATGTATTCTAGTATAGATTCATATTTTAATTGTTCATTTTCTTAGTAGATGCATTTCCATTACAACAATGTAGATTAGATTGGTTGTGTGATAGTTTGCTTCCATTTGTGCCTTCTTTCAAGTAGCAGGTTAGCAAGGGAAAAAAGGGATTACGATAAGGTTGTCAACAAGCGTCTCGACCTCACTTCCTCCTTCTGGGATCATGACTTGAGGAAGGGACCCTTCAACAACACCAAAAACACATATTTCTAGTTCTTGCATGAGATTTGGAGTTTTTTGTCTTTGATTCAATATTTGGTTCATGTTGCAAGGTAGATTTCATTGTCATCTTTTTCCATCTCCATTTCTGCAATAAGATCTCACTCATGTTTTCATTCCCTTCAACAACTTTCTTCATGCATAATATAGGAAATTGGTTCATGATTTTATGGTTTATGAAAATGTACCTTGTTGCATAGTTCTTGGAAGACACACATGTTTTAAGAAAAAAAAGTACTTCAGGAGGATACCCAGACTTCATCACTAGTAGCCACCTTCCACTTCATCCACCTTGGCCATGTCTTGTTCCGTTGTCACCCTCACTAGTTTTTTTTATCATTTTTCATTGAAATTCCCCGAGTTACAATGAGTGAATATAGCCATCTCTTATCTTGGATATTGACTCATGAGTGCTCCTACGCTTTATAACACCCCATTCCACTCATCATACACCTCTCCAAAGCTTCCCAATACCTCCAACACCTCACAATTAGCTCTCAGTTGTATCCTGTAGGTTTCCTGTAATTCTTACAGGATCATCCTATAGGTTTCTAGTACATCCTGTATGTTTTCCTAAAGTGGCCTGTTTTGAGGCCAAATTGATGGGAAACCTCTAAGAAGTCACACATAGCATCCTAGGACCCTTCCACACCATCCAAAAACTCCATAAACCTTGTAGCCATCTTCCATCACCTTCCATTCACCTGTCGCATCCACAAGAACAATTAATTCGCATACTTGATTTTGCCTAAAAAAACCAAAATAGTGAAAACATATTTAGTTTAGTTTTTTTGCTTACACACTAGTCTAGTTTGATGCTCTTTACTTCTATAGCTTAGATAGTAGCATTTTTTTAGTGTTGATTTAGCAATTCTTCTTATCATAGCTGTTTAAATGGTTAATTAAGATATGGTGTGATTTAGCATTACATGTTGTTTTCTTCATTATTGGAGTAGATTAGCTCTCTTAGAGTAGATTTTATCTTCTTCCATCAAAGAATCAAGATTCTTATAACTCTATAGAAGTCTAGCTTGGAACCCCTGGGGTCTCTCGCCGGACAAACAATGACAATGGGCAGGAAATTCACTTCTACTTGTGCATACAACACTGTCACCTCCAAGTTTGTATGAACCTTCGGTTGATAAGTAAAGCTGGTAGCCCAAGAGTTGCAGCATCTTTGTTGCAATATTGGCGCTCATCAGCAAGTCTCTCTTCAGCCAATCACCCCTGTGCCATATTCCAAGCATCAATGTGGGATCTCATATAGAACATCAATTAAAACTCATCCAGGGCTTCCAGAGGCCACCCACCTCAAACCATCAAACAATGATTCCACCTCACAGTCGAACATCACCAAAAACCATCATCATATTGGTCTCCATCCAAGCCTTCCAGGGCTTCCAGAGCATTTTTCCAACCAAGGCTTCCAGATCTAGTAACTCAACCCACAACTTATACAAGGCTTCTAGAGCGTTTGTCGAACCAAGGCTTCCAGGATTAGTAACTCAACCCACCAAGGGCCTCTAGAGTGTTTGTCCAACCAAGGCTTCTAGGACTAGTAACTCAACCCAAGCTATTACAGGGCTTCCAGAGAATTTGTTCAACCAGGGATTGCAAGACTAATAATTCAACCCAGGCTAAGGAAGCATGAGAACCAACAAAACAAAGTAATGAAAGTAAACCCATAATCACCATGGATATCTAGGAAATGGCAAGGCTAGGCAATCCATTATCGATCTAGGCAATCCTCCATGCCAATGATAGATCATAACTAAGAAACCACATGCATGTGCCATGCATGCCAAAATTAGTGAAGAAATCATAAATGTAACTTGGTACCTACAAGAAATCAAATGTAGTCGTCAATGTCGACACCCTCCAGTGATTTCTTGCACTTCTTTGCCTTCTTTCTCCAAGAATCCAAGTATGCCACACCCTGCAAGAGTGCTCCAAGAAAACTCTAAGTATGCAAGAGTATGAGAGAGAGAGAATAATGAGAGAGCTCCCAAAATTGAATTGACCAAGTCTTGCCCACTGATCCTCATAAGCCTTTTTATTAATGAGGCCTCTATTTTCTTCATTTTCCATTATTTTCCTTCAATTTCCTCCTCACATGCAACCTGTGACATTTCACCTATTTTTTCTCCTAAGTTCCATTATTTTCCTTGATTTTCCTCCTCACATGCAACATATGACTTTTCACTTACTTTTTCTCCTAATTTCCATTATTTTCATAAATAAATGTGCCAAAATACCTTTTTGCATCTTTAATGCCTTAGCCATTTCCTTTGCCAATTTCCTTAACCATAAACAACCAAATGAACACCCACTAGGATGTCTTTCCCACCATTTAGCTTGGAATATGTGTCCCATCATCTTTGGTACTTATATATTTTTACATGGAATTTTCACCAAGGCTGTTACAAATTGCATGCCCAACCACTTCCCAAATAATAATAAAAATTCAGAACCTATTTATAATATGGAAGGAAAAAATTCTCAAACCTACATGATAACTTCACTATATCTAAATAATGTTCAACTTAGATCTGGTAGAATATTAGAAAATAAGTCCCCCTTATTTGTTATTCAAGAAAGTGAAAAAGAAAAGATCCTTGAAGAAGAAAAGTCTCTTAATAATAAAAAATAAGAAACTCAAAAAATGTTACTCCAACACATTCAAATAACTTAACTCCTATTATGGAACAACCTTCAGTATCTGTTTCAAGACCACCTTTCCCTGAAATATTAAAAATTGAAGGGGTAGAGAAACAAATCTTATTTCGTGATTACAACATGTTAGATGAACTAAACAATTTTCGCATAAAAATTCCTTTGCTTCAATCCATCAAGGAATTGGAAATTTTCACAAAAACAATTAGGGACTTGACCATAAAATGACTTGGAAGAAAGAGAAAAGAAATCAAAAGAAATGAAATTGTTGGAAAAATTGCAGATATCATGATGGGTAAAACAACAATTCAAAAATATCTTGATCCAAGAAGTCTTCTTGTGAAAACACACATCAATGGTGTAGAGATCCCAAATACATTTATTGATCTAAGAGTATCCATAAATATCATGAGTAAAACAACTATGAATCAATTAAAACTTTGTAATATTCAATATACACCTACACTATTACAATTGGCAGATAGATCTATAATCAAATTTGATGGTGTATTAGAAGACATATATGTATCGTTAGATTCTTGGGAATGCCCTATTGATTTTATGATTTTAACACCTACGAATAACTTAGGAGGACATCCATTGATTCTAGGAATTCCATGGTAAGCTATAGTCGATACTTCCATAAGTTATAGATCTGGTGATATGTTCATTTCTAATGGGAGTACAACAAAGAAATTCATACTATATCCACCATCAAAAAAAACATTAAAGGGAAGATGAAGAATGGATAGATGATGAATTCAATATAAGACCAATCTTTGCTACTTCACAATTAGATGAAGAAGATCAAATTTTAAATTTAATAGAAAATAATGAATCTTCATCATATTGCGAATCTAGTCAAAGTTTTCAAGAGAAAAGAAATATTGAATATTTATCATCTCCTCAACTATCCTTGCACTCTATGGAAAAAAATGGCAATTCTACAATTGAAATATTTCTACGAAAAGCTTTGAATATCAACAATAATTTGGAAGAATTTCAAAAGAAATAATTAATCAAGATGTTACAAGAACATTCATCTTCTTATGCATGGGAATATACTAACATGAACGGAATTGATCCTAATAATTGTAAACATCATATCTATATTGACGAAAATGCCAAACCAGTTTGACAACCTCAAAGAAGAATGATTCCAAATCTGAGGGAGAGTTTTAAGGAAGAACTACAAAAACTGTTGAATGTCAATTTCATCTATCCAATATCAGACAATCGGTGGGTTTCACGCTTAGTAATTGTCCCTAAAAAGGATGGAAAATGGAGAGTGTGTATTGACTCTAGGGAATTGAATAATCCACTTTAAAGGATCACTTTCCACTTCATTTCATAGATCAATTTTTAGATACATTGGCAGGAAAGAATTTTTTTTCATTTTAGATGGTTTTAGTGGGTAAACCAAATCCAAGTGGACCCAGAAGACCAAGATAAAACCACCTTTACCTTCCCATGCAGAACTTATTCCTATCAAGTACTTCCCTTTGGATTATGTAATGCTCCTGCAACATTCCAAAGAGTAGTATGAGTCATTTTTTCTGATCTAATTCATGATTGTGTGGAAGTGTATATGGACGATTTTAAAATTTATGGAAATTCTTTTGAAGAAGCTCTTAAAATTTTGGAAAAATTTATCGGTAGATGTAAAGAGGAAAATCTCTCATTAAGCCATGAAAAATGTTTTATGGTGTTTTCTCAGGGAATTGTTCTATGACACCATATTTCAGGAAATGGAATTACAATGGACACATCTAAATTAGAAGTTATTTATAAGTTATCAATTCCAAACTATCAACGAGATGTTAGAAGTTTCCTTGGTTTCACTAGTTATTATAGAATATTTTTAGAAAAATTTACAAAAATTTCATCTCCACTTTTCAAGATACTCACAAAAGACTGTGAATTCAATTGGAATTCTAATTACCAAAAGGCCTTTGAGTCATTAAAAGAGAAAATATCTGAAGCACCCATTGTTAGAGGACCAAATTGGAAATTACCTTTTCATATTTTGACTGATGCTTCAGATACAACTTTAGGAGTTGTACTAGGAAAAAAAGATTTATCTCCATATGCCATTTATTACACTAGTAAAAATTTAACTCATGAAAAGTTAAATTTTATTGTCATAGAATAGGAGTTTTAATCTGTTGTTCATGCCATCAAAAAATTTAGATATTATATTACTAGCTATGAAACTTTTATACACACTGATCATTCTGCAATTAGATACTTAATGAATAAATCAATCACTAATGGCAGAATCACTCAATGGTTACTTTTTCTACAAGAGTTTAACATTACTATTTTGGATCAACTAGGAAAACAAAACACAGTTCCTGAGTTTTTATCAAGGATTCAGAATGATAACAATGACATGCATGTAGAAGATAATTTTCCTGATGAATATATTTTGGAAGTATCTACAAAATCTCCATGGTTTGCAGATATTGCTAACTATTTGGCTATAGGAAAATTACCATCATATTTGTCTCCTCGAGAAAAAAGGAAGGTAATTCAAATTAGTACATCTTCTTCATGGACAAATGAAGAATTGTATAAGAAAGGTCCATATCTAATCATCCAAAGGTGTGTAATATAAGATGAAGTACTAGAGATATTAAAAGCTTATCATGATAAGCCATGTGGAGGAAATTTCACTGACAAAAGAACTTCTTACAAAGTCCTTCTCTTAGGATACTATTGGCCTTCCCTTTTCAAGGATGCCAAATAGTATGTTAAGAGATGTGAAAGTTTTCAAAGGATGGGGAAACGAGTTCCTTATGATGGGATTCCTATACAACCTCAAGTACTTATTGAGCCTTTTGGAAAATGGGCTCTGCATTTTGTTTGTCTAATCAACGCACCTTCGAAACAAAAAAATGTACATTCTTGTTTGCATTTATTATATTACAAAATGGGTAGAAGCTAAAGCCCTTCTTTCTGCTACTAAAAATGTTGTAGTTTCATTTCTTTTTGAGGATATATTTACTCATTTTGGTGTTCCAAGAGAAATTGTAACAGATCAAGGTAGTCAATTTACATCCAGGTTGGTACAGAAGATAATGGAGGAATACAAAATCAAACATCAAAAGTCTATTCCATATCGGTCTCAAGAAAATGGATAGGTCAAGTCCACCAATAAATTCATTGAAGCAATTCTCATCAAAATTGTGCACCTGTATAGAAGAGATTGAGCAAAAAAGATTCTAGATTCTTTATGGGCATACCATACTACATGTAGAAACACTACAAGACATACTCCTTATGAGCTTGTCTATGGAAAACATGTCTTGTTTCCTATTGAGTTTCAAGTTATAACTTTCAAGACAACAGTCAAATTAGGTCTTGATCTTTGAGAAGCATAAAAACAAAGAATGAAGCAACTAAATGAACTTGATGAGATAATACAAGATGAAATCCAAAGAACCAATCTAATTCAATAACAAAGATCCATATGCCATGACAAATATATAAAAGAGAGAAAATTCCAACCATGAGATTGGGCATTACTGTTTGTATCGAAGTTCAAAGATTTCCCAACGAAATTTCAAATTCATTGGCTCGGGACTTATGATATTGAAATAGTCTTTGACAATGGTGCAGTAACAATCAAAACTATTGATGAAGAAGGGATCACTTTTCTTGTGAATGGTCATCGACTGAGAATCTATCATAAGTCATTGAAAAAGGAAGGATTTATAAAATATTTGCAAGATAATACTGATTTAAAGTTGGTGAAGAAGGATTTTACTTCTTCTCCAACTTTATCTTCAAAAAATATTTTTCTTCCTTTAAAAAAATAAAAAAATAAAAATAAGAATAAGAATAATAAATGTATAAACTTGAAAATCAACAATGGTTGGCATGTTTATACATAAAATCTAATATGAAAATCAATTTTTGACACCTTAAATTTCCTTCACATCCGTTCTAAACCCATTTTCTTGAAGTCTAACTCTTTTCTTTTTTAAAATAAAATAGCTACAACATTATTGAGTTTTTGCAGCTCTAACATATTTCTACAGTGAATTTGACATAGATTTCTGATGGAATAGATGAAAGAGTGATTGACTCCCTTCACTGCAAGGCACCTAAAGGCAATACAAAGGAAAACAACCAAAGGTTAGAAAGAAATGATTCAATGGTATGGAACTTTTTAATTTGACAATAGGGATCAAAACATTAATTGTATGAATTATATAGACATCGCACTACCAAATTAAAAATAATCGTTACTAAGAGTTGATAGTATCATATCAAATTTGATCTAATCCGCCATTCACTCCTCATCACTATACCTACGCTCCAACCCACATCTCGATTTTTATTGATTCGATCACCAAAATCTTGCTCTCATCGGTTAGATTATATCACACTTCTTCATACCCTTACCACTCACACTCCCATCATTCACACTCTCATCCTCATTACTCTAAAACCCTATAAAACTCTCATACCCCGTCAAACAAATACCTTTGAGACAAAGCTTCTCAGCCATGGAAGTTATAGTAATAAAAGAACCAACAGGAAGAAAATTTTTAGAAGGATATCCACAGACAAGGGAATTGTTGTAGAAAGCACAGTGGTTGGATTTCGTGCAGAAATTTTATGGTTTCCACAAGGAATTAACCAAGTCCTTCACTAGAGCCTTTGATGGGGTGGAAGTCGAGATAGGGGACATAAAATTTACAGCGAAAAAATCCTTTGTTGCTGAAGCTACTAGATTGCCTCGAATTGGAGAAAAATGGTTTAAAATCAGAGGTATTGAGAGAGAATATTGGAAGGATTTTCCGAAGAACCCTAGCATGGACACTACCATTTTCAAGAAGGGCATCTTGAAAAATCATTGAAAAGTAAGTGGAGAAATTTATTTCTGATAATTCAAAAATTTGTTACTTCTGAAGGGATGTTTGGATGCATGTTTTTCTGTGATATCCGAATGCTGATGAATTTTGTTGAGGAAAATGAAATAAATCTTCTATATTTCTTACTTAATAGTCGAAGAAAAATGTCAGGGAATGTCCAAAGGAAAATTTAGTTTATGGAGAACACCATGTAACACCATGGTATTATTAAAATCCTTGTTGAATTTCATCTTAAAAGTATGGGTGACAATTGGGAAATCTTTTTAGTGAGGAACCATTTTAAGGAAAATAACAAAGAACATCCAAGCCATTTCAAAGCCAAAAGAAGGAGAAAAAAAAATGAAGGACTAGTAAACCAAAGACAGCAACAGTCACAGGATCAGCCAGAGGATGACATTCCTCTAGCAGAAATTTTAGAGAATATGAACAATAAGGATGTTAGAAGAAAGAAATAAAACCAAAAGACAGAGAGCACACCCAAAACGAAGAAGCCTAAGATAGAAAGAAAGAAAGAAAAATTTCAAAAGCCTCTTGTGACAAGCTTAAGAAGAATTACCAGAGTCAATCCAGCAACAAAAGAACAAGCTACAAAAAGTATGGAGCATATCGACTTAGAAGTAGAGGAAGATTCAAGGTTTTCTCCACCAACTTTAATCACACCTCCTGAAAGTCTAGGCTAAAGAACACATGAAATTTATCCTGTATAGCAGGAAATTTATGATTATGTTGAGTCTTTTGAGAAAAGAGATATGGCGAAAACATCAGCTTCAAATCAAGAAGAAGTCCAGTATAGTAAACCACAAGAACCTCCAGTAATAAATGTTTTAAAACAATAATTTTTGAGTTGGAGACACTAAACAGGTACATTCAAAAGGAGAATCAAACCCTAAAGGCGTAGAGTGAAATTCAAATGGCTAAGAGTGACAATCTCCTTTTACAGCTAAGTCTGTGGTATAAGAAAAAAAAAAGAAGTTGAAGAAGAAAAATAGAGCTCTACAAAGGAAATTCATAAACCTGAAGTACAATATTCTCATGAAAAAGAGGAGGATAGAAGTGGGTGGAAAGAAAGGGAAAAAGATGAAGTTGGATTTACTTGTAGAGGTTTCAAAAGAAATGTAGTAATTAAACATGAGACATCATTTTTTTGTTTTTCATGAGGACATGCAAAGAGCATAGCATGGGGGAATGTATATTCTCATGACTGTTTTGTTTTTAACACCATTTCCATCCATTTTTCCTCTTTTAATCATTTCTATCAACTCAAATAAATAGTAAAGCTATATATTTTGACATGGTAAGGTACTCAGATGTATTATTTTTCATATTCATTAATGTTCCTTATTATTAATTTAAATACTCTAATAGCTACGAAATTAACACGATTCTACAACTGTTTCATGATTCCGTAGCTATATCCATGGTTTGTGAGATTCCAGTACACTAGCCAAGAAAAGAAGCACATGAGCAGATGGGGATTGATCTCCTCATGGATCTCCTCCTATTCAGCTGAGCCAAATCATCAAGGAAATCACCCAGTGGCACAACCAAAGAAGAAGGTCAACACGTGGATGAGCTGAGCAGCGAGAGTTCAAATAGATCACGACTCTTTGATTTTCTTTCCAAATAGCAAATCGTCGAGAAACAATAAATTCTTTGTTATAATATTACCATTCAGATTAATATTTTTTTAAGTTTTTAACGCATGAAAGTCTCAAACTGTTGAGCACGAATGCTATACATATATAACTCTGTAAACAGAATGACACATGCATATATGCAATCTTTAATTTATAGTATGAAGTTTCCTAACTCTTTTCCTTTTTAATTGAAGAAGCATTTTCATCAATATCATGTGCAATTAACTGTTGAGTTAAAGTCTTAAAACTTGTTGTTTTGTGGAGGGCCCCTGCAGATAGTCAAGGTTCTTTCTTTTATTTTTGGCTCGGTTCATTTCATTTTTAGAATTGCATTATCGCAACTTTCATTTCTTGTCTATCAATTTCATATCATTTGTATGCTTTCTAAAATAGGACTATGTACATGATTCTATTCTTTCCATAGAAATTACATTTGATTTCAATGCATTCATTATGTTTTCAATTTATCATTTCAAATAGAAGTGTTAACTATAGTGTGTGTAGATCTTAACATAGATTTCTTTATCAATTTATGGTTGAATAAATGAAATTATTTTTAGAGTAGAAGTAATTGTTTTTCTAGAACATAAGTATTTTAGTTATAGGTTCCAAAATAACTTTCTTTTTAGTTCTTTTCAAAAACAAAATTTATCTTTAAGAAGTATTCACATAATTTACAAAATGGTTTTTCTTTTCCATTGCTTTGCATAGTAATTCCTTTGAAACTAGCAATAGTCAGTTAAATAGGATCATGATATCTTATCTTACTTTCCTTTTCAAGAGTTGATTGTAAGAATTTAATTGTAAATCTTCATTTTTCATTAACAACATAGGAAAAAATAAGATCCTTAAAACAACCAAAATCCTTATATTAATAAACCCAAAAAGGCTTCTAGCATATATAGTGCACTTGCACTTCACAAGTTTCCCAACTCTGGTCGATAATTCATGTAAGAAATTTAAGAACATTGAATTCAATAAACACCTACTAAGAACAAACTAAAATGTGTTGACAACCGCCAAGATGAAACTTTTTGTAAGAAGAATATAACGTCGAAGTCCCTGGACATCATGAACAACTACTAAAGCTAATTTCTCTACAAGGGAGTATCATAATTTAGGATCTACCAATCCTCGACTCATATAATAAATCATGTGCTCACGTTGTTATAGACATTTTTGTGCCTTACCGCATGAAGCATGAAATGTCCATAATCTAAGGGATCCAAAGTCCCTAAACATGTTGTTCCTACCCCTAGAGGAACAAGGTCAGCAAACCACAGCAATGAATATCAGTTCTCCACCTGAAAACACTAAAAAACAAGCTAATTCTGGATCATGTCAACTGCTCCACTGAGCATCTGCACTGAATGTCAAGTGCTCCACTGTGTACCTACGCTGAATGTCAACTGCAAAGAAGGCTACCTGTGCTGGGCGAGTTTGGCCAAGTGGCACAGTCATTCCTCAAGGTGTCAATGCCCAGGAAGCTTCCAAAATGACACTTGGATCAGAGAATTCGACTGGTGATGAGTAAGAGGGTCTAGATCTCCAAGTGGAAGCAAGAACCTCCAAGTGGACTCAAGAACTGAAGAATAACTGAAGTGGGAGAGGACACTAGTCAGCTTCATGCTAGCCTCAAGCTGACTCATCCTTTCTCCAAAACTCCTATATATAGAGCTCTCTCATGAGGTCTAGGGAGGCTGGAATCTTGTGAATGTAAGGAAGTGTTGTTGGTTTGAGTATAGAACTATTGGGTGATTTGCTTGAAGGAGGTGAAGAGGAGATTTCTTTCTGCTGGGAGGTGATGCTGGATTGGGCCTTTTATGGTTGTATTACTTCCTGAACTTTACTTCTTCCATTAATAAAGCATTTGAGGTTCTTCTATATGCATGTGTCTCAATGGTGTATTGTTGTACTTGTGTATTTGATTTATTCTAATCCTTGAATCAATTATGAATGTATGCTTCTTGTAGTTTCCCTCTCTTGCCATTTTGCAGGATCTTGGTGTAGCTGGGCCAGTGAAAGAGCAAGGAGCTGGGAGCAAGCAGCAAAGAGAGAAGATTGGATCAATCATTAGCGGAAGACAACGGTTAGTGGATCTCTTTCTCCCCTCTCTTACATCTCATAAATAAGTAATCTCGAATAGCTTTGCTTTGATTGTTGCTGAGGTACTATCACCCTTAGAGTGGGATAGGGTCATTCCGTATTGGATACTTTTCCCAACAACAAATTGGCGACTCCGCTGGGGATCGTATCTTGTTGGTTGTTTGTGTTTTTTGCTATTCATTTCATAAACACAGGGAGTACCGAATCGAACTGCATTTGAATCTTTCAAATGCAAAGTAGAGGGCAGCTACTCTAGCTCAGTTTCTGAGCAAGTTTATGATTTGAAGAGCTGATCCACAAGGACTCTAAATAGCTCTTAGTGATAGCTTTTCATCCTCCTTTTCATCCCTTAGTGTGTACTTGATTGATAGCTTCTGATTTGGCCAAAAACTGTGAATTTTTGAGCAATCTGTGACCCGGAAACTGAGAAAAACAAAAGTTTATCTCTTCAGTGCAGGCACTGTGAAGGCAGTCTGCATTTCAGCGTAGTTCCCGAAGGGGCTACCTGCGCTGAAGGTCAAACTTCCAGTGTACTACCTGCGCTGAACCAGTTTTGCCTAGTGCTACTGGGGTTCCCTCCTGTTTATTGCCCTGTTTTCATCCTTGTTTTTGCAGCCAGTTACCAGTCAATGTACCTATCTAAAACCAACTTTCCTTGCCACTATTCCGCCTCGGTTGTATAAAGGAACTGTGTTTGTTCTTTTTGTATTTCTTATATCATTTACAGTTTCTCATAACGAAAGTGAACTAGTCTTGCTGTGACCTCTTAGATCTAGACCTGTGATAAGTGTCGTTTTGATCTTAAGAGTTAGTTTATTTGCTGTTCATGGCTGATTGAGCTTTTGCTTTCATCATATGGTTTGAATTTATATATTTCTAGTGTCGAAACAAGTAAATCTTAAGGTGTCTTTTGATTTTGGACAAGCTTGTTTGCTTTCACTTGAAATTGAATTCGAAATTATACAATAGCTTTCTTTTTGTATTACATCAATATTAAGAAAGAGAAAAGAAATACCTGCATTGTACATTTTGCATTTGATAAGTTTGCATGTTGATTTAGGAAAAAGTGCATTAGTGTGTGCTCTTTGATCTGTGTGAAAAGATGATGTCTTTCTTTTCCCTCAGTAGTTAAGATTTTCATAAGTTAAAAGATTTGAAAAGCTTGCTTCTCATCTTAGACTGCATTTAGGAATTTGTATCATACATCTCGTGGTGAACCTTGAAAGGCAAACTTTAAAAAGATCAAATTAAAATATATTGAATGAACATAACAACGCTTTGAAGCATAACGCAAACACATAGAGGTCTAAGCTAGAGACGTGTTCCGGCGTCGTTAAACGTAGTGACTGTCGATCTTGACGAAGGTGGGTGATTCCTCCTGAGAGTCGGTGGCACTAATACGGACTTGTGCTCCCACGTACCGTCGCGTATATATTGGGATACCCCTATAGGCATATATCTTTTATCCTTAGGAAGCCGTGTCGGCCGCCCTACTGATCGCAATGCAGTGAACACAGCATTCATGAAGATCGACCACCCGTATCGTAAAACGTATTCTGTGGTTTTGCGAAAGGTTTGGCACACCCTCTGCCTAGATCTCCAGAGTAGTTTCTTTTTGCCTTTTTCAAACTCTATAACTGAAAAAGTCCATCCGAGCATTTGTCACTTCGGGCTCGTTAAAACATCGAAGGAGACTAGAGTCATCTTTAGCTTTTTCTCGACTCTTAAAAAGTGAAAAAGCAAGTTGTGTCTAAAAGCGTCTAATAAAATTCATTCAATTCGGAAACACAAATTTCCCCTTTTAATATTTTGGTTGATCGAGTAATCCGCAATCGTGGAAGAAAGTCAATTGAAACCCCGTCGTTCGTGGAGGCTTACGAGTCAACCGTCTTTGTCTCTGGAATCGAAAACAATACGGACAAAGCGAACTCATTTAACCGGTTCAAAATCTCCTATAAAATTTAGAACAAGTGTTCCAACTACATCTGAGGTTCCGGTTACTCCAAACATTTCTGGAAACCCTGCCTCTATAGAAGAAGTTCAACAGCCACAGAAGGACAGTAATACTGATCCTAGTCTGGGGGCAAACACTTGTATAACTGAACCAGTTCCATCTGTAACCGGTCCAGAGAGTTTTGTTCCTCAAACAACTGTCGCTGTCGAAGCAACCACTTCTTCGGCACCAGAAATATTTTACGGACCTGACGGTCTTCCTCTTCCACCGGGTTTTATCACGATAGAGGAAATTGCAGAGGATCCGCAAGCAAGTACTCCAACCCATTTTGGAGTCGGGGTCACTCTATTTCCTTCATCAGAAGTTAATCCACCACAAGTGGAAGTTCCTGTAGAATCGCTAGGCAATCTATTGGATAGACTTAAGATGTCTGAACAACCGTAATCATCTAGGACTGTGTCAAACGACACAGCGATAGAAGAAGCCCCTGCCGTCACTCCGACGATGTTTGCCGGCATACCAGCTGTCCCAACTAGCTCTCAACCGCTAGAAGGAGTCCACCAAGGGACTATTTCGACAGTATGGTCTGTTCCAGTTTGTTCATCCGGAGTAATATCCGGCAACTCTTACGTTGAAACTCGACAAATTGATCCTCATGGAGGTCAATTTGGGCCATCCAGTCCTCAAGGACTAACAATCCCTCTGAGTTCCGGATTGCTACCGTATGGGGGGTAGTATGCCCTTTCATTACCTCCTCCGGGAGGATATCCATATGGCAGTTCTCAACAGTATTCAGGTTATACTGGAATTGCGTCAAGTAGTTGGGTACCTATGCTACCTCAACAACCAAGGGTTGTATATTCTATGCAACAGTGTGTACCTATGACGAACATCCCAACCACACCGGCTATTGTAACAGTGTCACAAGTTCAAGCGATGCATGTTGCATGTCAACCTCAGATTTCTCAGGTTGTAATGCAACAGCCCCTTGACCATGGGTCACAACCACAATCTCCAACTGGTGGGGCGACACAGGTCCAAACGGGTACAATTACCCCACACCTTGGTCCAACGGTTAGCATAGCACAACAAAACATGGCTTCACAACCATGGCTTGTGCAATACCAACAACCGCAATTCCAGCAGGTGTACCAAGGTTCTGAGCAGCAGATCTTTGCGAACAGTGGACAACCGTATATCCAAAACGGTCAAAACCAACCACTTTACAGTGGTCAAGTCCACCAACCATATCAGTCATACCAACATCAATTACATTATGCTGGTATGCAAAGGCCCACTGCTCAAGCGATTCCATCGTACCCTGGTTACGCTTCGCCTAACCTGAATCAACAGTTACCATTCGTGGCAACTTTAGAGTTACCCGATTTACACCGGTTAACCAACGATCCGATTGCTTATGCCCCTTGGTGGCCAGCGATTCCTCATAAACTTCCATCGGACATTCCTAAATTCAATGGAAATCCAGGTGAAGACCCATCGAATCACGTGATGACTTTTCATCTGTGGTGTTCGTCGAACACCCTAAACGACGATTCGATAAGGCTTCGCCTTTTTCAGAGGACATTGACAGGTCCAACGGCTAAATGGTATATTGAATTGCCAAGAGCCTCTTTCGACAATTTTAGTTCCCTAGCCACGACTTTCTTAACCCATTTTCAATTACCGATAAGGTATGAAACGGGAACAGAAATATTAACCAACTTCAAGCAGACAACTGCCACCCATATATCTGATCATATACATGAGTGGCGTTGTCGTCGTAGGATGGTGAAAACATACGTTCCCGATCAGCTGTTAGCTGAATGGTTTATAAAGTCGTTACTTCCTGCTATAACAGAAGATGTGGCCAAGGGGGGAGTCGTAACAGAGGAGCATGTCATTGCTCGTGCACAGTATTTGGACTTAGTTTATACTCAGTCCGACACGCTCTACGAAAAAATACCTGACGCCCCTAGACCGGAATTTTCAATTCCTCCCCCTCCTAAATCAAATAGTGACTCTCATGCCGGTGATGGCGTGATTGGAACGGCAAACGCGAAATCGATAAAGGCTTCGTCAAAGAAAGCCCGTAAGAATTCGGATCAAAATGCAAAAGAAGAGATTCTTGCTTCGGAAGTAAATGCCGTATCAGAAGATAGAGGCAAAGAAACCAATCAACCAGGAAGCAAGAAGAAGCAAAACAAAGGGAAGAAGAAGAAACAGGGTGAGTCATCCCCTGGAAAAAATTCTTCAAACCCTCCTGGGAAAGGGAAACAAAATTATCCATGTCTAATATGTGATGATAAAGATCATAACACAAAGAATTGCCCATTCAAAGCTGAGTTAAAGAGGTTCTTTAAAAGTTCCCAAACCTCAGCTGTGTTAACTGATCCATTTCCCAACCCAGGTCAAAATCTGGTTGATAGTGGAAATGCTTCCCCGTCGCAAGTACTTATGTTGTCGGTTTCAAAACAGCAGAATGATGCTTTGATTTCGACAAGGAACAAAGATTATGGGAATCCTCAGCTGTCGAACGAAAAAGGTAAAGATCAACCAAGTAGTTCGACAACAACTTCGTCAGAAGTTGTAACGCCCATCATCCCTGAATTAACAATAACACCGCCAAAGGGTGTAGTACACAAGTCGACATTTAATCCTCGCGCCAGAGTGGCGCAGCATTATAACATAGTGGAAGATTTGGCACAATCGCCATCCGCTATGTCGACTCTTGAGGTACTACAAAATTGTCCAACCCAAAGGCAGGCGTTGTTATCAGCTATTGGTGGGGTTGATCCTAAGGATTCCAATCTTATATCCTTTGATCACAAAGGATACGATCCTCAGTTACCAGCTCAATTAGCTTTCCTTATTCAAGTGAAAGCCCTCAACAAAATTGTTCACAGAACAATTATTGATGAGGGAACATCGACATGTATTATGTCGATGAGCTGCTGGAAAACTTTAGGATCTCCAACCTTGTCTCGATCTTCGACGACATTAAAAGCTTTCGACGGAAGGACTTATACCCCATACGGTATCCTTAATAACTTGAAGGTTGAACTAGGAGGAAAAACAGTGGAAATTGATGTTGAGGTCATTGATGGAAATCTTGACTATAACATCCTACTGGGTAGACCGTGGATTTATACCATGGCGGCTGTTGTGTCGACTTATTTTAGGAAGATCGCATTCCCATTTGAAGGAGGGATTACGATCGTCGACCAATAGAACTTCCTCCCTAATGGTTCACAAGTTACAGGAAGCATTCCCATGATCCATGAGAGCAACCATTCGCTTCAAGATATCGGAGTAGGATTATTGAAAGACCCCACATTAATGGGAACTTTTGCGCTACCACCTCCCATTTATATAGGAAATGTACCGTTTGTAGCCACCTGCAACATGATATCCTCCACGAAGGTCGACATGGATCGTGCAATGGTTTTGCCCCCAAGCCCTTTAGAAATATTATAGCAATCAATGTTTCAAGCATGGGAGGCAGACCCAAATCAACGCTCGTCCAGCGTTTGGGTAGATAGGTCTAGAGAATATGGAACCCCATTAGATCCTTGGTCAAAAGTACATGGGACTCACGAAGGAATCTTACAATCAATGTTGATTGAGGGGGCACCATGGAATGATCACCACCATCGTTCCCTTCTTCTGGAATATGAAGAAGATACTCAAAGTGACCTTTATCACCCTTCAGTTTTTGAATTCCTAACAAATACTGTAAACACGGTGGATTCTGAGCGAAACCTATCCAATATTGAAGAGACTATAGCCATAAATATCTCGACTAAAACAGATGTTGTAGAGAATATTTATGTCGGCAAAGGTTGTTCCCCTTCAGAACTGGAAATATATAACGCTCTTTTTCGCGAATTTAGAGATGTCTTTGCTTGGTCATATGATGAAATGCCAGGCATTGACTCGAGTATCGTTGAACATGAAATTAAAATTTATCCTGATGTCAAACCAGTAAGACAACGGCTTCGGCAGGTGCACCCCAAGAAAGCCGCGGCCATTAAGGCAGAAGTTGAAAAACTTCTCCATTATGCCTTCCATGACATCAAGAACATTGTTCAACCCTATCTCGATGATCTTCCGGCTCATTCGCGAAAGCGGACTGATCATCCGCAACATTTAAGAGCGATATTTCTACGTTGCCGACACTACAAGATAAGACTCAATCCACACAAATGTGTGTTTTGCGTCGGTTCTGGTCGTTTACTTGGCTTTGTAGTCTCTAAGGATGGGATTCGTCTCGACCCTTGCAAGGTTCAGGCAATCATTAATTTGCCTCCACCTTCAAATTTGCTTCAGATTCAAAAACTCCAAGGGAAAGCAAACTTTCTGAGGAGGTTCATTCCAAATTACGCAGAACTTGCTAAAGGTTATACTCGTCTTTTGAAAAAGGATGTACCTTTTGTCTGGGACCAGGTGGCACAAGCTTCCTTTGATGCTCTAAAAGAGTGTCTAGTAAAAGCATCATTAATGTACGCCCCAGACTATCAAAGAGATTTTAACCTGTATCTGGCTACAGCAGATACAACCATTGCAATGGTTTTAGTTCAAGAAGTCTACAGAATTGAACATCCTATATATTATTTAAGTAAAAACTTAAATGATACAGAAAGTAAATATTCCTATGTGGAAAAACTAGCGCTTGCAGCTGTTCAAGCGATTCAAAGGTTTCGACATTATGTCCTCTTTCAGAAAACTACCATCTTGTCAGATTGCAACCCCATGACTTATATACTGTCGCGACAGTTGCTGGGGGGCAAATATTCGAAATGGATAGCGATCCTTCAAGAGTTTGATCTGGAATTTGTAAAGTCCAAATCAAAGAAAGCTCTAGTTTTCGCAGAATTATTGTGCGATCTCCCATCGTCGTCCAACGATGAAACATCGGAAGAGTCAATCGTGGAAGAAAGTTTGTTTCTGATATCTGTAAGCGATGAGTGGTATGGAGATATCATAGTTTATCTCCAAACCCAAAAGTTCAGGCCTAACACCTCTCACTCCGAACAAAAACGTATACGATACCAAGCAAAAGACTACATGATCGTCGGTGATACACTTTACCGTCGTGGAATCGATACAGTTCTGAGGAGGTGCCTTACCCATGAGGAGGCCGAAAAAGCCCTGAATGAATGTCATTCAGGCGCGTGTGGGGGGCATCAATTTGGATATGCAACAGCACAAAAAATCTTACGAGCAGGATACTTCTGGCCAACCATGTTCAAAGATTGCATAACTGCAGTCAGAAGTTGCCATGCTTGTCAAATGTTTTATAGCAAAACCATACGACCACCCGCACCTTTACAGCCGATAGTTGCTGTTGGGCCCTTTGCCAAGTGAGGCATCAATTTCATGCAATGTAACCCCACCTCGACCAGGGGGCATGGGTATATTATAGTCGCTGTTGACTATTTTACCAAATGGGCCGAGGCGATGCCTACATTGGATAACACTGGTGAAACAGCTGCCCTTTTCTTTTTCAATCATGTAGTCGCCAGCTTCGGCGTACCACAGGCTATAGTCACAGATCATGGGTCGCATTTTCGCAATCACATGATGGTCGAATTAGCTGCCAAGCTAGGGCTATCTCACGACAGCTCTACCCCATATTATCCGCAAGCCAACAGACAAGTTGAAGCAATCAACAAGGTCCTGAAGCGTATGTTGCAAAGGATGATCAGGGTTCATAAAAGAAGGTGGCACCTAATCCTGCACTCAGCCTTGTGGGCTTACCGAACGTCTGTAAAGAACGCAACAGGGTTCACACCTTTTCAACTGGTGTATGGCCTGGAAGTAGTCTTGCCAATCCAGTGCGAAATTTCGTCACTTAAACTCGCAATTGATCTCCTCCCCGGAACTTCAGAAGAAGAGGCTCGTTTCTTGGAATTAATCCAATTGGATGAAACCCGTCGTGATGTCGCTTTGGCTAACGAAGCCCATAAGAAACGAGTCAAGGCTCAGTTCGACAAAAATGTCAAACCCCGTGTCTTCTCAGAAGGTGATTTGGTCTTGCTTTATGACCAAGAATCCGATAAATTGGGAGCAGGTAAATTCAAGTCCTTATGGATGGGCCCCTATATTGTGAAAAGGGTATTAGCAAAAGGAGCCTACGAGTTAATGGATTATGACGGGATTCCACTGGCGCAGCCCCGCAACGGGCTGTACCTCAAGCGTTACTATGCTTAAATAGTAACCTGCATGCTTTTGTTGTATTTTGTTTTCGCTAAAGTATTTTTTCTAGTTGAGTGATCCACCTTTTCCATTTGTTGCAGATGTCGAACCTTCTGGAGACACGTATTGGATATGCCGACGGAGCGAGTCGTAGTTCGCGGAACCTATCCTCCGCAGCCTGGGCCATTTTTGATCCAAGCGGCGAGTTAGTAAGTTTCAGAGGGGTGTGTATTGGGCAATCAACGAATAACATCACTGAGTATAGCGCGTTGATAGAACTACTCTCTGATGCCATCACACGTGGCATACGCCGATTAATTGTCAGGCTAGACTCACAGCTCGTGATACTACAACTCAATGGTATATATTATGTTCGCAATCCCGCTATTTATCGCATGTTCCTAAGGGTTAAGATCTTGGAAAGACGATTTGATTCAATTCAATATCAACATATTTCCAGAAATTTAAACACATTAACTGACTCATTAGCAAACTATGTGTTAGATAGACATTTGCAACATTTATAAAAAGGATACATCATCAAAGATTGTACATATGGATAATATAACTCAATCAGAATAAAACTCGAAAATCAAAATATATATAAGTTGTTTATATGGTTCATACATAATGTTCTGTAACCAAGACAAAATTGGTCATATGACCCAAAACTCAAAAAGTGCTAGGGGGCACCCTAGCCTAGTGGTGCTCATGATAGCACGTCACGGCTTGTGCAATCATGCGCAAGAGACGAGTCCATCGTCTAGGCACGCCAATAGTGTGTCGCTGCAGCTGTAAAGGTAACTCATCAATCCTCACATCGAGAATGCCGAGAGTAAGGCTCTCAACCTGCTCCTGCACAGCTGTAAGGGTCTCAGTATCGTCAAGGTCGCGAATAATAGCTCTCCTAGCAGGCTCCACTGCCGGGACAACAACTGGCGATCTCGGACGAACTGCTGGACGAACATGACCAACATCTGCATGCACCCAAGAGTATGATTAAAAGTCTTGATAGAATAAAACACATCAACATTATGAATAAAACAGTAAACAGTGATATGGTCAAAGAGTTTACCGATAGCGCCCCACTGTTCGCCATCCAGTAGCACCAAATCCGGATCACTTCGGAAATCCATACCCACATATGGATACTCGGAAAAGACCATCTCCTAGCGCTCGAACCACCTAAAGAAGGCCTCAGTAAAAGTAATCTGAGGTTGACCAGCATGCCTAGACATGTGATCAACCCACCTCTGCATACGTGGCTCGGTCGGAGAAGGCAAGTCGAGTATAATGTACTGAGGCTGCATCAGTGGGATTTTCTCCAAGGCGAAGGCAGTCAGAATAGAACCAAATCCAAAGTTCTTCAGCTTCCCGTCCTTTACCTTGGTCAATTGACTTTTCATCTGAACAAGTACTGCATCACACCAGTTGAATACTTTCGATTGGAGACACTCCAAGGCGTGCCGCATATAAGACCTGTTGGCAACATGTAGAGCTGCGCTACCGGCCATCCTACCAATGGTATACAGAATGGACCTGAGAGACCTGTCAATAATCTCACGGATAACAATCTTGCCGTCTCTGCTCGGCTGAGAACCTTCCCTGCAATACTGGCGGACATAATCTCTGGTGGAATCGGTCCCCCGGGCCGTACCTGACAAGGAAATGGGGGCACCTCGTCTTGACAACCCAGTCAAGAAGTACATGTCCTCTATGGTCAAGGGGATGGACTTTCCCCTAATCTGGAATACTTGGTTAACAGGATCCCAAGCATCAAGCATATACTACAGCAAAGTAATCTGTGCTCTCATGCTAGAGATACAGAAAAACTTCAGCAGGCCACAGTTCCGTAGCGCGTTCACCGTGACCGGGTCATGGAGGGCAATCATGTCCTCCTCTTCATGTTCTCGTTCTCGCCATGTAAGGGAAATTTTGTTCAAAGTTCCCTGCAAAGCAAACAAGAGAAGGAGTAAGTTCCTGATTTTGATGAAAAACTGGCGAAAATTCATCGAAAAATGAGCTGGAAACTCAGTTTTCTGAGCCCAGCGCAGGCAGAAAGTGTCCCACCTGCGCTGAAGGTCAGGCTGCCCTAAGGCAGCTTGACATTCAGCGCAGATTTCGAATGGGGAACCTGCGCTGAAGTTAGGGCGCCCTGGCAAAACCCCTGGGGCTCAGAAAGACTGAAAAACAGGCATGAAACTGGAAAAGAAAACCATGAAAAGAAAGAGCTAGGGTTTAGCTCCTACCTGGTCCAGACGGCGCCGAAAATCGTCCGCAGAATCTCCCGGAATCAGCTGGTGAAAATCAAGGGGGAAGAGGCACCTCCAGAGCTCCAACAAACCAAATGCAAATGAAATGGTAAATGAGAGGTAAAAACACCTTTTAATGGCTTTTTACGTAGTTCAAAGTGAAATATTAGGGTTATAATCTCATTTTCATGCAAATATTATTCATTTCTAACAAAGTTTGTTGCAGCAATTGAAAAATGCAGTACTATCCTTGAAAAGAGAAAAGCTAGCAATGGTAAAAAATCAAAATTTGACCATATAATCGAGCAGTTTTACCGCGGAATTTATGCTCGTTAAAAAATAGAAAAGCGAGATCCGAGCAGTTTTAGTACATAGTTCATGCTCATTAAAAAATAAACATAAGATTGAGCAGTGTCTTGGCGCATTCAAGCTCGTTAAATAAAAAATGAACCTATCCCGGTAAATAACCATTGTGATCGTAAATTTATTAGCCATAAAAAGCCTTGGTCGTGTTTTGCACCTACCACCTCCATTCCATTTGGCCGATCGTTCACCTCCATATGATTGTTTACCCATTTTGAGGAACAGCTGCGAAGAGTGATTTCACTTAGCCATCCTTGTGACACTGCCGTGATTGGAAAATTCCAACCTGTACCTGGAATCTGCTGCTATCCCTGTTTATCACTCGTTCCTCAAAAGACGAGTCTTCTTTGAGCTCTTTTCATCTGACTCGTAAAATATGAAAAGTTTGCCGAGTTTTGGCCTTCCAGCTCGTTAAAGTGACCGGAAGAGCTATCCCTCCTCTAGATTTTAATCTTTTTGGACCTGAGGGATTATTACACAAAAAGGTCGAGCGCTTGTTTTATTCGGCTCGTTAAAGTTATCGAAAATTCATCCCTTCTGTATTGTTTTATACTTTTTCGGACTTAAGGGATTAGATGACGAAAAAGGAATTTTGGAGTTAACTTTCTGTACCTTTTCAGACTCTCTAAAAATGAAAAGGACCGAGTTTTCTTTGTCGTTAGACTCGTTAAAATGATTAAATAGCGACAAACTTGTCTTTAGACGAGAACGAGTTTCCCTATCGCTAAACTCGTTAAAACATAGCGATGGGCTTGCCCGAAGGGCAGGTTATAGAACAAGCATATGTTATCCTCCTCAAGCTTGACAAAAATAAAGAGGTACTAGTCAGAGAAGACTGGGGAAAAATTGGGAGAACCTCAAAGCTTTAATGGTAGCAAGTCGCTCTTGAACATGACACTTTTCCTCCGTATCACATCGGGTTGGGTTGTTTCATTCACCGGTCTCATCACCATGGTCTTCGCCAAACCATCCACATTTGGGGTAATGCTACCGATCCATCGCATCAGTGTCGTTATATGTTCAAGAGATGTTGTTCAGAAAGAGTCAACCGTGTCCCATCCACTGCCATACATTATCCTTCATCCACCCATGATCGCCACCCTGAATCATATGTCACAAATTGTTTTCACCTCCACTAAAATCATTAGCTCCATTCCGTGTCACTGATGTGGGATTCATTAAGGCCCTCCTTTGACGGATCGCTTCTTGTCGACTTCAACTCATTATCCAAGAAGTTGATCTAGGAACACCCCCCTCAGTACTTTGAAGTTTGCATGCCTCAATGGCAAGTTTCTCACTTCCGGCGACAGGTATACATCAATGACCTTCGACCAGAAGATTTTGTGTGGTGTTTGACGCCAAGTCCTTTATTCACACCACGTGAATTGTACTGCAGTACCTTGAGGGTCATTATCATTATCGGTGATTCCTCTCGCGCTTGTTAACGGTTTACATCATTGACCGGTAATCAAGCGATGTCTTTCCATGTTCGATTTCAGCGCAATTCTCACATGGATCGACTTGTACTTAGAGTGAAGATCGAACGAGTTTGAAGACCCCGGATCTAGTTTCATCCATCCGGGCTGCGATATATATTCAGGAAATATAAAAACATTTGACATGTACATCATTGCAGCAGATGATCATCCTACTCAAAGGATGATAATTTCAGCAGAGAATTATCAGTCTACCATCAGACGATCGTCTGTTCTATGTACCAAAATGAATTTATAAAGCTGAGCATGGGAATGCCCGCCTCAGCTAGATCATGAAAGCAGAATGAAAAATAATGTATTGTATTGTATTTTATTACAGATCACCTCTCAGCGATTGAATGAACTTCGAATCCTCCTGATAAAGCATTTCACCCAATAAACGACCTCATACTTTAGGGGGCAACTGTTATAGACATTTTTGTGCCTTACAGCATGAAGCATGAAATGTCCATAATCTAAGGGATCCAAAGTCCCTAAACATGTTGTTCCTACCCCTAGAGGAACAAGGTCAGCAAACCACAACACTGAATATCAGTTCTCCACCTGAAAACACTCAAAAACAAGCTAATTCTGGATCATGTCAACTGCTCCACTGAGCATTTGCGCTGAATGTCAAGTGCTCCACTGTGTACCTGAACTGAATGTCAACTGCAAAGAAGGCTACCTGCGCTGGGCGAGTTTGGCCAAGTGGCACAGTCATTCCTCAAGGTGTCAATGCCCAGGAAGTTTCCAAAATGACACTTGGATCAGAGAATTCGACTGGTGATGAGTAAGAGGGTCTAGATCTCCAAGTGGAAGCAAGAACCTCCAAGTGGACTCAAGAACTGAAGAATAACTGAAGTGGGAGAGGACACTAGTCAGCTTCATGCCAGCCTCAAGCTGACTCATCCTTTCTCCAAAACTCCTATATATAGAGCTCTCTCATGAGGTCTAGGGAGGCTGGAATCTTGTGAATGTAAGGAAGTGCTGTTGGTTTGAGTATAGAACTATTGGGTGATTTTCTTGAAGGAGGTGAAGTGGAGATTTCTTTCTGCTGGGAGGTGATGCTGGATTGGGCCTTTTATGGTTGTATTACTTCCTGAACTTTACTTCTTCCATTAATAAAGCATTTGAGGTTCTTCTATATGCATGTGTCTCAATGGTGTATTGCTGTACTTGTGTATTTGATTTATTCTAATCCTTGAATCAATTATGAATGTATGCTTCTTGTAGTTTCCCTCTCTTGCCATTTTGCAGGATCTTGGTGTAGCTGGGCCAGTGAAAGAGCAAGGAGCTGGGAGCAAGCAGCAAAGAGAGAAGATTGGATCAATCATTAGCGGAAGACAACGGTTAGTGGATCTCTTTCTCCCCTCTCTTACATCTCATAAAGAAGTAATCTCGAATAGCTTTGTTTTGATTGTTGCTGAGGTACTATCACCCTTAGAGTGGGATAGGGTCATTCCGTATTGGATACTTTTCCCAACAACACACGTAGAGCATCATCTTCCTGAACCAGAATCATATCGATGGTTGATTCTACCACGGCAATATATAAGATGAAATTCTTGCTATAATTGGTTGGACTCAGTAAAGAGAAGAGGTCAATGTTTTTTTCAAATCATCGAATGAGTGCTCATTGAAATCGTCCCATAGAAATGGAACTCCTTTCTTCAGCAATCTCATAAATCCATTTTTAATATCAGCTTAATTGACAATAAATCTCCTCGAGAAATTAGATTTTCCTTGGAGACCTTGAACTTGATGGATGGTAGATGGGGGAGGCAACTGAAGTATTGCCTCAACCTTGAAAGGATCTACATGAATCCCTTCAGTAGATACTATGAATCCCAATAATTGACCGGATGTGACAGTGAAAACACATTTATTCAGATTCAACCAGATTTTATAAAAATGACATTGCTCAAAAACTAATCGAAGATGATGAGGATGATCAATTCCCTATCGAGAATGAGTGGTTAAGTCATCCAAATATTCTTTGATGATATGTTTGATATCGTGGAAAGCGTAGGACATGACCTGCTGAAAAGTAGCTTGAGCATTTTTAAGTCCAAAAGGCATCTTTGTGCATGCAAAATTACCGCAGGGGTAGATAAAAGTTGTCTTCTGTTGATCGTCATGATGAATATTAATTTGATTATAACCCGAGAAACCATTTGTGAAGGAGAAAATCTCATTTCCCACACATTCATTGATAATATGATCAATAAAAGGTGTAGGGGAATTATCTTTTGGACAAACCTTATCTAAATCCCTAAACTCTATGCATACACAAATATTTCCTTATTTTTAATCAACTGAGACTGGATTCATGACCCACTCAGTCAAGGGATTGAGGTATATGAAACCCACCTTAAGTAGATTCTCAACCTCAACTTTGATAGCTACCATTATCCTAGGGTTTACCAGCCAAATATTTTTCCGTATAGGCTTCCCATTCGTGTAAGACTTGATCTCATGTTGGACTATTGATGGATCAATTCCAGGAATTTACTCAGAATACCAAGCAATCACATCATGGAACACTTTAAAAATATTTTTATAGATTTGAATTTCTTTAGGGGAGCATTCGGCTTTGATGAAAAAATTCTCAATTATATTGAGATTCCTGGAGATGTTCACTGTAATAGTTTCTAAAATGATAGACACATTACCTTCAGCAAAAACCTGTGCTAGAGCCAAAGGGTTTAAAATTGTGTGAACATCACCAGTTGACAAGGGACTAAAAAAACATGATTCTACTTCACGCGAGTCTGGGAGAAAATATGACCAATGGTGAAAATCATCCAACGGTCTATCTATACCCCTCATTTCTTCTAGGATTTAATTGTTAGATGGTAAAACAACATCAAGGAAGTTCATAGAAGAAGTAGAGTTAATAATCCAAGTCAGAGCTGCATCTCCATCCAAATCCTCTAGTGAAAGAGGGGTAGGACCAAAATCTACAATATTAATTATAAATTGATAAGAAATTTCAACTACAAAAATAGGATATACCATTCTACCCACTTGCCCTACGTCTAATGTTCTGGTAGAAGAAGGTAAAGGCTAAGGATTGAAAAGATAATGAGTTATGAAGAAGTCTCTTTGAGAAGGGGCCTCGCATAATGAAATGGAATTTATTCGAGCAATAAGAGAAGGAAGATCAAAGGTACCCATCAATGAGGAATACATTTTGACTCCTAAATTCTCAATAGGTAGCTTGGTATTATTCACTAAGGGAACAGAGGAATCAGAGGATGCATTAGATTCCTTCAAAGAATACTCCATCTATTCAAGTGTAACAATTCTCCCTTCATGGGGAAAGCATAGAATGTGAAATAAGGATGATACAATGGCATCCATTTCATAAATCCAATTCCGTCCTAATAGAAGATTATAATCCAAATTTACATCAGCTATTTCCACCTTGATATTGACCGCCTTACCCCCAACACAAACGGGAAAGGTTGGAATAATTCCATGTGGCCTATAAGAATCACCATAAAATGTTGCCAAGAGAGTAGGTGAAGGATCAACTTGAGGAAATCTGGTAGCTTTCCAACATGCAATTGACATGAAACATGTGGAATCTCCCTCATCAACTACAGTTTGAAAGATATTGATCTTTCGATATGTATATTTAATTTGGAAAGCCACGTAATGAGGTAGCCTCTTCTTAATATTTGACATGTCCAATGTAACAATAAGAGAGTTTCTTGGATCTATTATCCCGATCACAGTGAGTAGAGCACTCCTTTCTGATAGACATGACTAGAGCACCTCTATCGAAGACATCGCACAATGAAGTATTTCTGGGCAGCCCTAACATTATGGTTAATCATCAAACATTTTCCATAGCCTTTCGACATCTAAGGTATAGAATCAACTGTGTTCCTCTCATTATGGATTGGCTCTGGAACAAAGAGAGTGGCCTTAGCCTTAGAGGATTCTGGTTCACCATAATCATGTGATATTGTAGCAACATCGACATGAGAACTCATCATTTATACATTCGATGGGTTTTCCCCTTCCTTGTTTCCCACTATTTAGTTTCTAGTATTAGCATTCATGCAAGTAAACATTTGTTTCCTTTGGGGAAAAGGGTTAGTTAGAATGAACTGGGAGCTAGAAGAACCCTGTTGCACTAGCAAGCGCTGAGCATCCTGAATCTTAGGGAAAATATGAGTTAAATGGTCTCCATTACACAATTTGTAAGGAAACTTAAATTTCTTGTTTGACTCATTTTTACTCTCCCCAGTATTATTACTGTGTTTGTTCTCATCATCCTTTCCATCCTTATATTTCTTCTTACCACATCCCTTTTTCTTCCCATCAGATTATTGATTTCCTTTTGGGTTAGAACAATATACAACATTAATAACTAAAGTTTTAGAAGGCATAGGCATTAATGGCAATGCCTCAATTGAAGAAGCCGTTTGCAAAGACAACTGTTGTAATTGACTTAGAATGTTAGCCATGCTATTTTTGATTGATCCAACAATTCCGCCGACATGGGGACCCGGTCTCGGTTTAGCTAAATCAATCTTTCATCAAGGATCCTCAGGCAAAATATTTTCAAGAATCCCAAACTCAAAATATATTAGTTCTAATTGTTAGGCTCTAAAGAAAGCATGTTCTTCAGTGAACACTCCAGAGAGCGATCCATCCTTAGAAATTTCTAGCTATAAATATTTAGAAAAGTATTCAAGAAGGAATTCATTAGGAATATAGACTTTGATGAGCCTCTTCCTTCTCTACCATCCATGAATATGGTCAGAAATGTGAGTTTCCTTAATTTTTTAGAAACTAGCGAATATCTCAGTTGCAACATCATAATGAAAGGGCAACTAAAAATGGTTCAAAAACATAGTAGGAAATTCACCAAATGAAGCAAAGGTGCCCCCATTAAGCTCTATAAATGACTTAGCAACATTTCCAGTTAAGGTGCATTGAAACAATCTCAACTTGATTGAATTGTCAATTAAGGAGTTAAATGAACACCATAAATGGAATTTTTATATATAGTAAGCTGAATCCTCTCCAAACTTTCCATAGAATTTTGGAATAGCCGATGGAAGTTTGGTGGGAACCGGGGGCCAAGCCATATTATATCGATTTTGATCATTTGTCAATTTTGGGAGATCTGGAAAATTTAGGGTTGTGAGGAATGGTAAGCGCAGAGGAGCTTGAGAATTCCATCCACTATGAGAAGGATTCCAAACATTTTGAAAAGAACATCCCAGATTTTTAGAGGCACCAGGTTGCCAAGGATTTTTCGTAGAAGAAACTGAACCATAAGGAAATCCTTGTGGTCCAGAAAAATTCAAAGTTTGACCAACTCATGACAAAAATTTACCATAACCAAGAACATTTTCCCCATGTGAAGTATTAAAGGGAGAGGAGAGCCCTTGGTAAGGGTTCCATGCATTAGCAAAGGGAGAATAAGCCTGAAAGGAATTCATGGAGGAGAAAGGTTCCCCTATTGACCAAAAGAAAATTGATTCTCGACTCCTAAATCACTAAAAGTAGGGTTAGTCCATCCTTGAAAAGGATTATAACTTTGACCTTGAGCGGAGAAAGGAAGAGATCCTAGAGATGGATTAGAATGTGATGAGCCTCATAAAGGGGTAATTATATGGGCTCATTTTACCTCCTAACCTAGTCAAATCAACCATTCTCTTAGCTTATTGTATGATTTTTTGATTATATTTATGCTTATAGGGTGAGTTGAGTTAGTTATTATGCCATGTTGTCTAACATGCATTTAATGTAGATTATTGATGGATTTCGAGGTCAAAGTCAAGGATTTAATGGTCAAACTGCAGAAATAAATTGGAGTAGATAGAGGAGAGGACTTATAGGAGGGAATCCCCCTCATTTATTCCTCCTCATTTTGAATTCCCCTTCATTCAAGCTTGGAGTAAAAGCAACCGAATCATGCACTAAGAAGGCAGCCGAGCAAGTGGAAGATGATTGATAGTTATCTCGAGTTCTGGGAGAAAAGCCTCCCTAATTTTAAGGAAGCTATTGGTAGCTTCAGATGTATAAGTAGGGAGGCTTAGGGCCTCACTGGGGTTGACTTCTTTTTGGTTGTGAAAACTCTGCTCAAATTTCGAGCTTACTATTTTATAACGGTTTTATGTAATCTTGCTATTTTTTGATAATGAAGATGGAATCCTTTTTGAGCTAGCACTGAGTTACCTCAAAGGGATGAAGCTCTTGGTTTAGGGCCCAATCCAAGTAGCTAAGCTTCTCTTTACTTGTATTTGTGTGCTTTAGTTTAGTTTGTAGATTAATTTGCTGTTAGATGTATTTCTCTTATGGTTAGGAATAGGTTGCTTTTGATGATTTAGGAGCTTGCTTCCATTTATGCTTTCCATAGTAGGTTAAGTAGTGATTAGATAAGACTCAAAAGGCTAGCAACAGTGCTATGGCATTTATTCCTCCCTCTGGGACCATGATTTGAGGCAAAGACTCTCTTGCTGCCCCAAAAACCCAGATTTTCCTCATTCCCAGGACTTCTAGTGTTTGTAGCTCTTTAGTAGGTTGATAGTCTAGTTTTGCTTTGGTTTAGATCTTCTTTATCATGTTCACTTCCTTATCTGCAATAGTCCTTTTGCATGCTTTCCTTTCTTACAACATTTCCTTCTATACATCATAGTTTAGGCAATTTTAATGCAAAACTCTGTCTTTCCTAGGATGCACTCATTTCATTGGTTGCTTGATTTCCTTAGTTGATTGTCAGTTTCTATGCAGCATATCTCTTCTAGCAGTAGACCATATTACCAACAATCACACCATCCATCTGAGCCATGCCCGACATGTCTCCCAAACCTCACCTCAATTCTGCCCTAGTTCCCTACATTTTCCATAGAACTTCTTCCTCTCTCCTTGAGCAAACTTAATCATCTTTCTCTCTCCTAGTGATTCATGGTAGACCTTAGGTGCCCTAACACCTCATCCCAACTTTCATCCACCTTTTCGACCCACTCTAACACCCTCAAAACAACAAAAATTGCTCTCAGCCTCCTCTTGTAGGCTTCCTATAGTTTCCCTGTTTTCCTCTTGTAGTTTTCCTATGTCCTCCTATATTTTTTCCTGTAGGCTTTCTTTTGAAGGCCGAGTGTGGGAAAATCCTCCAGAAGGCCACCTAAGACCTCCTAGGACCCATCCACACCATTCTCCATCCTCCCAGGCTCCAAAGCCACCCTCTAATGCCACATGTTCTCTGCCACACTCACACACACAACAAATTAGATGCATGTTAAATTCACATAAAAACACATAAAAATCCAAAAATATGTTTTTTTTTCTTATTTACTTCTAGAAATAGCGTGGTTAGATGTTGTTTACTTCCTTGAGTAGGTAATGGCATTTCTTTTATTGTTTTCATAGTATTTTTGGCAAAAGTAGAATTAGCTTGTTTATTAGGGTTTACTAGGTTTTGCTTTATATTCCAATCTTTCTCTTTTCTGCATTTAGAATAACATCTGTAGAGTAATCTTTCTCTCCTTTCATCACACATAGAGCTTCTTCTGAAATCTACAGAAGTTGTCTTGAGCTCCTAGTGATCTCGTGCCAGCTGACCAAGTGACAACCTATAGTGAAAACTAGTACTTGTGCATATAACATCGATGCTTCCAAGTTTGTTATGAACTACCGGGTTGATAAAAGTAAAGTTGGCAGCCCAGGAGTTGCAGTATTCTTGTTGTAATACTTGCACTCACCACTTTTTTTGGTGCTGCTACTGGGGAAGTGTTAGAGTATTCTATGATTATTGCTTTCTTCTATTTCCTATTGCAACATTCTGCTAATATTTTATTTCAGCAAAAGTAGACTAGTCATTTCTTTTCTTTCAGTACTGCATTTCTATGCTTTCCTTTTCAATTCTGCAAATTTCCATTTAGCAAGTTCATTTCAACTAGTTGCAATTTTTTTTTCAATCACAATTTCAGTTTTTGTAGGTACTTTGAGTGTGGGGAAAAATAAACAAAAAACCAACCAAAAATATTTCCTTTCATGCCTCGTAAGAGTAGAGATAACTTAGAAAAAAAATTCCCAACACCCCCACTGCTTCACTCAGCCAACCTTCTCTCTTCTTCAGTGGCTGCAATCAAGAAGAACCCTTAGTTGAACATCCAGACATATTTCAAGAACCTATAGGGGAAGAAGAAGATGAAAACATTCCTCTAGAGCCAATGGCTAAAAACAGAAATGTTAGGGGAAATGGAGAGAGAATAGAGGGTACCTTCCCCATTTTGTAGACCAATGGGGAAACCAAAATGAGGAATATAAGTCCTTCAACCTTACCTCACTTCCATGGTTTGACTACAAAAGATCTTGACACCTTCTTGTTCAAGTTTTCTGTCATCTATCGAACTTATGACTATGCAAAAGATTAGCAAAATTTGAAACTGTTCCCTTCTACTCTCAAAGACATAGCACTGCCCTGGTTCATGGGATTACCAGGAAATAACATCACAACTTGGGCTCAGATGTAGTAGCCCTTTAACAACAACTATCGAGACTATTGTAGGTCAAAATATACTAAAGAAGAATTCTTCTGAATGACCATTGGAAGTGATGAGTCCTTGGAAGACTATGAAGAGAGGTTCCATCTCAGTTACAAAAAGGCTGCGTGTACACTTGACCCTAAGTCCCTGAAGTTGGTCCTACTCAGGGGAATCCGAGAAGACCTTTTAGACACCCTCCATCTACTGGCCGAGGGAGACATCTACAAACTATCCTATGAGGACATAAAGACTATTTTTAGAAACCATTCTAGAGCAGGCAGAAAGAAAGGTAGGGGGAGTCAACCCATAGCTAGTACCTCTTCTTCCAATTCATCCATTAAAGGTGAAATTGGAAACATGTTGGAAGACTTCAAGAGTGATATGTTGTAGACTCCTACCATGCAAATGGATACCTTACATATCAAAAGAAAACAAGAGGAAGCAAAGAGGGCTTTGGCCATTTTTTCCCCTAGATGCACCAGGAGGCATCCTAGGAATGAACGCCCATTGAACTCTATAGAGGTTTGTTCAGTCTGTGAGGAAAATCATTCTATAGATAAGTGTCATTCCTTGACTGGACTTAAAGCTGTATACCAAGGGGCCAAAGGAGTCACTGAACAGATCTATTACATCAACCAAAGGAGGCCTCATTAACCTAGACCATACCAACAAGGGATGCAAGAGACATCTCAGGCATACTACAACCCCAACCATGTCACCTCCATACCTTCTTGGGGCCCCGCTGCTCATCCTTCCTAGTCCACACCTCCTCCTTGGTCCTTCACATCTCAATATCATGCCCAACCAGCCACCCATTCATTTCAATGCTATGCTCAGTCGCAACCTCAGTGGAATGCATCTCATCAGGGGTGGAGGCCCCAATACAACTCTCTTATTGATCTTTTGCCTCCGCCACCTTCCTAGCCATAACTGTTACCTCTTGCATCACCAAGGCAACCCCAAATACCTGCCCAACCAAAGCTGAACACGAAAAATAGACAAGCTCAGCAAGTGTATAGTGGGGAACCATCATGCCCAACTTATGTTGTGGAGATTCAAAAAATTAACTTGCGATCCAGGAAACTTCTCTGAGATAGCCAGCCTCCACCCAGGGAGGTTTAAGAAGATAAAAAGGAAAGCAAACCTAAATCAAATCCACGCTTTCCTGAGAGACTATCCATGACAATCCAGCCTCCACCCAGGGAGGTTTAAGAAGATAAAAAGGAAAGCAAACCTAAATCAAATCCACCCTTTCCTGAGAGACTTATCCATGACAATCCAGCCTACCCCAGAAGAGACTGAATTCCTAGGAGAATTGAAACATTTACGTGTGAAGATACCACTTCTCCAAGCCATAAAATATGTGCCTATATATAAGAGGTTGATTAAATTGAGGTGCTTTAGGCATCCAGGAAGGCGCAAGAGAGATGCCCCAACCATCAATGTCATAGGACAACTTTATGACCTGATGTTAGGGCACAATGGTCCCACATACCTTGATTGATCTGGGAGCTACCATTAATGTAATGACAAAGCATACAATGCCCAAACTTAACCTTGAAGGCTCCTTGAGGAAGACCATGACGATGTTGCAGCTAGAAAACCGCTCCACAGTGACCCTTGAGGGGATTATGGAAAATGTGATGGTCTCCATTGATTCTTGGGAGTACCTTGCTGATTTCTTATTTCTCCAACTAAAGGCAAAGCTCAGTAGGTATCCTCTCATTCTGGGAAGACCCTTGTTGGCTACAACCAATGCCTACATCGGTTGCCGAGCTGGGAACATGAGCTAAAAAAAAGGGCACATGTCTTAGAAGTTAACCCTATATCCTCCTACCCAACCCCTACTAGAATAGGATCTACCTCTCTGGTTGGAGGAGGAAGATGAGGATGAAGTTTATTCTACACCACTTTGTACTTTAGAAATCACCATTGGGGGGAAACCACAAGATGAGGATGATATGAATGAAAATTTGATTCAAAATCCACCTCCTACTATATCACCATTAGAAGACATAGTAAGAGAAACCCAAAACAACCCCTCAACTGATCTCTGTGTGGCCATTCCCACTTCTCTCCATGTTAAAAATATATAGCTTGGCCTAGAAAGAACATTGAAAATCAATCCATCCCTATCTACTTCCCAGGAAAAGGAGCTATGCATAATACTAAGAAAACATCTAGATGCCTTCGCCTCGATTTTTAAGGAGATGAAGGGAGTGCACCTTTCAGTATGTACTCATCTTATATACATCAAGGAAGACTGCAAGCCAGTCAGGCAACCTCAAAGGAGGATGAGCCTAGCACTTAAAGATATTGTTAAGGAGGAACTGCAAAAATTGTTGGATGCCAGATTCATCTATCCCATCTCTGACAGTGAATGGCTCTCTCCTTTGGTGCTAGTGCCAGAGAAAAATGCTAAGTGGAGAATCTGTGTCGACTATTGGGAATTGAACAAATCCAATAAAAAGGACCATTTTCCTTTACCCTTCATAGATCAAGTGTTAGACGATCTGGCCGAGAAAACGCTTTTCTCCTTCCTAGATGGGTTTAGCGGGTAGAATCAGATTCAAAACAGCCCAAAAGACCAAGATAAGACCACTTTCACTTGTCCTTGGGGTACCTTTTCATACTGGGTCCTTCCCTTTTGTTTGTGCAATGCTCTAGCCACTTTTCAAAGAGTAGTATTGAGTATATTTTCTGAACTGGTTCATCAAGGATAATTTTAGGGGCGAATGTTCGCCCTTTGGCAAAATTAAGGGGATTTAAATTTTTAGTGGGCGAATATTTTGTATCATAGTACATTTTTACAAATCACCTCAAATAGCCCACCTTATTTTAAGGGAGAGGGTAAAAAAGGTAAGTTCAGCCCTTGAAATTAGGACTTACAACCTTCCATTCGCCCATTTTCAAGAATAGGTTTTATTTAAGTGAATCCTATGGGCCAAATACCATATTTATAAAAGAAGTATGGTAAATTAATAAAAATATAAATAAATGAGAGGTATGGTAAATAAATAAAACATTTTTTATATTCACTCCATAAGTCACCTTATATACATGTAAGGGTGTAAACAAATAAAAATATAAGTAAAGTGGAGGTATGGTAAATAAATAAAAAGTCTTTTTATACTTACTCAAAAGGTATGGTAAATAAATAAAAATATAAATAAACTAGATGTATCGTAAATAAATAAAACCTCTTTTTATATTTAGTCCATAAACCTCATTCTATTAGAAGGCCCAAGAAAGTGGTTTTATTTAAGTAAATCCTATAGGCCAAATACCATATTTGTAAAAGAGGTATGGTAAATTAATAAAAATAAATAAAACCTCTTTTTATATTTAGTCCATAAATCTCGTTCTATTTAGAAGGCTCAAGAAAGAGGTTTTATTTAAGTAAATCCTAAGGGTCAAATACCATATTTGTAAAAGAGGTATGGTAAATTAATAAAAATATAAATAAACGAGAGGTATGGTAAACAAATAAAACATTTTTTTTATATTTACTCCATAAGTCATCTTATATTTACGAACACTCAAAAAATGGGTTATATTTAGGTGAAACCTATGGCCAAAATACTATTGGACAAATACCATGGACTAGATTGTTATTAGTATCATGCAAAAAACCATTACTAACCCTAATATTAGAATTAATAAAAATAAAAATGGCACATGGTATTGACCCATGGTATTCACCAAAATGGCACATGGTATTGACCCATGGTATTCACCTGGAATGTAGCCTATTTAATGGGGGAATTAAACCAGCATGTAGCTTATGCTAAGATTCACTAGGACTTTACAAAGTTTTATTATTTAGTGAAAGACTGGCCAAGATCTTACAAGATTTTATAATTGAGTAAAATATTCGCCATGCCTGGTGAGAGATTCGCCAAAAAATTATATATGCATATTATATTATTGATAAAATCGCCTTCCATTTTTCCTATATACCATGGAGATTCACCCATTTATTATATTTATAAATTTAGGGGGGGTTCTTAGAATTTTCCCTGTGGTTCATGATGCAGTAGAAATATACAAGGATGATTTTACTCCCTATGGCTTTGACTTTCAGGAAGCTTTATCTAACTTAGGAAAAGTTCTAGATAAGTCTAATGAGATGAACCTGTCCCTCAGTCTGGAAAAATATGACTTTTTGATGGCTGAAGGGACCATGCTAGGTCATGCAATATCTCAACAAGGACTGCAGGTGGACCCCAACAAAATTGCCATCATCCAAAGGGTCCCATCTCCTCAAAAGGTGAGACATGTTAGAAGTTTCATAGGCTTAGCTGGATATTACAGGAGATTCATTAAAGACTTCAACAAGTTAGCCTCTCCTTTGTTTGGCCTCCTAGGAAAATATATTGAGTTCATATGGTCAGAAAACTGTCAAGAAGCCCTAGATACCATGAAGAGAAAGCTAGCGACTACCCCAATTCTCAGAGGCATGAACTAGGCCCTACCCTTTCACATTCACACAGACGCCTCAAACAAAGAAATAGGAGCATCCTTAGGACAAATTTATGGAAAGTTACCTTATGACATATACTTTATAAGAAAGAACTTGTCAAAGGCAGAGTTAAACTATACAGTGACCGAGAAGGAACTCCTAGCTGTTGTGCATTCCTTAAACAAATTCAGACATTATATCACAGGCTACCAAACCTTTTTGCACACTGATCATGCTGCAATTAGATATTTAATGAACAAACTAGATGTAAATTCTCGCATTATTAGATGGTTGCTTTTTCTGTAGTAGTTTGATCTGACCATTACTGACAAGCCTGGTAAAGAGAATGTTGTTGTTGACTTTTTGTCTAGAGTAAATTTTCCTACAGGTGAAGAAGGGATGGTGGATGACCAAATGCCAGATGAACACCTATTTTCTATATCAGTACTCTCTCCATGGTTTGCTGATATACCAAACTACTTTGTTTCAACACAATTCCCACCACACCTATCCTTAAAATAGAAGATAGAAATAGTAAGGAAAAGCATCCCTTTCACTTGGATTAGAGGCAATCTCTTCAAACTTGGTCCAAATTAGATCTTGATAAGATGTGTTAGGGAGGAGGAAGTCTTTGAAATCCTACTGACCTGTCATGATGGGCCTTGTGGAGGTCATTTTGCAGCAAGAGGAACTGCCTTCAAGATATTACAAGCAGGCTACTACTAGCTCACTCTTCATTAGGATGTGAGGAGATACACGAGCTAGTGTGATCAATGTCAGAGGATGGGAAAACCCACTCCAAAGGATGAAATGCCCATGCAACCTCAAGTGACCCTTGAGCCATTTGAGAAGTGGGGCATGGACTTTGTGGGGCATATCAACCCCCCTTCAAAGCAGAAGCAATACATCATTATGTGCACTGACAACCTGACAAAGTTGGCAGAGACAAAAGTAATCAAATCAGCGACAGAAGAAAAAGTAGTTGAGCTTTTGAGGGAAAACATATTCTACATTTTTGGGTATCTAAGAGAGTTGGTCACAGACCAAGGCAGTCAGTTCACCTCCAACCTGATTGAAGACCTACTCACACATCATAAGATCAAGCACAGGACTTCCACCACTTACCATCCACAAGACAATGGGAAAGTGTAGGTCACTAACAGAGAATTAGAATGGATCCTAACCAAGGTAGTGAGCAGCAACAGAAAAGACTGGGTGAACAGATTAGTTTAGGCCACTTGGGCCTACAACACAACATGGAAGACAATGACCGGGTTCACACCCTATGAACTGGTCTATGGGAAGAAGATTTTTTTGTCAATAGAGTTTGAATTAAATACCCTAAGGATGGCAACTCAGTTGGACCTAGACCTCAGCCATGCATAGAAGGAGAGATTACCTTAGCTGAATGGATTGGATGAATACATATTGCAAGCCCTTCTCCATATAGAGGTAGTTCAACTCCAGAGAAAGATATGGCATGACAGAAATATCAGGGAGAAGCAATTCCAAGGGGGAGATTAGGCACTACTCTATGATTCAAGATACAAGGATTTCAAAGGCAATCTGAGGACAAGATGATTCAGACCCTACACTATGGAGAAATGTAATGACAATGATTTAGTTCTAATCAAAACCATTGATGATGAAGCCATCCCCATGCTTGTCAATGGATATCGGTTGAAAGTCTACAAGAAACCCCTATCCAAGCGAGAGTTTATTGAAGATTTGAATAAAACAGTGATGGTGGTGGAGCATGTCTTAGCTTCCACTTCACCCATTCACTGAAGAAAAAAAAAGAAAAATAAGGACTCAAGTGAAAACCTTCATAAGGCGCTTGAGTCCCATCATTGGGTTGAAAACCTCTCTTGAGGTGGCCAAATGATGTTGGAAAAAGAAAAAGGAAAATAATAAGATTCTTGGGAGAAAACCTCCGTTGGAGGCACCTAGGGCAGGCAATTAAGGTGAAAACCTTTTTGAGGCGCACTAGTTGTTTTCAAAAAAAAAAGAGAAAGAAAACATGAATTTTTATTGCATTGCAGGTTTGCAGGAGGACTACAAGGAGCAGAAGAAAGTGCCAAGATGACCCAGCCATTCATACTGACATCCATCTCATATTCTCTACAACTTCCTCCATCATTTTTGGCATCTCTTTCACCCCACTATACCTTTTTCTTCCAAAACTATGTTTTCTACAGGAGACTCTATGTTTCCTACATGAGGCTCCTGTAGGAATTACAAAGAGCCAAAAGTGTTTATAGGAGGCAGTGTTAGGGACAAGAAAAGCCTCATGAGGAACTTATAATCCCTCTTACCATCTTCAAAACTCCTTTCCATCATTTGCAAGCTTGCATCACACTCCAAGCATCATTATTATTTTTTTCCTTTTCAAGAACAAAACACAGAAAAACAGTTTTTCAGTTTTGATAAAAAAACAAAAATAAAACGAGGAAAAGGCACCATTAACCTTACCTGAATCTTACCTACTATCCCTCCATCATTCATCTCCACCTATGGCATCATTCCCAAGCTCCAAGCACAGGGAAATAGTTGAAGTTTCAAGGGGAGAAGCAGTTATAAGAGATCCTGTAGGAATTCCCGTAGCAGCTGATCCCATAGAAGTCCAACACCAACAACAAGGGATATCACATCTGAACGTTGAAAAGACACATGCAGCTCAACTCCAGAAAAAGAATAACTTGCAAGAACACAAAAAAACACATCAGCAAGAAAAGACAACACGCATGAAGGAAAATAAAGGCATGTAGCAAAGAAAACCACAACACCTCACAGTCGATGGCAACAAATACACTTGGATTACAGGTAAGTAACTATGTCACTCCTGTATTTACATCGGTTTAATTAGGAATCATACAAAGGAAACAATATGGTTGAAATCAAGATTCAAAAGAGGAAAATGTGGCGAGTTAACTTGGCCACCTTCATTTAGTTGACTCCACTTAACTGAAATATCACCTACACATGTGCATGGTCAATGCAAGCAAAAGATGCCAAGGACAGGTAGTGGGAGGAAGATTTAACTCCGATACAGTGGTGCGGGGCTGATTACAAGGAGGGTCATGATGACCAAGTAGGTGGGGACCAATGGTCCTAATCTGCGCAACGTAAACCTTCCCAGCTTAGCACTCATAACAAAAAATATCCATAAAAGGTAATGAGCACTCCTCCCTGCGCATTCTCACCACCTTTTCTTCAATTTCTCTTTATAACTAAGCCACACAACAATCTTCTTATTCCCCCATAGCCTCGTATCCACCATCCTCCATTGATCTCCACCATATTTTTTCTCTCGACATTTTCTACAGGAGCACCTACAGGAAATCTACAAGAGGGACAATGGGCTTCTATAGGAGGGGCAGTGAGTCATTTTGAAGGGAGGAAACATGATTTTTGGCACAAATTTCAATCTGAAGAGGTAGGATTCATGAATTCCATCTTTTAAATATCAAAATGTGAAAGAATTGGTCTCAAATTGAAGATGAAATGACTCTTTAAGCAGGTAGAAATACATAAAAAAAAAATCAAATTTTTTTTTTTAAACACAGTCCCCTCTGTTTTTCTACTTCACTCAAAATTATTTGTCTCCACCTCCATATTCGGTTTTTAAAAATAAGTACAGGCAGTATGACAGGGGGGTTTATGAGAAAATATCCCACTAACTCCACTAGACTCCATGCACATCCTCAAGTGGTTGACATATTTACAAGGGCAAACTGGATGAATTTCTTTGAGAAATTTAGAGGGTTTGATGATGAAATTGCCCAATAATTTACTCTCTCTAGTCCCTCACACAAGAAATCATGCTACTATAACAATTAAAGGCATCTCCATTGAAATAAACCCTGAATTCATCAGTAGGGTCACTACCCTTCCTCTTGGGCTGCCTTAGAGTAAAGATGAGAAACCAATTGGCCAGGTTGCCAAGAGGAAATTTTTCCACAAGATAATGAAACCCCTGTTGAAGAAAAAAATGGAATTAGGAAGGCTAGTATACCATATCCATGGGATAAGGATAGCTACCAAGTGATCAAATACATTTCTTGTGAGGGGAGGCACAACTTTGTTTATGGATATAATTTCATAATCATCCAAGACTTGAAATATGGTATGGATACCCCAACACCTAAAAAGCTCAGTAGCCCTTACTTTCTCCTCTAGTCCCTCATTAACTCCAGCACCAAGGTACAAGCAGGAAATTCACAGCAGCTGGCTCACCATGGCCTAATCAAGATCCTAGTAGAAGAAGCCCTCAATACCCTTACTATTAGAAAATTATATATTATGGAGCAATGGAACACATAAAATATTGCAGAAATATAAACACAGAAAACACATAAAACAAGAGAGACACAGATATACATGGTTCACCCAGTTTTGGCTACATCCACCCCGAACAGCCAGTCCTTCCTTTCTATTATCCAGCAAAATGAAGAGACACAACCTACAACAGATCCACTGTAATATCCTCCGTTTTTTCTCACAGTCTCACCTCTCTGTTTCTCGCTCACAGAATAGACATCTATTATACAGCCTCAAATACAATTCCCTCATACAAAGAGAGGGGGTTTCCTTCTGAGGAAAAAAGCTTAAACTAAACATAAGTTCTACCGTCAGTTCATCCACCTAATGAACGACCCAAATTGACTAGAAATTACTATACTTTTACAAGGAAAATTTACATCTGGTTTTAGCTTCGGGGGCACTGCCCCTGAGCCCCCACCGGGGGACCGCTAATCCCCGGACTCCTTGGGGGGGGACAAGTTCCCCCCACACCCCCCCGCATGGAGGGTTGTACAAACTAGCTAGGGTATACATCCGGGTGAAACAAAGACCTCTAAACAATCATGCTCCACACACAACAATCTCCCACTAGGAGAATGATTGTAGCAACTCCACCGCTGCTTCATTTGCTGGACAATGACTCCTATTTGGACCTGGTTGTTTCTCATCTTCATCGTCATCCTTGAAGACCAATTGAAACTGAGCATGTTCTCAGCTTCTCCCTGGTTACAACTTCTGTTAGCATATCTGCAGGATTCTGGCTAGTGTGTATCTTTTCCAGCTTCAACTCTCCATCTTCCAACACTGATCGTATGAAATGGTACTTGAGCTGTATGTGTTTAGTCTTGGAATGAAATGTTGAGTTCTTTGGAAGATGAATGGAACTTTGGCTATCACTGTATAACATGCCCATATCATGCTCATTACCCTATTCACCCATAAATCTTTGTAACCGAATCATTTCTTTACTGGCCTCTATAGCAACAATATACTCTGCTTCTGTTGTTGAAAGTGCAACAACACTTTGGATTTTTGAACCCAAACTAACACCTGTTCCACTAGCAGTAAATACATATCCTGTAGTGCTCCTCCTGTTATTTCTGTCACCTGCCATATCTGCATCAACATATCCCTGTAGGGAAATGTTTGAGCCAATAAAGCATAATGCTTGATTTGTGGTACCTTTCAAATATCTGAGAATCCATTTCACTGCCATCCAATGTTCCTTTCCTGGATTGTTCATGTTCCTGCTTACAACTCCCACTGCATGTGCAATATCAGGCCTTGTGCAGACCATTGCATACATTAAGCTTCCAACTACCGATGCATATGGAACTTTAGACATATAATCCATGTCTTCTTGGGTCTTTCGGCACATTTCCTTACTAAGATTGAAATGGCTAGCAAAAGGTGTACTAATTGGTTTTGCATTGTGCATATTAAATCTTTTCAACACCTTTTGTATGTACTCATTCTGAGACAATATTAATTTGCGATTTTTCCTGTCTCTAGTGATTCTCATACAAAGGATTTGTTTTGCAGCTCCCAAATCCTTCATTGCAAATGAATTTGCCAATTTTCTTTTGAGCACATTTATTTCCTGCATGTTAGACACTGCAACAAGAATGTCATCTACATACAATAAAAATATAATATAGCTACCATAATTTTGCTTTTTCAGATAAACACAATGATCAAAGTGACATCTAGTATAACCTTGTTCAGACATAAACTTGTCAAATTTTAGATACCACTGCCTTGGAGCCTATTAAGCCATACAAGCTCTTCTTCAACCTGTACACTAGTTTCTCCTTCCCTTTCACTTCATATCCTTGTGGCTGCTGCATATATATCTCTTCCTCCAAATCCCCATGGAGAAAGGTTATCTTTACATCTAACTGCTCAAGATGCAAATCTTCAACTACCACTATACTTAAAATAGTTCTGATTGAAGTCATTTTTACAATAGGAGAAAATATGTCATCAAAATCAATACCTTTCTTCTGTGCAAACCCCTTCACCACAAGTCTAGCTTTGTACCTCTATTTTCCTCCATCTTCTTCCTTCAGCCTGTAAACCCATTTATTCTGTAATGTAGTTTTACCTGCAGGCAACCTGACTAAGTCCCAAGTCTGGTTATGAATTAAGGAGTCCATATCTTCTTCCATGGCTACCTCCCACTTCTTCCTGCTTTCAACCTGCATTGCTTCTTCATAACATTAGGGTTCACCGGAATCAGTCAACAATAAATAATATAATGAAGGAGAGTATCGTTCAGGGGGTCTGCTTATCCTGGTAGATCTTCTAACACCACTTTTAGGTGTTTGGGGTGCCTGTTGCTATTGTGGTGGTTGCTGCTATTGTGGTTGTTGATTATTATTATTTTCATGAACCCTTTATTTTTCAGTGATTTCATGAAGAATTGCATATTCCTTGTTTTCTTTTTCCTATTTCTTTTCCTACAACTGATTCTTATACAAGACCTTTTCATTGAATATTACATCTCTGCTCCTAATGATTTTTTGATTTTCATAATCATATAAGCGATAACCAAAATCATTAACACCATATCCAATAAAGGTACATTTCTTTGACTTTGCCTCAAGCTTTGTTCTATTTTATTTATCAATATGGACAAAGGCTTCACAACCAAAAGGCTTTAAAAAAGAGTAGTTTACCTTTTTACCTGTCCATGCTTCCTCCGGAACACCACCATCCAAGGAACTTGAAGGCCCTCCGTTTATTAGATAAACAATAGTATCTACAGCATCTACCCAAAACTGTAAAGGCAATCCTGCATGCAATCTCATGCACCTTGCACGCTCCATGATTGTTCTATTCATCCTTTCTGACACACCATTTTCTTGTGGTGTTAATGGAACTGTCTTCTCTCTGCGAATCCCATGCTCTGAACAGTACCTATCGAACTCTTTGTTGCAATATTCACCTCCATTGTCTGATCTAAGACACTTCAATTTCTTTCCTGTCTCAATCTCAAGAAAAGCTTTCCATTTCTTGAAAGTATCAAATACATCAGATGTATTCTTAATACAATAAATGCAAGTTTTTCTAGTTGCATCATCAATAAAAGTAACATAATAACGAGAGCCACCGAGAGATGATACCTGAGCAGGGCCCCATACATCTGTATGCACAAGCTTTAATTTTTCGCTCTTCTTTTCTTTCCCAACTTTGAGAAATCTGTCTCTCTTCTGTTTTCCATAAATGCAATTGCCACATAAGTCCAAATCAACATTCTTCAAACCCGGCAACAAATTCCTTGAGTGAAGAATCTTCATCCCCTTTTCACTCATGTGTCCGAGCCTATAATGCCATAATGCTGCATCTGCTCCTTTGGAAGTTAAAGCATTAATAGAGTTAGAAATACCATTGCATAAATACAATGTACCAACCTTTTTGCCTTTTGTTATTACCAGGACTCCTTTGGTGACCTTCCAAGATTTATCTGTGAAAGTTGTCACACAACCTTCACCGCCTAATTGCCCCGTTGAAATCAGATTTTTCTTTAGATTTGGAACATGTCTTACCTCCTTTAGTAGCCATTGGTTTCCATTCTGCTGTTTTACAAGAACCTTACCCATTCCAACAATTTTACATGGTTTATCATCACCCAAACAGACTTGTCCAAAATCTCCTTGAACATAGTCATGAAAGTATTTCTTATTAGGTGTGGCATGGAATGAGTCCCCTGAATCTACCACCCAGGAATTAGTAATATTTTTGAAATAAAGAATCAAAGCATCTTGTAACACCTCACTTGTCACATTTGCTTCATGATTGTTTTCTTGTTGTGCATCTCCTTCATTTCCCTTCCGAGATCTAGAGTCCTTCTTTAGGTGTCCTTTCTTTCCACATTTCCAACACACTATCCCTCATCTGGAGTTGGATCTGCCTTTCCTTGATTTACTTCGATATCCTGAGCTCTTTCCTCTTTCCATTTTTCTTCCCCTACACTCTGCACTCAAAGAATTACCCGATGTCTCACCGGAGCTTTACCGTTGCATTTCCTCGCTAAGGATAGCACTGAAAACATCATCAAACTTTAAAGTACTAGATCCAAACACAGAGTTACTAATCGCCATTACTAAACCATTCCAACTTTCTGGCAATGAGCACAAGAATAACAAAGCTCTAACTTCATCATCAAAGTTTACCCCTACAGAACATAATTGACTTGTAATAGTATTAAAATCATTCAAATGATCTGTAACAGATCCACCTTCTGACATCTTCATATTAAATAACCGTTTCATAAGAAATACCTCGTTTGAGGCCGAGGGTTTTTCATATAATTTCTCCAACACCTTAATCAAACCCTCTATCATTGTTTCCTTCGAAATGTTGAAGGCGACCGACGTTGCAAGGCACAACTGTATTGTTCTGAGTGCCTTTCTATTGAGAAGGTTCCATTCTTCATCTTTCATACCCATCGGCATATTTGCTTTTCCACCCAATGGTAAGTATAGATCTTTCTGATACAGATAATCTTCCATCTGCATCTTCCACAGTGAGAAGTTTTGGCTGTTAAATTTCTCGACCCTAAACTTACCATCTTCCGCCATTTCTCCCACTCGAATGAGGAACCCTTATTTCCTGCGAGTTTATCAGCCAAATAGACCTTCGGCGCTGATACCAGTTGTTAGAAAATTATATATTAGGGTGAAATGGAACACATAAAATATTTCACAAATATACACACACAAAACGCATAAAACAAGAGAGACACAGATATACATGGTTCACCCAGTTTGGGCTACGTCCACCCCGAACAGCTAGTCCTTCCTTTCTATTATCCAACAAAATTAAGAGACACAACCTCTAGAAGATCCGCGGTAATATCCTCTGTTTTCTCTCACAGTCTCACCTCTTTGTTTCTCGCTCACAGAATACACATCTATTATACAGCCTCACATACAATGCCCTCATACAAAGAGAGGGGGTTGCCTTCTAGGGCAAAAAAACCTTAAACTAAACATAAGTTCTACCGTTAGATCATCCGCCTAATGAACGGCCCAGATTGACTAGAAATTACTATACTTTTACAAGGCAATTTTACATATGTTTTTAGCTTCGGGGGTGCTGCTCCCGAGCCCCGGCCGGGGGACCGCTGGCCCCTGGACCCCCCAGCCGGGGGGGATCGGCCCCCCCGAACCCCCGCGGGGGGGACAAGCCCCCCCTACATAGAGGGGTGTACAAAATACCTAGGGTATACATCCGGATGAAACAAAGACCTCTGAACAATCATGCTCCACACACAACACTTACAATCCCAATAGGATGGGAAGTTTTGAGAAATATGACAGTTGAGGATGACATCAAGGCATTAACCTATGATGTCAGTCCTACTGTCAGTGAGGAAGGTGAACATGAAGGAGGAGAAGATGAAGCCAGTGGTGACATAGTAGAGCAAGAAGGGAACAAGGAAAGAAAAGAAATAGAACATGAGGTAGAAAAATGGACAGAGCAGGAGAAGGGAAAAGAGACAGAAGAGGGAGAAAAGAAGGAAGAGAGGGCAGAGCAAAGAGAAGAGTCCCCTAAAACTTGGGAAAGAGAAGCAACAACTGCCCTCATTGCCCTCAGCAAACCAATCAAGAAAAAGTAGAAGAGGAAAAGAAAAAACTCCATGTATTTTAGGGCAAGGAAGAGTACCAGAATTAAAACAGGCAAGCCTCAACCCTCGTCAAAGACTCCCATTGACATTGAAGATTCACTATTTTCCAAGGTGAAAGATTCTCTTTCTGAGACACCCATAACCTATGAAAGGGAGACTACAAGATCTGCTACATGGAAGCGAAAGTCAATTCTACAGGATCCCAAACCAGACCTACACTGTCCAGACTACAGGAGAGACAAAAACTTGAGGAAAGGATAGGAGGATAACCATAGGTGAAAGAGGAAGCACAAGATCTACAAGAACTTGATCCCCAGCCTAATCTTGCCTCCTATTACAATATAATTTAGGGAGGCAAGATAATCCCACAGAAATTTGCAATTCCACTGTTTTTTGAATTGGAAAAAGAGAGAGTGAGAATGCGTATGTTGATGCAGATAGAGAAGTCCAACGGAGTTGAGCATGTTGGCCATATGGAAAACAAAACTCAGGGAAATGGGCAGGGAATTGAGTGCTCTCAGAGACAAAGAAGCCAACACAAGAAGACACCCTCAGAATGAGAATGAAATACTAAGGAGGCAACTGTAGGAGAAATATACTCATTTGGCATACATGGCTAGCTTATCCATGGAATCATTACAATGTAGAACACTAGTCAAATCTTATGGCCTCTATCTGAAGGATCAATGGCTTCAATTCCAAATAAAAACTTTGGCACAATGAGACACAATGCCTTTCCAAGACTACAGGAAGTTCATGGATTTGTGTGACAAAAGCACCTCCGAGGACAAGGAAAAACATGACAGAGTTCTATCTACACAACATGGCCCTCACAGACCTAAATGTGTGGGACCCCAATGCCAAGCTAGGGGATCTACAATTAATGGCCATGGCATCATGGATGAACCATGAAGAACTGAGGGCAGCAGAAATGAAAAGATTGTTAATAAAAGAGCAAAATGAACCATTGATGATAAGAGCTAAGCGATCAGATCCTATGGCACTCATCTGATCACACAACTTACTTGCCAATGACCCTAAGATTTCCCCTAAATATCTATGCAATCAGGAATAAGCCATTGCACACTTTGAAGACATGTTTAGGCTACTTGGGGAGGACTATGTACATGCATGGATGAGAAGATGGAACACCCTACCCCACAACTTGTAGATCAGGGAATACCATTCCCCCATGAGGCTGAAGGACGCATTAAAAAGAGTTCCAATGTACAAGCACTCCATGAAAAGGCTGAAGGTCAACTGGATTGGCATCAAACTGAGTCCTCCACTCATATTAGGCATGCTGGAAGGTAGAAGAGAAGAAGAAGAGGAGGAGTAGTGGAAGGACATAGACAGAAAGGCAAGATTTTATGGAGAACATGAGTAGACCATAGAAGAAGCCTGGGATGCTAGGGAGGCCACCAGGGCCATAAAAGACGAAGAGATTGACTAGGTTGCTTAGAGGATGAGAAAAAACTTTAGTGTGGGGATGATGATGAGCCTCATAAATGGGTAATTATATGGGCTCATTTTACCTCCTAACCGAGTCAAATCAACCATTCTCTTAGCTTATTATATGATTTTCTTATTATATTTATGCTTATAGGGTGAGTTGAGTTAGTTATTATGCCATGTGGTCTAACATGTATTTAATGCAGATTATTGATGGATTTCGAGGTCAATGTCAATGATTTAATGGTAAAACTGTAGCAATAACTCGAATTAGATAGAGGAGAGGACTTATAGGATGGAATCCCCCTCATTTATTGCTCCTCACTTTCAATTCCCCTTCACTCAGCTCGCAGTACAAGCAATCGAATCATGCACTAGGAAGGCAGCCGAGAAAGTGGAAGATGATTGATAGTTATCTTGAGTTTTTGGAGTCAAGCCTCCTTGATTTTAAGGGAGTTGTTGGTAGCTTCGGATGTATAATTAGGGAGGCCTAGGGCCTCACTAGTGTCAAAATTTTTTTCTTGTGAAAACTCTGCTCAAATTTCGAGCTTACTATTTTATAACAGTTTTATGTAATCTTGCTATTTTTTGATCATGAAGATGGAATCCTTTTTGAGCTAGCAGTGAGTTACCCCAAAGGGCCGAAGCTCTTGGTTTAGGGCCCAATCCAACCAACCAAGCTTCTCTTTACTTGTATTTGTATGCTTTACTTCAGTTTGTAGATTAATTTGTTTTTAGATGTATTGCTCTTATGGTTAAGAATAGGTTGCTTTTGATGATTTACAAGCTTGATTCCATTTATGCTTTCTGTAGCAGGTTAAGCAGTGATCGGAGAAGATTCAAAAGGCTAGAAACAGTGCCTTGGCCTTTCTTCCTCCCTCTGGGACCATGATTTGAGGCAAAGACTCTCTTGCTGCCCCAAAAACACAGATTTTCCTCATTCCTAGGACTTATAGTGTTTGCAGCTCTTTAGTAGGTTGATAGTCCAGTTTTTCTTTGCTTTAGATCTTCTTTATCATGCTCACTTCCTGATTTGCAATAGTCCTTTTGCATGCTTTCCTTTCTTATAGCATTTCCCAACATTTCCTTTTATACATCATAGTTCAGGCCATTTTAATGCAAAACTCTTTTTCCCTAGGATGCACTCATTTCATTGGTTGCTTGATTTTCTTTGTTGATTGTCAATTTATATATAGTAGATCTCTTCCAGTAGTATGCCTGCTTACTAGCAATCACACCCTCTATCTAATCCATGCCGTACATGTCTCCCAAACCTCACCTCAATGCTGCCCTAGTTCCCTACAATTTCCATAGAACTTCTTCCTCTCTCCTTGAGCAAACAAAATCATATTTCTCTCTCTTGGTGATTCATGGTAGACCTTAGGCACCCTAACACCTCATCCCAACCTTCATCCACCTTTTCTACCCACTCTCACACCCTCAAAATAGCAGAAATTGCTCTCAGCCTCCTCTTGTAATTTCCCTGTTTTCCTCCTGTAGTTTTCCTGTAGGATTTCTTTTGAAGGCCGAGTGTTGGAAAAGCCTCCATAAGGCCACCTAAGACCTCCTAGGACCCATCCACACCATTATTCATCCTCACAAGATCCAAATCCACCCTCTAACGCTACCTATTCGCTGCCACACTCACACACAACAAATTAGATGCATGTTAAATTCACATAAAAACACATAAAAATTAAAAAATATGCTTTTTTCGCTTATTTACTTCTAAAAATAGCATGGTTAAATTTTGTTTACTTCGTTGAGTTGGTAATGGCATTTCTTTCATGGTTTTCATAGTATTTTTGGCAAAAGTAGAATTAGCTTGTTAATTAGGGTTTACTAGGTTTTTCTTTACATTCTAGTCTTTCTCCATTATACAGTTATAATAGCATCTGTAGAGTAATATTTCTCTCCTTTCATTGCACATAGAGCTTCTTCTGAAATCTATAGAAGTTGGCTTGAGCTCCTAGTGATCTCGCGTCGGTTAACCAAGTGACAACTTGCAGTGAGAACTAGTAATTATGCATATAACATCAATGCTTCCAAGTTTGTTACAAACTACTGGGTTGATAAAAGTAAATTTGGTAGCCCAGGAGTTGGAGCATTATTGCTGCAATACTGGCATTCACCAGAATACGGTATATGACCACTTCCAAAAGGAAAACCCTAAGAAGAGGCTGAACCACTAGCCATAGAATTCATAATTATGGAAAGAGTGGATGGGATAGATACAGGAACTGAGGGAATCTCACTAGAAGGAATCCTAAAAGGGAAGTATCAATGTGGGAATAAAAAGCTTGGGTGCCACCACTTGAACATGGAATGGAGGTAGAGCCAAATATTGCAGTACTAGGAATGATAGTAGATATACCAATAATACCTCCTCCTTGAACTGAAGGAGGAGTATGTTCACTAGTAGCACTCATAGCGAGATTCGTGCTCCCAACAGTGGCCATCAAAGGAAAAGGATGATAGGAACTAGGGCTTGCCAGCCTGTGAGTTGAGATGCCAACGTATAATAGAATGTCTAGAAGATTAGGAAGAAGAGGTGAAGAAGGAGTCACAGGGGACTCAAGAATCTCTTCAACCTTAACTTCGTCTTCCAACTGCAAGAGAACCCTCGAAAGGGCAGGAGTATATCTATCCAAATGATGACTTGCACTAGGTCTACCTTATGAAACTATAGCCTGACGCGGAGGATCAACCTCCGATACATTCACTGCCACTGATTGAAAATCACCAATAAAATTTCTCCTACACCTTCTAGAAGAAGGCTCGACACTCGTAGATGAGAGCCCACAAAGCTTCCTGGACCGATGAACTAGCAAATCAACCACTTTCAATTATTATGAAAACTTGTAAAGACTCAACAAATTATAAATCTATGGTAGTATAGGAGCAAAGAGAACTCACTAAAACATCCTTAAATATGCAGTCAATCAACATACTTTCAAGTATTTCTGCTCTAGGTGATTAGGACCAGACACCAAAATACAACAATGTGAAATAAAGAACCTTCCAAATATAGTTTGGGATAATTACGGCCCAAGCCTACCAGTGAGAGTAACAGAAATACCTATGCTGACCTCCAATAAAAATCCTTTACCATTGCCAGTACCCAAGCTTCAAAAGGGTTCCCTCCAGAAGTACTAATGGGAGTGATACAACATATGCCTCAGATACCACTGGTATCCCCCCCTCAGAGTCACCTATGTGGTCCCTAGGAAAGGAAACTAAGGTCACCAGTTCGTATTGATATCTAGGCGGAACAACCTTTGGTGGGGATCCAATAAGTTGGAGAGGGGGTATCTCCCTTTTCTACCTTCACTCACCCTTGTGCTTAGCTCCAAGAAGGGAGGAGCTTTCTCACTCAACTTCACGACACTGGATTTCACTCTTTTAATCAACTTATATGTTTAAATACAGAGTGGACTGTTAGAGTTAACTCTCCACTCACTTATTCCAATGCCCTAAATGACCTAGACTACCTGATGTTACTATGACAGATTGAAATATTCTAGTTTACTTTAATTTTAGTGCTTGATTTTAATGGATTTTCTTAACTGAGGGGTAGAATGGAAGTGCAACTTTATGATTTTATGGATGCAAAAGAAATCAATAGAAAACTTGGCTACATCAACATGAAACATTTTTTCTTCGATGAAAGAGATTTCTACAAGGTTCTATGAACAAACTATGAAAGCAAAAAAGTATTTTTTATTTTTCCAAACAAAATGGTCATGCACTCAAAATCTAAAAAAAGACTAAAAATTTTTATAGTGCAACTATCCTAATGCAAACTGAAATTCTTAATGCTAGATTCTAAGGACTACTTTTAAGACAAGAAAATGTGTTTCTCAAAATGATCAAGAGGCCAAACTTGACAAAAGGAAAAACAAATTCAATCACAAACTTTTTGCCAAAATAAAGCAAATTCAACCTAATGAAAATACTTCACACTTGCTCTAAATGATAAGAAGACCAAAAAAAAAGCCATAAATGAAAAATAAAGCCAACAAAACAATATTTTTATCTTTTCCTTTTTAAGGACAAAAAGCGTTCTCGAGAAAACAAAAACTACTAAATGCTTCAAGCTCAAATTCAAGCATAAAGAACCTCAAATTTCACAAGGCACTGAAATCATAAGCATGATAAGACTTAAAGTGAAAAGAGGCCACAAACTCAAAAAAAATGATTTTAAAATCAACATACAAACTCTAGAACACAAGAATGATTTCAGGAAGACCAACAAAACTTTTCAAGTTTTGCAAGAAATACTTTCTCAAAAAACAAGAAAAAACCAAAGATGTCAACTTTCAAGAAAGAAAGGAAAAGAAATGAAATGGATAGGTTATAAGTGAATTGAAACCAATTATTTTTTCCAAAGGTTCAAAGAAACCAAGAAACTCACTGAGAAGCCTTGAACGCAAACATAGAAATCAACAGTTTACCAAGAAGCAAGCCACAGGTTGACTAGGTCTTTCCACAAAGAGAGATGGGAAACTAAAATTCCACAAGAAGCAGGACTCTCCCAGAAAATCAATGACTAAAAAAAAGAAAGAAAAATCAAGAAAAACCCTTTACTTGACTCAACATTTGAAAAATTTATTCAAAACCATGTATACGTGATTGTGAAATTACAAACTTGTGTGTATACACAATTGTTCTCAATGAAACACATGTATACACATGTTTCTTTGGAAACAAAGTGCATATATATGTGACTGTGTAAACTAAAAATCAAGTATAGAAAAATTGGCAAACAAACATAAAAAAATTAGCCCTAATCCAGAAGATGAGACTTTTGGCCTAGGTTACAGACAAGTCAAAGATACTATGAAAAAAAAGAAATCAAAAAAGAAGGCCCATATCAAGAAAGAAGTAACCCAAGCTAGGAAATACTAGAAGTATTCCCTAGCAAAGTCACCAATTCTATTATAGGAATAATACACCCTAGGGTCTAGGTTGAGCACCCCAATGGAGTGAAGGGAATACACCAATGAGAAGCAAGAAAGCAAGCAGCCTTAATTCTTAAACTACTAAAGTGGGAAGAAGAGATATTACCCAAAGGTCCTATGTTTGAGGTGATTCTCGTAGGGTCCAAACCCTCTGCTTCCTCCAATGCTTCAAAACCATCAACTCATCTAAGAAAATCAGGTACACTACTAGTAGTTCATAGCATCTTCATGATATATATGTTATATCATATAAGAATATAAGTATAAATCATGAAATCATACATAAGTTAGATCAATACATGAATTAAAGAATTAATATCATAACATTAGGAATAAGACAAAGTTTCTTTATTGATGACTACAAAAGAATGTGGATGAATACAACCTGATTCATCCACTACTCCAAGCGAAACCTTCCTCTGGATATGTCCAACCCAAGCCTCAACAATCCTCTTTCAAATGCATACACATGGATAACATATAAACGAGATGGACATCTCTATGAGGAAACAAGGGTTTCCTATAGTTGGGAGTGCAGGAGGCACAGGGATAAATCAGGCTTGATCATGGACCAATTGGATATATGTCAATATCCTATCTTTCTCTCCCCTTAGGCCTTCCCCATGAGGTGTATTTATATAACCTCAAAATAATTTTTTCAGCTGGGATATAGTTAGGCCATGGGCTTATGTAGGTAGCTTTCATTGAAACCATTAAAACTTGGCCAAAAAATAGGGATTTTATATTTTTTTCATATTTTAAATCATATACGTGGGTTGGGTATAGTTGAACCCATGTGTGCACACGTTTTTGGAAGGGAAGAGTCATCTATTGAATTTAAAATAGTTTTTTTTAATAATTGGACCAAATCTAAAGGGAATGTTCTACCCAAGTCCATGACTCAGAGCATCAAGTATATAAAGGTGATAAATGATGCTATAAAAAGGCTACAAGCTTCACTTGTTCTCCAGCTGCTACTGGAAGGGAGCTCCAACCCCTTGATCTGATTTACCAACTACCACTAGAAGAATGCTTGAAATCCCTCAACTTCAGGGACCACGTTTCATAAATTTTCATATTGATCCACCTGCTACAACACATCACAACTTTTAGGCCATGTTTCATCAAACTTTCAAACTAGACCCACTACCAACATTTAAGCTCAATGTCAATCATGAAACTGTAGCTCATCACTATAAGTCAATCACCAAACTCTGACACAACTCAGTCAACTAATCACTAAAATCCAATCAATTGAAACCCAATAAAAACTCAACTAATCAGTCATATCAATGTAATTAGAATATTAGAAATCATATTTCGCATCACAGAAGCTAGATCATGTTACTATAAACCCTGATCAACCATCTGTCAAAATGTAAGGCTACTTTACAATATAAAACTTGTGTGTGTACACTCCTTTCATGAATCATACCCACGTACAGATCTTAAACATCTAAAAACTAAAAACTCAACAATTTCCATTATGAAAAAAACATTTAATCATACTCATATCTATGGCAACATTCTGAACCAATCACAAAATCCTCTCTCCTTCAATTTCAATCAATAAGTAACTTCAACATTGTTCAATTAATTAATTCAGAATCAGATAATCATTGTTTAAGAACATATCATTAAGAATATTATATTGACAGACACCAAAAACACATCAAAAAGTGATTAACTGATCAAAATTTCTTTTTAATCAAAACCCTAGTTTCAATACATGCTTTCCCCAAAGCATATCCACGTGTGTACGCACTTTTCAGGAACCAAACCTGTGTCTATGCAACTTACCAGAAACAAATCTATGTGTGCACATGCCTTTCATGCTATAAAACCTACATATAGATCTACAAATTTACAGTCAAATCCTTACTGCAACAAAAAACTTCAAAAATACCCAGATCTCAGCATATGCATAAAATTCATGCGTTGACACAAAACAGATCATCTCATAATCATGATTGTCATCTCAGATCTATTTGATCTGATCTATCATCAAACTCTAGGGTGAATACTTAGTTTAGATCAAGCAAACCATAAATATCCCATTACATGCATATTTTCTTCAGATCTAATTATTCATAAGGCTTCCATCACTTGCATACATTTCACTATATCACCACTTTGATCTTCATCACCTTATATAGCTTAGCCTTTTTTTTTCAATACCACAGGTCAAAACCATACTCCAGCCAATGGTTTTCTTAGACGGGATGAAAACATCCATTACTAGGCTCAATACCACAAGATAATACCATGGTAAGGACCCTTGGTATTTAGAATACCATGGTGCGAAAACTGTACGTGTCTTTTCTTCTTCAAAATCATGTGTGTAGTAGGATTTTCTTAAAAGAACCCACATATACTTCTTGAACTTTCAACTTTGTCATTCCTATGCCTCTGAGCTGCTATGCCTTTACCAAAACACTATGTCACATTTGTAAAACACTCCATCACATCCTGTTTACATCTTCGACAAGTAGGTTTCCATTCGTCAGGTAGGTTTTCATCAAGGACAACTCATTAGGTAGGTTTCCATTAAGGACGAATCTTAATTCATAATGCCAACACTTCCTTGGTGTTCATTCGATATTAAGAGTTAGTTAAATATATTAGGATATGCCTTTTTTTTTCTTCTTACATTTCCGATGTGGCCTCTTAAGACCTAAAGTGCTTCCATTGCACTTTAACCTTGGTGATTACTTGATTCCAAGTATAATCTTCATCTGGTTCAAAACATGCAATGTTTCAACCTAGTATTCTCCTTTTCGTTTGACCTATACAACATGATAATCAATAACATGATTCGTATCGTGTACATATTTCCATAAAATAGATACATGAGATACATTGTGATTTTTAGTATGAGCTGACAATGCAAGTTGATAAGCCATTGGTCCAAATTGGACCAATATTTCAAAAGGTTTTCAAAATGAAAGGGACAACTTAAAATAGCTCCCTAGATTTAATAAATTATTTTTGGTTCTCACCTTAACATAAACATGTTTCCCTACTTGCAACACATTATATGTTCTATTCAAATTTATATAGCTTTTTTCTCAATCCTGGGCATATTTTAAATGTTTGCTAATATTTTTAACCACCTCTTCCATATCCTTTAGTTAATATGGTCCTAACATGATATTTTCTTCTCCCCAAAACCAATTCACAGTAATATGAAAAATTTTCCCATATAATGCTTCAATGGGGTTCATCTTAATGGATGCTTGATAGCGATTGTTGTAAGAAAATTCCACCAGGTTAAATAAGCTTCCCAATTGGTTGGTTAATTCATGACATAAATTAGTGACATGCCTTCCAACACCTGCTTGACACTTTTTGTTTATCCTTCGGTTTGAGGGTGATAAGAAGTGTTGTAGGGAAAAGTATCCGACTCGGATGACCCTATCCCACTCTAAGGGTGACAGTTCCTTAGCAACAACTGTAAGACAAACTACTTAAGGTTTACTTCTTTATGAAAGCAAAAGAGAATGGAGAAAGCACTAACCGTTGCCTTGCGCTTAATGTCGAATCCAAACTCTTCTCTTTGGCCGCTTGCTCCTAGCTCTTTGTTCTTCTGCTCGCCCAGCTACGATGAGATCCTGCAAAATAACAAAGAAGGAAACTACAAGAGGCATGCAATCATAACTGGTTCATGGATTAGTGTAAACCAAACATGCAATCATCACAATATATAATTGAAACAAGAGCACATAGAAGAACCTCAATAGCTTTTATTAATGAAGAAATAAAGGTTCTGAGAGTATTACAACCATTGAAGGCTCCAACCCAGCAACACCTCCCAGCAGAAAGAATTGCTCTTCTTCACCTCTCTCAAACAATCACCCAATAACTCAATAGTGAAACCAACAGCATATCATTACTTTGCACAAAATTCCAGCCTCCCGAGCTCATAGGAGAGAGCTCAATATATAGATGAATTGAGAAAGGATGAGTCAGCTTGCAACTGATGTGTAGCTGCCTTGTGTCCTCTCTCTCTTCAGTTAATCTTTAGTTGATCTTCAGTTCTTGAGTCCACTTGGAGAACTTTTGCTTCCACTTGGAGAAACAAAGCCTCTGACTCATCACAAGGCGAAATACCTGATCCAAGTGTCATTTTTGGAAGATTCCAAAGCAATGACTCACTGTGCCACTTGTCTCTTCTCGCTCAGCGCAGGTGGCCTTTGTCCCACTTGCTTTGCAACGCAGGTACACCATGGAGCAACTGAGTTTCAGCGCAGAAACCTAGTGGAGCACCTGCTTTGATTTCATGATTGCTTGTTTTTGAGTGTTTTCAGGTGGAGAACTGATCTGAGAGCTATTGGTTTGCTGACCTTGTTCCTCTAGGGGTAGGAACATCATGTTTAGGGAACTTTGGATCCCTTGGATTATTGACAATTCATGCTTGTTGCTGTAAGGCACAAAATTGTCTATAACAGATGCCCCCTAAAGTATGAGGTCGTTTATCGGGTGAAATGCTTTATTGAGAGGATCCGAAGTTCATTCAATCTGCTGAGAAGTGTCCTGTAATAAGATACAATACAATACATTATTTTTCATACATTTTTCATGATCTAGCTGAGGCGGGCATTCCAATGCTCAGCTTTATAAATACATTTTGGTACATAGAACAGACGATCGTCTGATTGTAGACTGATAATTCTCTGCTGAAATTATCATCCTTTGAGAAGGATGATCATCTGCTGTAATGGTGTACATATCAAATGTCTTTATGTCCTGAATATATATCGCAGCCCGGATGGATGAAACTAGATCCGGGGTCTTCAATCTCTTCCGATCTTCACTCGATGTACAAGTCGATCCATGTGAGAATTTCTTGAAGTCGAACATGGAAAGACATCGCTTGATTACCGGTCAATGATGTAAACCGTTAACAAGCGCGAGAGGAGTCACCGATAAGGATGATGACCCTCAAGGTACGGCAGTACAATCCACATGGTGGGAATAAAGGACTTGGCGTCGACCACCATGCAAAATCTTCTGGTCGAAGGTCATTGATGTATACCTGTCGCCGGAAGTGAGAAACTTGCCATTGAGGCATGCAAGCTTCAAAGTACTGAGGGGGGTGTTCCTAGATCAACTCCTTGGATAATGAGCTGATGTCGACAAGGAGCGATCCGTCAAAGGAGGGCCTTAATGAATCCCACATCAGTGACACGGAACGGAGCTAGTGATTGTGATGAGGTGAAAACAAACTGTGATGTATGATTCAGGGTGGCAGTCATGAAGTGGATGAAGGATAATGTATGGCAGTGGGTGGAACACGGTTGACTCTTTACAGAACCACATCTCTTGAACATATAACGACACTGATGTGATGGATTGGTAGCATTACCCCAATTGTGGATGGTGTGGCGAAGACCATGGTTATGAGACCGGTGAATGAAACAACCCAACCCGATGTGATACGGAGGACAAAGTGTCATGTTCAAGAGCGACTTGCTACCATTAATGCTGTGAGGTTCTCCCAATTTTTCCCCAGTCATTGCTGACCAGTACCTCTTTATTTTTGTCAAGCTTGAGGAGGATAACATATGCTTGTTCTATAACCTGCCCTTCGGGCAAGCCCATCGCTATGTTTTAACGAGCCTAGCGATAGGGAAACTCGTTCTCGTCTAAAGACAAGTTTGTCGCTATTTAATCATTTTAACGAGTCTAACGACAAGGAAAACTCGGTCCTTTTCTTTTTTAGAGAGTCTGAAAAGGTACGAAAAGTTAACTCCAAAATTCCTTTTTCGTCTTCTAATCCCTTAAGTCCGAAAAAGTATAAAACAATACAGAAGGGATGAATTTTCGATTTCTTTAACGAGCCGAACCAAACAAGCGCTCGATCTTTTTGTGTAATAATCCCTCAGGTCCAAAAAGATTAAAATCTAGAGGAGGGATAGCTCTTCTTGTCCTTTAACGAGCTGGAAGGCCAAAACTCGGCAAACTTTTCATATTTTACGAGTCAGTGAAAAGAGCTCAAAGAAGACTCGTCTTTTGAGGAACGAGTGATGAACAGGGATAGCAGCAGATTCCAGGTACAAGTTGGAATTCTCCAATCACGGCAGTGTCACAAGGATGGCTAAGTGAAATCACTCTTCGCAGCTGTTCCTCAAAATGGGTAAACAAACATATGGAGGTGAACGATTGGCCAAATGAACGGATGGAGGTGGTGGCATATAAACACGACCAAGGGCTTTTAATATGGCTTTCAAAGGTTACATTTCTCGAGGTTGTTTACCGGTTCATTTTTTCTGGATGAGCTTGAACTGTAGGGAAAGATTGCTCACAACTTGTGTTTATTTTTTAACGAGCATGAACTCTGTACAAAACTGCTCGATTCTTGCGTTTATTTTTTAACGAGCATGAACATTGCTAAAACTGCTCGATTATACCAGTCTTAATACAAGGAATGCTTTAGGTGAGGTAATCTTATTTAAGGAGCGATACCTCACTAATTACTCCAATTTGGCAGGTTTTAACTTTTGCCCTTCGTCCTTTCTTTATGCAAGCTGGAAACGGCTAATCCTACGAGTTTAACGGGTTAGACCTACAGGTTTAAAGGGAGGACCTAAAAATTTACAAAAAATAAATAGTCGTCCCGTGCTTGCACTCCAAAAGGTTTTCATGCCCCCAGGTATAAAGTATAATTTCAAGGCTCTTCTTCTCCTCTGTCCCACCTTTGTTTTTCTACTTGTCGTCTTGCTATATTTTTAACGATACTTGTCTTCTCGTTATTTTTCGGTGCCGATGGTACTTGTCTTCCCATCAGTTCACTTTTTGATTTTTGCAAGATCGCAACAGATAAAACATTGGTGTTACGGGGGAGAGGTCCTCTTACTTATTATCCGAAAAATGGTTTTGTTTGCTGCCGCAAACTAAACTCTCTTTTCGGCGATGTCTATCATTAGGTTGCTAAGGATGGTGACTACTTGTTGCAGCAATTTCCTCTCTTTCTTTGAAGACTGCCCCTACTTCTCTTTTAAAAAATATTGTTTTAATGGGTGAGGCTTGACATTCAAAGATGGTGCCTTCTTGCTGCCACAAATAGATCCCCTCCTTAGGAGAGCCCACTTCTTTAGACAAAGGGAGCGATTCTTCCGCTTCAACATAACTTTGACAAAAGAATTTTATCCTAGAACAACCCTCTCTTCCTTTTTTGGACGGGGTACGGACTAGTCCATTCTTCTGCGGAAATTAACTTTATACCTAAGGTTTTCTCTGCCCGAGGCAGGCCAGGGTGCATGCCCCCTGGGTCCCCATTCTTTTCTTCTCGAATTACTCGCATTCATCGGGAAGTAGAACCGGGGGCGGTGGCATTCCTTGATGGAATAAACCGTTAAGGGATGGTATTTGACTATTTGCAATGCGTGATCCTGGAAATGAAAGTTGGTCTACGAGCTTGACCATTCTTCCTTCGTGCGGAAAACACATGACTCTAAAGAGCGAGGACACTATTGCCTCCATGCAATATATATAGTCTCGTCCAAGGTGTAAGTTATATGCCAAGGGTCCCTGGACGACCATGATGTTCATATGAACTGTCTTCCCTTTCAATGTAACTGGAACATTGGGGAGAATCCCTAACGGGTGACTGGTTCCTTTATCAAAACCTGATAGATTTCTCATCTCAGGTAAAAGCGCCGGGCAACCCAGTGCTTTCCAAGCAACAGAGGAAAGGATACTCACAGATGCCCCTTCATCAATGATAGTTCCAGCCATCACCATTCTGTAGATTTGGACTATGATTCTGAATGGGATACTGGCTGGTAACCGGGGTCTGCCTAGTTGATTCCAATCAAAGGATAGAACTAGGTTGCTTGGTGGTGGGACCGAATATACGGCCGGATACGACCCTGACGATGTTCCTTCCTGCGATAAAGGAATGGGCGCATTGCCTTGATGCTCATCAGAGTCTGTGTTGATGAAAAGAATATGGACGGTGTCATCCTTATCCTCTTCAGTGAGGGTGTCATTTGAAGATGGGTCTTCAATGACGGGGTCATTGGAGGATGAAACCTCCGAAGGAAGAATGGGGTCGACTGCCGTTTCGACCTTTAGACTTTCGTCTGTTCTGGATTCAGTAGGTTCATTTTCAATGACCGACACTTCAGCTGACCACTTGAGCGGGTCAGCTGGATTTTCAACTACCGAGGGATTAGGCGCGAGTTTTTGGTATCCAGGAGGAAGTCGTAACGGTGAAACCGGACGATCTTCCAAAACTCTCTTTGCCTCATCTAAGAATGGACATTTGTGGATGGCGTGATCGCCTTCACACAATATACAGGGTGATCTTGGTCTCCCTCTTCGTCCTTCACTCTCGCTAGTTGACGCACTGCAATCAACATGACTACCAGAGGTTGATGCTACCGGATTGTGCAACCTTGGGGACCAGTCCCTTAGTATCCGGGGAATACAGGGACAATCACGATGGAAGTGGGCCCCTTTGCAAATGACACATGGCGATTTAGGCCCGGTTGGTGCAATGTGTGGGTTTTTGTCAGCTGTCTTTTGCTTGCCCCCAGTCGCCTTCGCCATAGGCCCCTTCTGCTTCTTTTCTCTCTTCTTCTTTTCCTTCTTCTCCATGGGAGGCTGACTTTTGCCGGCTTTTCCTTGTGAAGATGAAGGATCAGAGGAAGAATTGTAAGAAGTGGAAGGCTGGTGGGTAGCTCTAGACTGTTCTGACTGTTGATTCGACTGCTCAGGATTAGTGGCGATCTGGACTACATTAGTTGAAAAGAGCCATACAGGTAGGCCAATTGTCAATCCTGGAAGTGACAATGTTGCCATATGAGGTGCACCAACATCTCCCCAAGAGGAGAAGGGATTTGGACTTCCACCAAGGTTGTTTCCTTGGTTGGTGGGCTCCATACTTTTCAACTGAAAGATCAACGTGGGAATAAAAGGTGATTATGTTCCGCTTAAAATAAATTTTATTAACGACGCTTTTAGACACAAACTTGCTTTTTCATGTTTTAAGAGTCGAGAAAAAGCTAAAGATGACTCTAGTCGCCTTCGATGTTTTAACGAGCCCGAAGTGACAAATGCTCGGATGGAATTTTTCAATTATAGAGTTTGAAAAAAGCCAAAAGAAACTTCTCTGGAGATCTAGGCAGAGGGTGTGCCAAACTTTTCGCGAAACCACAGAATACGTTTTACGGTACGGGTGGTCGATCTTCGTGAATGCTGTGTTCACTGCATCGCGATCAGTAGGGCGGCCGACACGGCTTCCTATGGATAAAGGATAATTGCCTATAGGGGTCTCCCAATATATACGCGACGGTACGTGGGAGCACAAGTCCGTATTAGTGCCACCGACTCTCAGGAGGAATCACCCACCTTCGTAGAGATCGACAGTCACTATGTTTAACGATGCCAGAACACGTCTCTACCTAGACCTCTATGTGTTTGCGTTATGTTACAAAGAGTTGTTATGTAAATTGGATTTATTTTAATGTTGATCTTGCTTATCAGTTTGCCTTTAAGGATCACCACGAGATGTATATAACAAATTCCTGAATGCAGTCTAAGATGAGAATCAAACTTTTCAATCTTTCAACTTTGAAAACCTTAACTACTGAGGGAAAAGAAAGGCAAATCTTTTCACACAGATCATAGAGCACACACTAAAATGCAAATCTTTCCTAAATTGTCAAGCACACAGTCAAATGCAAAATGCACAATGCATGTATTTTCTTTTCCCTTTCTTAATGTGGATGGATTACAAAAAGAAAGTGGTTATATAACTTTGATTTCGATTTAAAGCGAAAGTAAACAAGTTTGTCCAAAATCAAAAGACACCTTAAGATTCACTTGCTTAATCACTGGAAATACATGAAATCAAACCATACTAACGAAAGTAAAATGACTAATCAGCTATGGACAGCAAACAAGCTAACTCTTTAGACCAGCAAAATGCCTAACACAGGTTCAGATCTAAAAGGCCAAAAGCATGACTAGTTTACTTTTCGTTATGGGAAATTGTAAATGAGTAAGAAATACAAAGAACAAGTACAATTTCGTTATATAACAGAGGTAGAATGATGGCAAGTAATATTGGTTTCAAAACAGGCACAAGACTGACACCTAGCAGCAAAACTAAGTGAAAACAGGCAAGAGAAAGGAGGAAACCACAAATGCACTAGGCAAATTTGGGCCAACGCAGGCTCTGCACAGCCAAACTGGCTCTCAGTGCAGGTAGCCCCTTCGGGACCTGCGTTGCAAAGCAGGTAGCCTGTGTACTACCTGCTTTGGAAAACGAGAATTGCGTTTTCACAGTTTCCGGGTCATAATTTTCTCAAAAATGCACGGTTTTTGCTCAAATCAGAAGCAATCAGTCAAGCACACTCAAAGGCATGATTAGGAAGGTGCAAAGCTATCACTAAGAGATTACAAGGATCCTTGTAGATCAGCTCTTCAAATCATGAATTTGCTCAGAAAATGAGCAAGAGTAGCTGCCCTCTACTCCGCTTTTGATATAGTCAAAAGCTTTTCGATTTGGTACTCTTTTGTTCAGGAAATGAATAGCAAAATACTACAAACACAATCAAACGGATACGATCCCCAGTGGAGTCGCCAGTTTGTTGTAGGGAAAAGTATCCGACTCGGATGACCCTATCCCACTCCAAGGGTGACAGTTCCTTAGCAACAACTGTAAGACAAACTACTTAAGGTTTACTTCTTTATGAAAGCAAAAGAGAATGGAGAAAGCACTAACCGTTGCCTTGCGCTTAATGTGGAATCCAAACTCTTCTCTTTGGACGCTTGCTCCTAGCTCTTTGTTCTTCTGCTCGCCCAGCTACGATGAGATCCTGCAAAATAACAAAGAAGGAAACTACAAGAGGCATGCAATCATAACTGGTTCATGGATTAGTGTAAACCAAACATGCAATCATCACAATATATAATTGAAACAAGAGCACATAGAAGAACCTCAATAGCTTTTATTAATGAAGAAATAAAGGTTCTGAGAGTATTACAACCATTGAAGGCTCCAACCCAGCAACACCTCCCAGCAGAAAGAATTGCTCTTCTTCACCTCTCTCAAACAATCACCCAATAACTCAATAGTGAAACCAATAGCATATCATTACTTTGCACAAAATTCCAGCCTCCCGAGCTCATAGGAGAGAGCTCAATATATAGATGAATTGAGAAAGGATGAGTCATCTTGCAACTGATGTGTAGCTGCCTTGTGTCCTCTCTCTCTTCAGTTAATCTTTAGTTGATCTTCAGTTCTTGAGTCCACTTGGAGAACTTTTGCTTCCACTTGGAGAAACAGAGCCTCTGACTCATCACAAGGCGAAATACCTGATCCAAGTGTCATTTTTGGAAGATTCCAAAGCAATGACTCACTGTGCCACTTGTCTCTTCTCGCTCAGCGCAGGTGGCCTTTGTCCCACTTGCTTTGCAACGCAGGTACACCATGGAGCAACTGAGTTTCAGCGCAGAAACCTAGTGGAGCACCTGCTTTGATTTCAGGATTGCTTGTTTTTGAGTGTTTTCAGGTGGAGAACTGATCTGAGAGCTGTTGGTTTGCTGACCTTGTTCCTCTAGGGGTAGGAACATCATGTTTAGGGAACTTTCGATCCCTTGGATTATTGACAATTCATGCTTGTTGCTGTAAGGCACAAAATTGTCTATAACAAGAAGTACAAATTATTTGGGTACCCATCCTTGTAAACAAGGATTTACAAACATTTGAAGTAAACTTTGCATCCCTATTTGATATTACTATCCCAGGTATGCCATGATGTCAAAAAATATATTTCATAAAAAAAAAATCTACTTGGGAAGCCTTATAAGTGGATTGTATTGGAATAAAGTGAGCATATTTCATTACTTTTTCCAGCACCACCATGATTTAGACATGTTGTGTTCAGGTCCTAGGTAATCCGGTGATCAAGTCTAGCCTTATCACTTCCCATTTCCACTAAGTTATGGGTAGAGGGTTCAACAATCATGTTGTGTGCTGATGCTCTACCTTCACCAATTGACACTATTGCCATCTAGCCAGGTATTTTGTTGTATCCATTTTCCTTCTAGTCCAGAAAAAATATTTATTTAGTGTAGATATCATTCTCTAGTATCCAAGAATCGCTACATATGGAATTTTGTGGTATCCATATAGAATTAATGTTTTGATTTCTTCATCACTTGGAATGTAAAATCTACTCTTATATACCAACAATCCTTCCTTGTTAATTTCATATTCTTATTGTTCCTTTTCATAGTTGTTACCCCTTAAATTTTTATAAAATAGATTATAATATATATCCTTTAAAACTATTTTCTTTATTCTTTCAACAAAATTGGGGTGACATTTACTCATTGACACCGCGCATAAATGCTTTACGCTTCGACTCAATGCATCAGCCACTATATTCTCTTTTCCCTTTTTTTTCTTGATATCAAAGTCATAGTCGCTCAAGAATGACAACCATATAGCTTGTCTCACATTCATTTGGGTAAAAACATATTTCAAGTGTATATGATCGATGATGAAGATAAATTTTTTCCAATTAAGTAAGGCCTCCACATTCTCAACACATGAATGATTGTTTCCAACACTAAATCATACATTGCATAGTTATTTTTGTGTTATTTCATCTTCAATTATAATCTATCATGTGTCCTTTATGCATGAGGACTCCCCTAAGGCCTTCTGAACAAGCATTTGTACAACAAAAGGTTCCTTGTATGGATCACTTATCTTCAATATGGGGTCTAATGTCGGAAGATGTTTTAATTATTCAAAAAATACTAGCACTTTTGTGTTCAAATAAATTTACCACCCTTTCTCTACAATGATGTGATCAGATGTGCTATCGTAGAAAATACTTCAATAAACCTGCAATATTATCCAATCATTTCAATAAAATATATTATTCCTGCTATGTCTCTTGGAGCCAATGAATCAAAGATGGCTCTCACCTTCACTAGATCCATTGTTATTCCTTCTCCTAGAATAACATTTCCAAGGTATTCTATTTTACCTTGGAATAATTCACATTTATTAAATTTGGAATATAATTGATGCTCACATAGGGTTTGTAGCACTATTTTCAGATGTTATTTCTGTTCTTCCTAGTTTTTTGAATAAATTAGTAGGTCGACTATAAATATTAGCACAAATTTATCTATGAATTACTAAATACGTTACTCATTAAGAACATGAATGTAGTGGGGGCATTAGTAAGCCCAAATAGTAATATGGTAAAATATTGTTTCCCATCCCTCATGCAAAAATTCATTTTTGGTATATCTTCATCCTTGATTCTCAACTGGTGATATCTACAACTGAGATCGATTTTTGAGACCAAGTTTACCCACCACACTTGATCAAATAAATCATATATTATTGGAAGAAGGTACTTATTCTTAATAATAAACTTGTTCAACTCTCAGTAATCTATACAAAATTGAAAAATCCCATATTTATTTTTAACAAAAAGGATTGGTGTAACACATGGTGATAGGCTAAGTCTAATATAAATTTTATTAAGAATTTCCAGTAATAGTATTTTGAGTTCGATAATCTCAGGCATGCTCACTCGATAAGAATCCTTTCCCACTAGTGCTGCTCCCAGTATTAATTCAATTGAAAAGTCTATTTCCCTTTTTGGGAGCAGTCTAGGAATTTTGTTCAAAAAATAATCTGGATAGTCTCGGATAACCTCTAATTGATTTACAACTTTTATTTTCTTGTGCAAGGGATGATCCTACACTTGGATGGAAAAAAATTAACGTCCCTTCCTTGTAGCTCTTTTTAACTGTAAGGCAAAATTTTGTCACACCAACACAGGTGTAGGTATACCCCTCACAACTTTTACTTACCCATTTTCAGTTGTACATGTGACAATCATTTCTAGGAAATTTACAATTTCTCATTGTTTCTCTAACCAATTCATGTCTGTTAAAATGTCATAGGTGTTAATTTTGGTATCTGCATTAAAATTCCACCTTAGATAGCTCAAATGACCAAGATAACGATTTCATTAGATTCCTCTTTTCAATAGGACCAAAATTGACTTAAAGATGACCCAATTTGGTTAAGCACAAGTTGAGTTATGAATTATTTTATTCATACATGTAGTATGGAACGGGTCTTCCCTAACCACATGAGTAACTGTTTGGGCCGATCTTAACCACAAGTTACCCCTCAGGAAACCCTATAAATAGAAGAGACCTCGAGAACATTTAGACACATCTTCTCTTCTCTTTTTTCTTGGTTCACATAGATTCAATGGAAGGAGTTCACTCAAGGGTCTGAAATTACAGGTGAGAGTTTTGCTCTAGGATATGGTCTTCTGGATCTCGGTTGCTGGCAAAGAACATGGCATTTTTGTCCCTAGTTGCAAGCACATAAGACTATGAGAGTGACTATATACCCTTGGATGCTGGTACAAAGGCTTATCGGAGAAACTATGGGTTCAGAGGCAGATTGGAAGGTTCTCATCCCTGGTCGCTCGTACTAGGTAACCCTGGGAGGGACTTTGTCATCTGAGTTGCTCACATATCTCAACAATGTTGCGACATTGGTTTGTTTTTCACTCATACAACTCAGCAAGGGAACGAATTTGGGTCTTTTCAGTTTAGTGCCAGAGTCACACACATAGATACCTCCTTGGAGCGACTTTGCATTCACAATCATTCACATATGGTATACGTGAGAGCGACCTAGAAGTTTTAGCCACTCACAGACAATGTTGAAGATTGTAACCCAATTCAAATCAAGGTTTTTGACATCTTAGCATCAACTAGCTTCAATTATCATACAGTTCTAGATTTCTTTCTACTGTTATACAGATATATAAATTTGTAGATCTAACTTGTTAGTTTCTACTACAAAACCTATGTATTAGGTGCATTTATAATAACATTAGTGTTCAACAGTATTCAACACAGTGACAGTAGTATACAATAGTTGACATCGGTTTTTGACAACACATTACAACCATCAATATGAGGATTTTGATTCCTATCATGATTAGATATGTTTCATAGATATAATTATCATTTTGCTACATAGATAAGGTTATGGATCATTGTGCTCTCATTTGCTTCATCATTTGATGAAGATCTAAGAAGAAGAAGATTTACGAGCGTTTTTTCCATAGTGGGTTTTTCTCTGGTCTCGAACCAATGCTGGTGTCTCTATATGTGTGCATGCTTTCTTCTACTGTTCCTTTTATGTTCCATTTCATTGATGATGATGGTGATGTTTTTTCTTTTGATGTAATTGGATCTGATGTATAATGTTGTAGATCTGAATAATGTAATGATGATATGGGGTGAACTTAAATTATTAATGATGAAATAAAATTATGAATGTAAAGAACAATGTTTCCCTAAGAAAAATTAACACGGTATCAGAGGTAGGTTGAACAAAAGCCATGGAGATCACCATGATGATGACACCAATGATTTAAGAAGGAATACGATGGTGGAGACCTAAAAGAATTTTAGGGTTTGAAGAAAACCGTAGGCATATTGATGATTATGTTTTGATGGATTATATGAGGTTAGGGTTGGAGAGAAAACCTTGGTTTATGGAAAAGTCTTGAGATTTGATGTATGAAACTCTAGCATGATCTATGTGAAGATGCTCAACCACTTGTGGGAGATTTGATGAAGTCCTAGATGGGATAATCCTTAGCAGATCTAGTTGGATACTTGAAGGCAACATTGGTATATGGACCATGGAAATTGATGGCCCTTGAAGATTGGTTCAAGAGGGAGAGGATCACCTCTCATTGAAGATAAGTATTTCTTGAATTATGATGCTTCTTACTTGTTAGGCATATGGATCTAATGATTATGTTTATTTCTTGTATTTGCTGCTTATTTTTTTGATGATATGGATGATTCTAACCTCCTTGATGAGATGTGATGTGTGGATCCATCTTGAGGATCATCTTAGATGCACATCTAGAAAGAGTTAAAGAGGTTCTTGATGAAAATATGACAAAGTGCTTCAAGTAGCCTATGTCTAATGAGAAGGTTCTCACGTATTTGAATACCATAAGGTATGCATGGTATGTTTCATCTATTGTCTCGCTAAGCCCTAAGGTGGGATGATAATTCCTCTGTCTTTATTGGCTCATGCATGCATATGAAAGTGAGTTGGACCTATATCTCATATGATGAAAATATGCAGTTGGTTTTGAAAATTTTGACGCTCTTAGATTCTATGAGTCTATCTAATGTTGATACATTAATAATATTGATATTTGGCTAACATCTATGATCTGTCTATTGGATATTTTGATCGTATAAAGAAGGCTAACGCCTTGGCTCTAGAAAATGATACTATTGATACTTATCATGACATATTTCGTATAGAAGGATAGTTCATTGAATCCTATACATGAGTCTACTGGTAATTCTTGTAAAAAGAATGATGAAAGCATATGGAAAGAGTGATTGCCACTCTTGTTGTTTTGAGAAAACTTTATTGAATGACCTAAAATAATCTCATTGATCATGATTTGCATGGTAACCTTGATTTGAGAGGTATAAGTGTAGTATTGATATTCGAGATCTCTTACTACCTGCAGTCTTATCTTGATGGAATATGGTTAAACTGGATCTAGTAACTTGATGGAGTGACTTGACAGAAAATGTTATTGTATTCATAATCTTCGAGATATAATGCTACATTTATCTGTTGCTTTGAGGCTAATCTTTGATGAAAGATTGATATTATGATGTTGATAGACATATGTTTGTGATCTAACAGGTTTTTTGTTGCATGAGCCAAGTCGAGAAATGTTGCTTACATGAATGAAGATGAGTGATGCAGATCCCCAGTTAGAGGGAGAATTTCTTCTCGACATTCTTAACCTTATTACTATTTGTATTCTATGTTTCTGAAATATGATTTATGTGAATCTGATCGTACTGATCTCCAACAGAGTCTTAGATATGAAACCCATATGGAAATTAGAGTTTCTGCTATGGTCGCAGTCACAAATCTAGGAGACCTCATCCCTGGACACTCGCATGCTAAGGCCTAGCCATTGTCTAGGCAACTAAAGTCACTCTCATGCTAACCTAAAGGGAGAGACCAGAGGTTTGATTATCATTGACCATCACCTCAATCTTTCTAAAGTTGTATGAACTCTTAATGATGATGTCCCTAACATATTTTGCCACTATTAGCTGATTTCTCAAGTTGTTGAGTTAACTTTTTATCATATAATGAAGTATTGTGCATGAAATCAGATGGTCACCTGGAAGATGTCAGTACCACAGATGTATTGCAGATAACAAAAATATTTTCTAGCTGAAAAGTGGTTGAATGCTCATCATAACATGAAAATGCAGATTGAACTTTTGTTTGCAGGTGATTGGGACATACATAAAGAAATGTCACTATGTTTTTGCTACAAGAGGTTGGAATGATTTGGCTAATTGATACTGATGAACAATTTTTTGTCATGATTCTTGACAATAACTTTGAATTGATGATTAAAATGTTCTTTGACTATAGATCTCTATACGATAGAAATTTGGACTTGACCTGATGTCTAGTGATCTGATTTGAGGATTGTTGATTTTACTTGATATCAATACTATGTGGGCATGATGACTTATGAGGGTATTTGGTGATTTGCCTCCTTATTCTTAGCACAATGGTTGGAATGATGATAGTTGTGATTTGGCATTAAAAATGGCACTTGCATGACTCATCCTTGATGTATGGATTTTCACCTAGTGACAGGTTGACCTATATTATGCTTATGAGTATGACTTGATAAAATTTGGATTGATAATGTATGACTTGTTGGAATGATGAAGTCATGATCTAATATGAGCTCCACCTACCTCCTGGATGAAATTATTAATAGTATGGCAATGACGACTTTGATAATAATCGTGATTTGGATTATAAACTCTAATGAGTTGGCCTTGTTGATTGATGGTACAACATTGAGTTATGTAAGGATGATTATGGTGACTTAGCAAGGCATTATGCTTAGAGAATTTCAATCTAGATATGTTTATATTTGAAATTTACCTAATGAAGTCAGGATGATGAGTTCCAAGGTATAGCTTTGATGTTGATTATTGTTTTGGTTTTATATCCTGATGATCTACTTGTGATAGTTGATGATCCTTTGATGATCTAATAAGAGAGAGATGGCTTATGAAGCCTGAAATAATGTATCATGGCATGATGAATCGATTTCTAAAATTTGGGAAAGAAATTCCATATTGTAAAGCTATTTGTTTTTAATAATGAAAATGAAAGTCCTTGCATACTCTAATTTGAATTTCAAGATGTTGTTGAACTTGAGATGGCATCCGATGGTTCAAGCATTGATGTTCCATTTTGAACATCCATATGTATATGTATGATGTGCATATAACCTTAATGAATTCATGAGTGAGTTGATTCACTCACATAGAGTTTCCACTGAGCATGCTTTGAAATATCTGCATGAGGTGTTCTATTTTGAGAATATGATATTCCTCCTATGATATGTATATGCACAGATGTACTGTTGATATTTGAGATCTCTCTCGATAAGCACATTTGGATGCTTCTTTAGTATGTGACCTTCCATGATATCTTGGATGAGAGGTCCATAGCATGATCAAGGTTGATGATGGCATTGCTATCCTGGCTAGTTGTGAGGTAGGATATAATAGCTCCTTAGGGAATTTTTTGAGCATGATCTGGATATGACATGGATACATTGTGATGATCTGATTGGTAGTAAGTCCCATATTTATCATTGGGACAAAGATAGTCTCATACTTTGAGATGGTGTAGATATTAAAAATAATCACAGGCTTGTGGTTGGCATCCTGATGAGAGTGAGGATGATTATGGTATCCTTTTGTGATTCATATGAATCCTCTTGATGGATACAAGGTGGTAGTTTGAACTCCCCTCATGTAATAAATTCTTCTTCTTCTATTTCCGAGAATGATCAACATACAATCAAGAACAATCAAGAGATAAACAAGAATAAGGAAAGGATAGATGGTGATATACAATGATGATTTGTGATGATGGGACACTTGATATGTACATGGAACAACAACTACATGGAAAATATGATATGTGATGATACGTGATGACACTAAAAGATTCCAGAATGGCATAATGTTTGATGAACAAATATTGGGAGGTGGAATTCTCCCTAGTTGAGAGGGAGTGCTAATTTTTGCAACTATGGTAAAATTCTACCTTAGCCAAGTCAAGTTACCAAGATATTTATTTCATTATATTCCTCTTTTTTAGAGGACCAAAATCGACCTAAATATCACCCAATTTAGTTAAGTTGAAATTGAGTTATGAACTATTTATTCATACATGTATTATAGAATGGGTCGACCCTAACCACATAAGTAACTTCTTGGGTTAGTCTTAACACCAATTGACCCCTCAGGAAATCCAATAAATATAAGATACCTCAATATCATTTGGGCACATCTTCTCTTATATTTTGTTTTGGTTCGCACGGGTTCGACGAAAGGGCTTCGCTCAAGCATCTGAAATTACAGGTGAAATGTTCTCCTTGGGTTAGGTCTTCTCAATATTAGTTGCTGTCACATAACATGGAATTCTGGTTTGTGGTCACTGGAACATAAGCGTATGAGAGTGACTATAGATCCTTGGACATTGAAACAAAGGATTATGTGAGTTACTCTAGGTTCAGAGGAAAATCAGAGGGTTGCGGTCCCCAATCGTTCGCACCAAGTAGCCCTGGGAGCAACCTTGTCATCTCGGTCGCTTGCACAACTCAGTAAGGCTGTAAATTTGTTTTTTTGATCACTCATACAGCTAAGCTAGGGAGTGACTTTGGGTCTTTACAGGTCAATGCCAGAGTCACATGCATAGAGACCTCTTGGGAGAAAATCTGTAGCCACAGTTGTTGACATACTATATACGTGAGAGTGACCCAGAAGTTTCAGTCACTCATAGACAATGTTGATGATGGTGACCCAGTTCAAATCTATGGTTATGACATCTTGGCATCAACCAGATTCACTGATCAGGTAGATCTGTGTTTCTCTCTGCTGTTATACAGATCTGTAGATTTGTAGATCTAATTTGTTAGTTTCCGCTGCAAACATATGTATTGGGCTCATTGATAGTAACATCAGTGTTCATAAGTATACAAAAGTATACAACATTATACTACATCATATAGCAATATACAACAGTTGACATCAGTTTATGATAGCACATTACAACCATCAATATGAGGATTCTGATTCCTAGCATGATTAGATCTACTTCATAGATATCATTATTGTTTTTCTACATAGATAAAGTTATGGATCATTGTACTCTTGTTTTCTACATCATTTGATGATGATATAAGAAGAAAACAATTTGCAAGGATTTTCCCCATAGTGGGTTTTACCCTCATCTCAAACTAATCCTAGTGCCTCTATATGTGTGCATGCTTTCTTCTACTATTCCTTTTATGTTCCGCTGCATTGATGATGATGGTGATGTTGTTTCTTTCTAAGTATTTGCCTATGTTGATGTATAATGGTGTAGATCTGAACAAAGTAATGATGATATGGGGTGAACTTAAAATATTAATGGTGAAATCAAATTATCAAAGTAAATAACAATGTCGCCCTAAGAAAAATTAACAATAGGAACTCAAAGGTAAAATATTTAAATATAAAGAAGTATGTATCCCATTTAGGGTCACTCGACATGCTTTTATGCAGTTTTCAACCCTACTTTTTGTCCCTATTATGAACTGAACTAGCTAGACATTTTTATATTTTTTCGACTTCAATTTAAACTTTTCCACCACTTCGGGGCTGATATAACTCAAACTAGTAGCCAAATATATTATGACAGCAATAGAATGGTTAAGAAGAGTAACTTCAATTTCCACCATTGTGGGCTGATGCTCTGATCAGCTTCGATATATCATTGTGTTAATTCATTATACATTCCTAGCCATGTCATTAACTATAGAGGCTTCCAGAAGGTGTTGTAAATTATACACTGATCAATTGTTATCATGGGAATTTTTCAATTTCATAGGTTCTCCACAACTTGAACACTTTAAAGTCTCACTTTCCTTATCGTTTCTTTCGTTAGCAACATTCATTTATTGATACCCAACTTGTTTCTGACTTGTTGTTTTAGCTTCTTGACTATTGTTTCGATTCCAATTTTGGTTATGACTATTCTTTCCAGGCTACTTGAATGAGGCAAACTTGCCACTTTTTTCTCCTTGAGTTACTCATTCTCTTTTCTTATTAGACCATGCTTTTAGACTTTCATTTTTCTAGTTTTTTTGCTGGTAGGATGTTTGAGCCTTCCTAATCACTTCATTTGTGGTCCTCGGGTTATCATACTGAATCCTTTCCTTAAATGAAAGTGGCATACAATCCAAGAATTGTTATATATTAGCCTTTTAATCCTTGATGTAATGAACATAACATAATAAGTGAGTAAATTAATTAACCAGCTCATCCATTGTCATTTTTCCCTCCTCCAACTCATGGAATTCCTTGGCCCTATCATCGAAATATCATTATGTCAAATATTTTTCTTTAAATAGTTGCTTAAACTCCTCCTATTCAAACACTATCCTTCAATATTATGAATTATTCTCAGCTTTTCCTACAACTGGGAAGTTTTTCCTTACAACATATGGCTGGTTATCTTGGATTTTAATGTAGTAGAGTAGTTATATAATTGAAAATATCAGTTAATATTCAACAACCAGTCTTTAGCAGCCTTGTCCTCTTCCCCGTCAAAGCTTGGTAGTCAGACCTTTCTAAAATCCCCTTGCAAATCCACTTTAGGTTTATTCTATACTTGAGGATGCATTTTTTAGGAAATGTGTTCCTCTCCACCCTCCGATCCTACCTCCTTAATTTCTACCACTTTTTTTGCAGTTTTTGCTTTTGAGGTCTCACCCCGATTTTGTTCATCCTCATTTTCTACACCATCTTGGGGTTCGACATTTTGTTTAGATTTCTAATGAGTAACTCTAGTTTTGCACTAGCCTTTAAAATTTGTTCATGACTAGATTTTAAATTTATCAGTTCCTGATGTAGGCTTATCATCATCTCCATTAGCTCTATGTTGGGTGCTTGTGACTCTTTCCCCAAATGTACATAAATTTCATCTTCACCGACATCAATTCTTCCTTGCATTTCATCCATTAGTGTAATTTTAAGGAATTTATATTTTAGATTCTCTTCTCATTTATATGCACACAAATGTCAATAAATTAATTAACATTGTAATTGTTTCAGGGTATCAATGTCGAAAAGTTCGCTTTGATACCATATGTCACATCCCCATATTATTCATAGGTAGTTGCATGTCTAAAAAATTAAAAGGAAACACTAGCACAAATGTAAATTTTTTTACATAAATATATCTATATGTTTCCATTGATTAGCAATTTATTTTGCTTCCAAAATAATCCGTTGTAAGCATTTGTTTTTAAATTTGAATTTTATTTCCTTTTCCTTCCAAAGAACAAAACGCATAATTGAATTGCATCAATTTTCAACTTTACTCGTGTAATAAAAATTCTAGACCTTTTGTTTTCTTATACCAATTTATATGATTTGCAATAACTTATCTCGCCTCCCTTAGGAAGGCATGAAATATTTTTCATTTGATTAAAAACATTTACAGTCACAATCAAAACTCATATTCATAACTTGTATACTCCTCACCCTTTACGTTAGCCTCTATAGCACACGTAACCAATTCCTGATTATGTGTTCATGATTCATTGTAAATGCTGGCCTATATGCTTATACCTATGCTTTGATATAAATATTTTGTGTTAAATGTGCTATATGCATATGTTTACTTCTAGTTACCCTGATCCATATAATGCTAATCCAAAATTTATTAACATGGAATGGCCTCATGGTTCACTATATTTCCATACAACTATTGGCAACTCGTTTCACGTCAACATCGTATACACGTGGACTTCAACCCCATTAGCTCTTTTAACACTGAGGATTTCACCACCCGTATAGACGATTTTGATTACATGGCTACAGATTAGGGTAATGACCCAACCAAGCAACGTTGGCACCACTGCATTTGCATTTCCGCAAAAGCAAGATGGAGCTCTACTCCCAAATTTATGACCTAATGTACTCATTTGTTTTTCCACTAACATAACCACAACCATATCACCAAAAAAGTCATTCTCATTATTTGAAGAGAGCAGTCGTAAACTTTCCAGTGATAAATACTGATTTAAAACCAACTTTTCAATGTTTTTAGATTTTGTTTGAGTATTTCTTACAAGAGTTTTATTTCTTTCTTCTCTTTGGACACCTCTAAATTTTACTTCGATGGCGGTGCGAACTGCCAAGGTTGGAAAATTCCTTTCAAGGAATATTTTAGGGATGGAACAAGTCTTTGTCATTGTATGTGCTAATTACAATGAATAAGTGATGCTTGACCGACTTTCACAAAGGTAATCTCCAGGATTCCTTCACCTTCGGTGAATTAGGTCTATTATCTATTTCTTTTATTTCTCCACTGTCTAAAAGTCTTTATGTTTTCTCATGGATTAATCATGAATAACACATCATGCCAATGAGGTTTCTAGGTAAGTGTTGTAGAGGCTACAACCACTCTCCAAAAAATTTCCTATGCTTTGATTTTGGATCATTCCTTCTATTCACATGAGCTTACCTTGCACTGCTAACAAGTATTCTTGCTTTAATTGAGACGGATATTTCTCAATTATGCTTGTGTTCACTTATTTTCACACTTATATAATCTCTCTAAGTCACAATATGACCTCCTAACTTCGTCTTACAATAGTTATGGGCTTGCCTCCAGATACTACGCAATCCTTGAGGGCAAGCAACCTTGATGATTGGAATCACGCAATTCTGACTGGAAGTCTTCCTTGAGCTAGAAAAATATGCAGTAATGCAATGCAACTTGGCATTGAGCCAAAAAAATGCACAATTTGTCACTGAGTTGAGAAATTGCGTAGTGCACTTAGCCGGAAAATTTTCCAATTCCCCAGAATTGCGTAGTATTTCCCAACAATGTGCATGGGAAGTTTCCTCATGAAAGAAAGAAAACTAAAGTGAAAAGTCATTCCTAGGAAGTAGGGATCCATTATTAGTTTCCCAATGTTGCCACATCGTTATTTTTAGAAGTTCCGCCAAATGTCGCTTTTCCTTGATTTTAGGCATGTGCATCATAAACCCTAATTTGCACAAATCTAGTTAATCGACAACTCTAGAGCTCATTTTCACAGATGGTCTTGGAGCTATAGAATTCCTGAGGATATACAAAAACCTTTAGTGCAGTCATTGTCTCTTTTTTGGGTAAGTTTTGCTATCATCATCTTTTGCTGATTTTTCTATTGCTTTTGGTCATTTCTCTTATGTGAGTCTTTTTTTATTATTTCTATGAGTGATTACTAGCGTTTCAACTTGTTTTAGCCTGTAGAAGTGTTGTTTCAAGTTATTGTCTTCATTTCACAAGTGTCATAACGATTTGTTTGTTTTTAAACCACAATGCTTTGTTTGTCATATCTTCTCATTTTCCGCACTTCCCTTAGGCATATTTGCACTTTCCTTGGCCAATTTTCACTTTTCGTAGCTGGGCACTATGCAATCTTAAGGCTCAAACTCTAAGGTTGGGCTTTTGAAATTCACAATGAGTAGTAAAATCTAGACCCAACTGCACACTATATAGTTCCAAGGGTATTCCTGTCACCTTGGCTACTAAGACTGCATAGTGTGCAGTCTCTCCAAGTCGCCTCCTAGACAGGGACTGCGCATTGCATAGTCTCAAGCCTTAGGCTTCATCCTTAGTTGTTGGGATTGCATTGTGCATAGTTCCCACACGCATCCAATCCCTCTAACTATTAAAAAGTATGCAATCCCTCTCATAAAATTCCTGGTTTACTGCTTGATCATGCCTTGAAAGTAGATTTTCTAAAGACTGATGTTTCCTTGCCATGAGTGTCTTTCCTGTCCCATAGGTACCACAGTTGTTGAGCACCTCCCTCTAGCAGTCACTATTATCATGGCACCAAAGGGAGTTGCTTCAAGAAAGACCATCGAAAGAAATATTAGGGAAGGAGTTGAGCATGTGATAATTAACTTCCCAATATATGTGAACACTCAACTATTTATACAAAAGTAGTCAACATTAACATGGAAGAAATTCTAGAAATAGTAGCAGATGGAAGCAATCTGGTATAGGATAAGGGAAAGAGAATGTTTTCTAATATTCCAGGTGGAGAACCAAGTTGCAAGATGAAATTACATCCAATCTTCATGCAAGAATATTTTGCAATAGAAGCAAAGAGGAAGTAGAGGATACAAAGAGTAGAGCGGAGGAAGAGACAAAATAGATCTTGCAGGAAGTAGAAATGAGGGCACATAAAATAGAACAAGAACTACGAGAAGAACAACAATAGAGAAGGAGAGAACATGAGGAGAAGAAGAAGTAGAATGAACAAGAAAGGAAAGGCTCAATGGCAATAGAAATAGTGTCAATTCAAGTTGAAGAGAAAGAAAAAAACCAACCACCAACGAATGGAGAGAGCGAACAAATGGAGGACCAAGAGCTTGCTCAGCCGATTGAAGACTTGATTGAAGTTGAAGACATGGAGTTAGGACCAGAGCCCCAGTCCCAGGCATCGAAGTCCTTACATCCCCACTAGACTTCGGCATCCCAATCCAATACTAGGCATCTAGTCTACAATATCAGGCACTTGGCCTCCTCAAGATGGTCCCATAGCCCCTCAAGAGCTATACAAGACAAAGGAACCACTGGCATATGTAGTGTTGATTGAGTATGTCCCCGGCTCATATGGTGTTACATATTCTCCCTCGCAGGTATGGGCTCCTACAAGATCATTAAATAAACCGGCCCTCTCAACCCATTTGTGGATTTCTTGTCAATCACCACATCTCAACATACATCGAATGCATTAGCTATAACACCATAGTATCATAGAAAATAATCCACATGCCAAGTCTTGCATGCCATCATGAGAACATAAATATCATTGTTATCACAAAATTTTGCATGTCATAAATCTATATACAATTACCACATGCTTCACATCATAATATCCTCATAAGCTATAACATCAAGATATGAACATTAAAGAAATATCATGACCTAATAATGAACCACAGGTCAATATACCACAATATAACATCATAATCCCTATGCATATCATATTCATCATGAGCATTCAACTTCATTATCATGATAAATAAATAAACAAGAACCACATATAAATCATTACCCTCTCATCCAAACTATATCTGTTTACCACATACCATCTCATTATGAAACATCATTAATATGAGAATCATCTCAATACTTATCAAATATATAACAATACACTTTAAGCATTATTATCATGAATTGATTTCATTTAATTATATAAACAATGAATACTAACTATGAATTAATATTATTCAACATCCCTCTAGGATCTATGTTATCTCATATGTACTATTAGTGTCGTGTCATAATCATTTCTTGTTCTTTTTATTAGGAAGTTTACCATTTACACCATAGGTATACGCATATAAGTACATCGTTAAATTTCAAATGAGCCTCATCATCTTGAGCCTTAATCTCTTGTAAGATATTCTTCCTTCCCCAAGGAAATGTTAGTGAAATTCATTGTTAAGATATTACCATTTATACAATCATTTAAATCATCAATATCAAATTAAAATTCCATTATCACTTTACATATTTTGCTTATCCATTCTATTAACATTCTACTTAATGACACACATACACTAGGTCACATTTGTTTAAGTTTGTTATCTTGCTTAATCAACTAGCATAAGGATTTGTTGATCCCTAGTAATTTATCCATCATTGTGTAATTATCATTATATATCCTCAAAATACATACTTATCTCATCAATTTCTCATCTCAATACCACTTGACCTCACTTCTTTTTCCAATTTGTGCATATTCATCTTAAAGTATCATTATAGAATTTCCAACAACCTATGTTCTTATGTTTCATGCTCAAGGGTTTCTCGTTAATCCACCTAGTTTACTTCCTTTTCCATAAGTTAGACAATCGTTATCCTTGAAACATTTTCATAGTTTACCGCTCGTCATTTCTCACCAATTACAGGTATTCACAAATTCCAATCTTCACACTTTAAAATTTTGTAGGTCATCACTATCACCCCTACCAATCATGTTATTCAATCCATTTATCAATATCCTTAAGAGAACTTTCCACTTGAGATAGACCCCATAATTTATCCCTAGACATTATTACACTTTCACAGTTCCCTTCACACTTTAATGGTATGCACCTTAGAATTGTATGAATTTTAATTAGCTACTCCAATATTAAAATTTCATATTGTTGTTATTCACATTAGAACCATGCTCAATTATCACTAATGTTGGACTTACCATGAAAACAATACCTTAACGCTAAGGCACTTCCCAATTTCTGCTCACAAAATCTTCTCAATTTCTATTTTTAGCTTCTTTATTCTCGTCCCATAGACGTTCATAGATTATGTAATCATAGGTTACCATAATTCCTAAAACTCCAATGAAATTCGAAATTATCATTATCATTAAACTGCATTAATTTTTATCAATGCCTATTGTAAAATCGTCCATCATATTCTAGGACATTTTATTACTTCTTGTTGATTTGTTACGCTTGTGTGTGAAACTTCCACTCATTCCCTCAAGTATCTATCCAATAATATTATCTATTTATCTCATTATTCCAAGTTGGTCATGGTCACCATGACTATCATTCATTATTATTAGTAATAAATTTTTAAGTTTCTCCCTTGTTATTCATTCTTAAATAACTCCGTTGAACATAACCCCTTAAGATTAGACATCAATCTTGGAACCTATTTTTTTTTTAAATACCCTTATCTCTTTATAACCTTATCAATTAATAGCATCTGATAAAAAAGATGATAATTGATAAACATATAATAAAAAAACCATTTATAATAACAAGTTATTTTTTACCCTAAAAAAATATTTAAAAAAAAAACAAATTATTTTTAATTATAATAACAAAATGATACACTTCCAAATTCTAAATTCACATTCTATTTAATTTTCTTAATTTCGAAACCCATTTTATTTTATTTAATCAAGTGACACTTTTAACCATAAATTTTAATAAGCATATTTTTACATTATTTTCACTTACTGATTAAACTAAAAACACAAAACCTCTCTTACTAATTAAAATAAAAACAGAAAACATTTTAATACCCACGGTATCAAATATTTTGGTAATTGTGGGCAGGGTTGGAATTTGGATTCCTTTTTACCCATCATACAATTTTTTTTTGACGTTTTAGGTATTTATTATGCCCTTCAAGAAACGTTATGCTTAAAATTTTGCCCTTCAAGAGTGATGTTTTGATGATAAATTAACCCTTCACTAATAAATGTTTCATTAAAAACACATATCTATCATAATAAAAAAAAAAAACCAAAATGACCATAACACATAAATGACTTATTGAATTCTCAATTTTGGTTTGAAATTGTATGGAACACTCACAATAAAATCTCCATAACTCTGAAATCAAATGTCCTTGGCTCAGACATGCCATAGCATCTGTATATATGAGATATTACTAAGGAGATCTTATGGGATATATAAGATGACCAACAAAGTAAAATTATAAGATGGACTATCCTCTACATCCTCTCCACGATTGTAATCACATGGAATCAATGTGGGGGTCCACCGCCGAGAGTTTGTAGTCAAGAAAGTACAATGTATTAAAAGTGTTTTAGTATTTCATAAGTGGCAGTATGTCATTCTTCATAAGCCATATCATTCAAAGCTTTTAAGTGATATGTTGAGACACTCGATATCTGGTGCATATTGTAGTCGAACTGACACTTCCACTGTTCCACAGGCGACATTGTGACATAAGATAACCTTCATAAGTGAGTGGTGAGTCGGTGACACTGTGACAAGCCTCTCACCCAAACAATCCAATAAAGTTGGGTGGCCAATACACTCAGGGAGAGCAAGTGGCTACAAGAAAGATTGTTGTCCAAATTTATTATGAAAAGGAAGAGGTTTCGTTCTTTTATCTACGTAGGTTTGATGATGCACTAACACACTCATGGACTGATTTTTTGTTTCATTCAAGTGAGAATTTTAATGATGTTCGCATAAGAGATATATACATATTCATTGGATTTCAAGGAAACTATTTTGACTAGGATTCTAATCCAACTTACCGTGATCAACTAAAAGAATTGTGAGTTATTGAACAAAGTTCTTTTTGAGTATGAAATATATATGTTTTCTTCCCCTTGTCCCTCCTAGGTGACACCTATGGGAATTCAATAATACTAATATCGAGCATCTGATGAGACCTCATCATGAACAAAAACATTTCAAACCAAGCCAAATTTGTTGTGTTGTGGGCGCGCACACACACACACACACAGATATATATATATATATATATATATATATATATATATATATATATATATATATATATATATATATATGAATGACATTATTTGATATAAAGTCTCTATTAGACTAGATGCTTATTGATCACTTAGTTTTCTAGATATATATTTAAGTAGACTAGGTAATAACCTTTGTTAAATGGTCTCAGATTCATTTTCCATGGTTGTGTATCCTTAGGCTATAGGTTAATAAAAATATGTTTTTCTTTCTATGTGTGTGCATATTCAAATTCACTCAGGAACTCTCTTCAATTGGCATGGTCCACTCATATGCACCTCAAGTTGCATCAACAAGAAAGCAAATTATTCAAAGGTGAAAAAGGGGCCTAAATATATTTACCCAAGGAAAATTGAAAGCTTGTAATATTAATGGGACAAAAGATAATAGAGAAAAGCTAAGAATGTGAAGCCTGGGAATAAAAGTACGTAAAATTGTTATCTATAAGTTTATAGTTTCTTTTTGTAATAATTCCTAAAGCATAAAAGAGCCAAACAAAGGTCATTTCTAGACGGTTTTGCCAAAATTATTATGTTTACAATTCAGTTCTTCAACACCATTTCTACATTTATTAATTTTAATAAATTAATAAATAGTTTCTAGTGATGTTTTAGATTCATTTCATTCTGATGGTCAAGTTGTAAAAATAATAAATTAGATTTTGGTTTACTTGAATGCTTAACCTACTTAACATACTACAAGTATGTGTTTAAGTAACACACCTTGTTGGTGATGGATAGAGTAAA